>JAJPUD010001501.1:292591-348550 GCA_023553655.1 Myrmecobius fasciatus | reverse complement strand
ATAAAGCCATTATTGTAATTTAGATTCTCATTTCTCATAATAAGTCTTCCTGAACCTACTCTTTTTCCTTGCCAACCCAAACTTTGCACAGAGGCCAGTGATGTTCCTAAATGATATTTCCCTGTGAAATGTCTCTATACTGACTCTAACTGAAGATAGAAAATCCTATTGTTAATCTCAGTCTGGTTTTAGCTTAACTTTCTTTCTTTCTTCCTTCCTTCCTTTCTTTTTTTTTTTGTGGTTTTCTTAGTCTCCCTTTTTATTTGTGACCTCTGATTGAGGTCATCTTGATCGTATGATACCTGGTCATCACTAAAATGAGTGATTGACATGAAGATGAATATGAGAAACACTGTGCATTTTCTCTCTGAATTATATTGGCCAATTTTATAGCATATCATGAATAGCAGCTGAAGTAAAAAACTGTCATTATTAGCTTAACTTTCCAAGTAAATTATGTAATATTATTCCCTTTCTCCTATTCTCTCTACCTGCTATAAGGACCTCCTTGCAGTTGTTCCCACCCAAAACTATTATGTATCTTCTTTTGTGTTTACTATGTTTAGTCACATATATACATGCTTTTTCCTCTAACAAGTTCCTTAAGGGAAGGGGTTATTTCTTTTTTTACTGTATCCCCAAGGTTTGGCACAGAGCAGACAATAAATACTTGACGACTGCCTGAGATGGTAGCTGAATCTATGGAAAATAATGAGATCACCAAAAAAGAAAGAGAGAGTGGATATGCCCTAAGGCAAGAGTCCTGAGTTATATATACATACACACTATGCATAGGGATGGATTAGGATCCTACAAAAGGATCACAGGACCTAGATTTAGACTGGAAAGACTTCAAGTCTACTCTCTCTCTTTATATATGAGCAAATTAAAGTCTGGAGAGGGTTAATTAAGGCACACAGAGTTAGAAAACATCAAAGGATTTGGGCCTCAGTTCTCTGACTCCAAATCCACAGCTCTTTCCACTGCACCACACTGCCAACCTAGTTCTGAAGCCTACTTCTGACTCCAAGCCCAAGTCTCTATCCATTGTGCCAAAAGGTCTCTATAGGCATTTATCCTGGGGAGATGCTTTGCAAAATTTATTGCTACAAGTATAGTAAAGGAATTGACACACCAAGAGAAGACTACAGCAACAGTGAAGATGAAGGCTGTTCCAATCTTTAAGTCTCAGTTTTAAGGGCTCGAAGACCCAATTTTTAAAAAAATTCTATAATAGAATAAATGGGATATTGGCAGAAATATTTAAAATTATTATCTCCTGTGGTTTTGAAAGATTGAAGGAGAAGGAACCGTGGAAAAGGGAAGATCAGAGTTGCAGGAGGGGAAAAGGATGTGCTTTGGGAAGTTAGGAAAAGATGAGGTAGAGGATACAAGTAGTGGGTTAACTTGGAGAAAAAAAAAGCTATTTTTTCTTATTTGACAGGAAAGGAAAAAAAGAATAGAGATAAGAGGGGGGGGGTTAGGATGTATAGAACGGAAACTGAAGGAATTCAGTTCAGTTAAACTCCCATCTTTTTATCAAGTAGGAGGTGAAATCACTTGCTGACAGTCAGGGTATAAAGTTTGAAGAAAATGAGAAATGTTTCTTGAAGTTACAGGTAAGAGAAACAAAAAATTCTTCTGAAATCTTGGTAGTGTTGTTTCTAAGAAGAAAGATCAAATTGCTAGAGTTTGGATAACTTCTTTCCCTTTCTCTTTAATAATATAATCTCTTCCCCCAAATAAAGCATAATATACAAAGGACTAGCTACACATTATGATGTGTAAAATTTAGAGTGTAAAAAGATGATGATTTAAATTGTGACTTTAGGAAGCCAAGGTAATTTGTCAAATCAACCTAAATAACCCTACCTGCGAAAGTCATTTAAACATTTTCAAAAGGTGGCTTGTCCTTTCTGTTCTGTGACATAGAGAACTTAAAATGACTACTTCCATTTACCAAATGGATGCATTACCTCCAGATCTGCTTGTTGTTCTAGGTGTTGTACCATTTTCATAGTATTATTCAAAGTAGCACGAATACAATTCATAGATTCTTTCTGTTCAACAGCAACTTGTTCCAATTGGGCACACAAAGTCTTATATCGAGACTTCATCATTGATAATTCCTTTAACAGTGTGAGTGGATTTTCCTATATGAGGTAGAAAACATACACATAAAGGAGAAATTACATCATGTATGAATACATTCATATCATAGTATACACATCTTTAGTCATTTAGATTGGTATTTATTCACTACCAAATAGATTCAAAATATTATTTAGATATATTTTATTCTCCTCAATGGGAGAGAGATCCTATTTTCAAAGCAATTATAATATAGCTTGATATATACATGTATATATCATACAGTCATGTAATATATTTATTTCTACATATAAAATCTCACATACACACATATGAAAAATAACTTCTAAAATCTTCAAATGCAGAATTATTCTTAAAAAGTCATTATACAAAAGCAAACCCTTTGACACACTATTCTTAGATATATACTCAAAGGAAGTTGAAGAATTAGGGAAAGGTCTAATATATATATAAAATTTTTTAGAGCAGTGGTTTTCATAATAGCAAAAAATTGGAAGGAAAAAGTAAGTATTCAGTGATTGGAAAATGAATGAATATATTAGGACACTGGGACATATTAATAATGTAAAGGAAAAACACATAGTGTCATAAGAAATAGCAATTCTGAAGCATGTAGAAAAACTTGTGAGATTTATATGGACTGACCCAGAGGGAAGTAAAAGCAGAACATTTTTCATGATCATTACAATAATGTAAAGGAAAACAAAACTAAAAGATTTTAGAGTGCCAGTAAATGTAATGGTGACTAATTATGATTTCAGAGAACTTTATAGAAAAGAATGCCTCTTGACCATCAGCAAAGAGTTAATGAACATTTATAATCATATGAAAAGGTGCTCCAAATCACTATTGATCAGAGAAATGCAAATTAAGACAACTACACATCTGTCAGATTGGCTAAAATGTCAGGAAAAGATAATGACGAATGTTGGAGGGGATGTGGGAAAACTGGAACATTGATGCATTGTTGGTGGAACTGTGAACAGATCCAACCATTCTGGAGAGCAACATGGAACTTTAACCAAAGAGTTATCAAACTGTGCATACCCTTTGACCCAGCAGCATTTCTACTGGGCTTATATCCCAAAGAGATCTTAAAGGAGGGAAAGGGACCCACATGTGCAAGAATGTTTGTGGCAGCCCTTTTTGTAGTGGCTAGAAACTGGAAACTGAATGGATGCCCATCAATTGGAAAATGGCTGAACAAATTATGGTATATGAATGTTATGGAATATTATTGTTCTATAAGAAACGACCAGCAGGACGATTTCAGTTGACTCTCTTCAACAATGAAATGTTTCAAATCAGTTCCAATTGTTCAGTGAAGAAAGCCATATACACCCAGAGAGAGGAATATGAGATGTGTTCTACAATATAACATTTTCATGTTCTCTATCGATGTTTGCTTGCATTGGGTTTCCTTTTTTAGATATTTTTTATTCATGTAGATAAGATTGTTCTTATACAGCAAGATAAGTATGGAAATATGTATACATATATTCGACTCGTAAAGTATTTTAATATAATTAACATGTAGTGGACTTTCTGCCATCTAGGGGAGGGGAGAGGACTCGGGGGGAAAATTTGTAACAGAAAGCTTTGTAAGGGTCAATGTTGAAGAACTACCCATACATATGTTATGCAAATAAAAAGCTTAAAAAAAAAAAAAAGAGTTAATGAACAATTGGCGCAAGAATGCTGCAAACATTTTCAGATGTGACCAAAGTGATTTGTTTGCGTACTTGTATTTATATATTATAAGAGACAATTCTATTTTGGGGAGAAAAATTGCCATTGGGAAGTTAGAGTAATATTTAAAAGAAATCTGCATCAATAAAATATTTTTTTAAATAGATTTACCAAGGAAGTGGAGCCAAGATGGTAAAGGCAGGGACTTGTGAAGCTTTCCCCCAAACCTCTCCAATTTTTTTTTTTTTTTTTTTGCTTTTTTGCTGAGGCAATTGAGGTTAAGTGACTTGCCAGGGTCACACAGCTAGGGAATGTTAAGTGTCTGAGACCAGATTTGAACTCAGGTTCTCCTGACTTCAGGGCTGGTACTCTATGCACTGTGCCACCTAGCTGCCCCTCCAAATTTTTAAAAATAAAGATTCTTAAATTTTAGAGCATCAGAACCTATGAAAAGACAGAGTGGAACAATTTTCCTGTGGAAGACAACTTGGAAGGTCAGCAGAAGAGGTCTGTTGCACCAAAGTGCATCTATATTACCAAAGGGTAATCCTGGCATAGGCCTCAAGCCAGCACAGCCCCAGCCCTAGTCCTAGCCCTGACCTGTTCCTATGTGCCAACAAAGTAGGAGTAGGCCATGAGAATCTGAATCAAAGGCAGTACTAGCAGTTTCCAGATCTCTTAGCCCAGAGACACCAAAAATGACTTATAAAGTCAGCAGGAAAAGTTAGCCAATAAGATGAAAGAGCCTTGAGAAACCAGCAAACTAGGAGTGTGCATGGCTGGTGGCAGTGGCAGTGGTGACCAGTAGCTTCTGCAGGCCTCAGCTCAAATGATGTCTTTTTATTTATTTATTTATTTTTATATTTTTTATTTTTTGGTTGCTGAGGCAATTGGTGCTAAGTGACTTGCCCAGGATTATATAGCTAGAAGTGTCTGAGGGCAGATTTGAACTCAGGTCCTCCTGACTTCAGGGCTGATGCTCTATCTACTGCACCAACTAGCTGCCCCCAAATGATGTCTTTTAAAGGAGATGTCTAAGATGTCTAAGGAGATTCTCCTCACAATTCCAGGGCAGAAAAGAGTGCTTACAGTTAGATTCCTAGAAGGATCTCTGAAAACAACTGCATAAAACTCCTGAAGCTTAGGACATTATATCCTCCACTTTGGAAACAGAGCTCTACTTTAATAAAGAATTAAAAGCCAAGTAATACGTTGGAAAATGAGCAAACAACAGAAAAAGATTCTGATTACAGAAAATTATTATGGTGACAAGGAAGATAAAAACACACACTGGAAGAAAGTAATAAAGTCAAAGCTCCTACATCCAAAGCCTCCAAGAAAAATAATAATTGGTCTTAGGCCATGGAAAAGCTCAAAAAGGATTTTGAAAACCAAGTAAGAGAAAGAAGGAAAATTGGGAAGAAAAATGAGAATGATGCAAAAGGAAATATAAAAAGCTAATGAAGAGAAAAATACCTTAAAAAAGCAAAATTGGCCAAATGAGAAAAGAGGTACAAAAGCTCACCAAAGAAAATAATTCCTTAAAAATAAGAATTGGGCAAATGGAAGCTAATGACTTTATGAGAAATCAAAACAATAAAAGGAACCAAAAGAATGAAAAAATAGAAAACAATGTGAAATATCTCAATGGAAACAACTGAACTGGAAAATAGATCGAGATAATTTTAAAAATTATTGGTCTGCCTGAAATCCATGATCAAAAAAAAAAAGCCTAGACATCATCTTTCAAGAAATTATCAAGAAATACTGTCCTGATATTCTAGAACCAGAAGGTAAAAATAGAAATGGAAAGAATCCACTAATCATGTCCTGAAAGAGATCCCAAGATGAAAATTCCCAGGAATATTACAGCCAAGTTCCAGAATTCCAAGATCAAGGAGAAAATATTGTAAGCATCCAGAAAGAAACAATTCAAGTATAGTGGACTCACAATCATGATAACACAAGATTCTACATTAAAGGATCAGAGGGCCTGAAATACATTCTGGAGAGCAGTGAAGCTATGATTACAACCAAAAATCACCTACCCAACCAAAATGAGTATAATCCTTCAGGAGAAAAGATGGATATTCAATGAAATAGAGGACTTTCAAGCATCTATGATAAAAAAAAAATAAACAAACCAGAGTTGAATAGAAAATATGATTTTCAAATACAAAATTCAGAAGAAGCATAAGGAGGTAATCAAGAAAGGGAAATCATGAGGGATTTAATAAGAATTATCTGTTTATATTCCTACATGGAAGAATGGCACTTGGAACTCATAAGAACTTCCTCATATGGTCTCATATGGCAGTTAGGAATATATATATATAGCAGAGGACACAGGTGTAAGTTGAAAATTAAAAAATAATATCTAATATTTATCTATATCTATATATATAAGGGGTAAGAGAGGAATGTACTGGAAGAAAGGAAAAGGGAGAGGTGGAATGGCATAAATTATTCTCCATAAAAGGTACAAAAAAAAGCTTTTACAGTAAAGGGAGAAAGGGGGAAAGAAAGGGGAACAAGTGAGCATTCTTCTTATCAGAACTGGTTGAAAAACAAAATCATCTTTATGGGTATATAAATCTATCTTACCTGCAGAAAGGTAGAAGGGGAAGGGAATATGAGGAGGGTGATAGAAGGGAAGGCACATCAGGGGAGGGATGGTCAGAAGCAAAACACTTTTGAGGAGGCACAGGGTGAAAGAGAAAATAGGATAAAAATAATTTAGTTAGCAATAGTAAAGGTGAAAATAATTTTTTTAATTTGTTTTAGTTACAAGTATTTATCAAGGAATCAAAGAATACAATTTTAATGGAACAGTAAGGCACAACCGGTTTAAAACAGTTTGCTATATAGCCAAAAGAGGAAAATGAAAAAACCTTAAATATGCAAGTCACAAAGCCACTAAAGTACCTCAGTGAAAAGAATTTTGAAGCAAGTTTCTCTGATAAAGGCCTCTTTTCTCAAATGTATAGGGAATTAAATAAAATTTTAAAAAAGCCATTCACCAATTGATAAATGATCAAAAGATATGAACTATGCTCAAAGGGTTATAAAATCATGCATATCCTTTGCCCTCACCATACCACCATTAGGCATGAATCCCAAAAGAGATAAAAAAAATTTAAAGGAGAAGGATCTATATGTACAAAAGTATTTACAGCAGCTCTTTTCTCATAGCAAAGAATTGGAAATTGAGGGGATGCTCATCAATTGGGGAATGGGTAAATCAACTGTGGTACATGACTATGAATGAATAATATTATTTTATAAGAAATGATAAGCAGGATGCTATCCGAAAAACGTGGGATGTCCTCCATGAGCTCATACAAAATGAAATGTACTATATACAAAGTAATAGGAATGCTGTGGGATGATCAGCTGTGAATAACTTTGCTATTCTTAGCATTAAAATAATCAAAGACTACTCTGAAGGACTTATGAAAAATGCTATCCATGCCCAGAGAAAGAGATGAGTCTGAATACATATTGAAACATACTTTAAAAAAAAAAACAACTTTATTTTCTTAAGCTTTTTTTTTTGTGGAGGAGGATGTGGGGGAGATCTATGTTTTCTTTTGCTGGAGAGGTTATCAGAAAACAGCCACACTAATGTATTGGTAGTGGAGCTGTTAATTAATCCAACTATTCTATAAAGCAGTTTGGAACTATATCCCAAAAACTAATAAACTGAAAACCCTTTGGCCTAGCAATACTGCTACCATGTATATAACCCAAACAGATCAGATAAAGAAGAAAAGGACCTATGTGTAAAAAGTATATATACGTATATATTATAGCAGGTTTTCTTTGTTTTGTTTTTGTGGTAGCTAAGAATTGGAAACTGAGGGGATGCCTATCAATTGTGTAATGGCTGAACAAGTTATAGTATATGAATGTAGTGGAAACTATTGTGCTTTAAGAAATGAAGGTTTTCAGAAAAACCTGGGAAGACTTGTATGAATGGAAAATAAAGTGAGCAGAACTAGAACAATTTATACAGTTTTTAATTTTGAATTCCAAGGTCTTTTCCTTATCCCCTTATTGAGAAAGCAAGCAATTTGATACAGAATGTACATGTGCAATCATGTAAAACATTTCAATATTAGTCATGTTGTGAAACAAAATACAGACCAAAAAAAAAAAAAAAAAAAAAGTAAGTTATTTTTAAAAAGTATGCTTTGGTTTGCATTCAGATTCCATCAGTTCTTTCTTTGGAGTTCATAAGTCATTTGGAATTTTCTTGGATCATTATATTACTGAGAATAGTTAAATCATTCAGTTGATCATTTAATTTTGTCTAATTTCATTTGAGAATATATAGCTTTTTCCTTCTTTGATTCAGTTGTGTCATTAACACTACACTTTACACTTAACAGTTTTTGGTGGGTAATGTTTTAGCTCACGAAAGCAATGAAGAGAAAACAGAATAATAGAGAGATTTTCCTGCGATAAGTGGGCAAGAGGTGGGAGAGAAGGAAAAAGAGGATGTGTACAATTGGGAATAAGATTGCTTAAATTAAGTAAGGTGGCATTAGATAATTGGTGAAAAGGGGAAATACTAAATATATCCCCATTTTTTAGAAGAAAGAAGGTAGTAAGGAGGATAGAATGGACCAGGATCACTCAATTTAAAGTTAGAAATCTTAGATTTCATTTTATAGATGAGGAAACTGAGCCCCAGGGAGATGAACTGTCCAACTGTATAGGTAAGAAGTAACAAAATTCATATTTAAATTCAGATATCCTGATTTCAAAGCTAGTATTTTTTTCACTATATTATGTAGCCTTCCCCATACAAATTCTGAGGTGCCATCACTGAACCAAGACAACTAGATTATAAACTAAGAGTCACAAGAAAGAGGAGAAAGAAAGCAGGAAAGCAAAAACTGGATCTACTGAATTCTAATAATTCTTATGGGCACTTGCTTTCTAAAAATCTTAAGAGTTCTATCCATTTCAGAAGTTGTATTTCTATCCCTGTTATTTTTGCAGTGAGGGTACAATTTAGTACTCATAGATTTTCTTATTTCTAGATATCTGTAGAAAGTATCCTCTGTCAATTCTATATATCCTGTCTTTCTCCACTCAACTATAACTAAAATTCAAAATCCAAGAATATATTGAAGGACACAGATCTAAAATAATGAATAAAGGAGAAATGGAGTAAAGAATATTTTCAAAGAAAAGTATGCTTAAAAAAACAATGAACGGCTTGGTTGGTCCACGGGTATTCTCATGATCCTAAGGTCATAAATTTAGAGCTGGCAGGGGCCTTACAAACCATCTAAGATAACCCTTTCATTTTAAAGATGAAAAATTGAAGTCCTTAGTTAGGATGACTTGCTTGAAATCACATGGGTCAGTAAAGGCAGACAGAATTAGAAACCTCAGTCCTCTAACTCCAGAATCAGTTCTCTTTCCACTATGACTCTTAAGGGAAAGTAAGGTCCTTACATGTTAGAGAGACCTCCTTTAGAGAAGTTATTGAAAGATTTGGAACAAGAGTCACAAAGGTAAGATTTGAAATTGGTATTTTTGGAAGGAACATTCATAATTACAATCTCTCAACATCAAATGACTTGTTACACTCAATATTATCAATAAAATATTTGTCATAAGACCTAATGGCCACAAAGTAATAGCTTGTTTTAAATTATTTTAAAACAATACATTTATTGTAAAAGTTACCTCTCCTGATGAATCATCAGGAAGACTTTTCTTGACTTCAAATTCCAGCTTGTGTTGAATGTAATCCAAATCAGATTCTGCTTTCTGGAACTAAGACATGCAAGAGTAGACAAAAAGGTATTAATTTATGAAGCATAAAAATATAACCAAAATTTAGCTTGATAGTTTTATTACTCATTCCTCTCTTTCCCTAAGATTTTTAACTAAGGTCAAAATATATATAATTGAAAGGTCAACACAGAAAAGCAAAGACTGAAAAGATCAAACAATGTGGTATAAGGAGTCACTGTAAGGTTACATATTTTTGTATTTATATATATCCTTTTCCTGTGAACCAGGAAGGAACTCAAAAGTTCCCAAGAAATACCAAAACTATCCAGCTAACTATATGCTGTTTTTGTTGGAACAATACATGGTAAAGAAATAAGCCCCCTCAATCTTTCCAAGTTTAAATCATTAAATAATGCTGTACGTTTAAAACCTGAAATAATTTCTGGGCAACATGTTATCAGAATAAATCAACATGGAATATATTATACAAGGCAAGGTTATACCTTTCTTTTTTTAAGAGGGGAAAAAAAGTTAAAATAAATGGTTGAGATGGAGCAAATATTGTATTATACTTTGAAGTAGAAGGAATGAAGGAGTCAAGAGGAAGGGGAAAACTATTTTCCATTATGGAGACTTAAATAAAATTCAAAATGGTTTTAATAGCAATGATATTTTCATATTCCTTGACTGTGACTCACAAATATTATTTTTAAAACTATTTTATTTTTTTCCCAATTACATGTCAGAACAGTTATTAACATTCATTTTTGAAATATTTCGAGTTCCAATTTTTTTTCTCTCCCTTCCCCCTCTTCCTAAAATGGTAGGCATGTTGATATAGGTTATACATGTGCAATCATATAAAACATATTTCTGTATTAGTCACAGCTGTGAAAGAAACAGAACCAAAGGGAAAAAACCATGAAAAAGAATAAAGTGAAAAAAGTTTACTTCGATCTGCATTCACTGTCCATCATGTCTATATCTGGACAGCATTTTCCATTGAGTCCTTTGTACTTGATAAGAAGAGCTAAGTCATTTCATTCATAGTTGATCATCACACAAAGTTGCTGATACACTTTTCCTAGTTTTGCTCATTTCACTTTGTAACAATCTTTCCTGGTTTTTCTGAAATTTGCTTGCTCATCATTTCTTATTACACAGTAGTATTTCATTATCTTCATATATCACAGCTTGTTCAACGATGCCTCTAATTGAAGAGTATCCCCTCAATTTCCAATATTTTGCCACCTCAAAAAGGGCTGCTATATTTTTGCATATATTTTTCCTTTTTTTTTTTCTTTCCCCTTTTTTTATGATCTCTGAGATACAGATCTAGTAGTGGTATTGCTAGATCAAAAGATATGTACAGTTTGGTTGTCCTTTGGGCATAATTCCAAATTGTTTTCTAGAATGGTTGGATCAGTTCACAACTCTGCCAGCAAGACATTTGTGTCTCAATTTTACTACATCCTCTCCAAAATTATTTTCCTTCTTTATCATGTTAGACAATCTAATATCTGGTGTGAGATACAACTATTATTAATGAAGAAAGTTTTTATTAATGTCTCTTCTATAAAGAGAGCCTAAATTCCAAAAGACTTGTGATGAGAGACTGAATGTAGATCAAAGTGGAGTATTTTCACCTTTTTGTTGTTTGTTCCTTGTTTTTTTTCCCCCATTTGGTCTGATTTTTCTTGCATAGCATGACAAATATGGAAATATATTTAGGAGAATTGCAAATGTTTAACCTATACTGGATTGCTTGCTGTTTTGGGGAGGAAGGAGAGGGGAGAAGAGGGAAAAAAATGGAATGCAAGGTCTTGCAAAGGTGAATGTTGAAAACTATCACTGCATGTATTTGGAAAAATAAAATACTATTAAAATTTAAAAAAAAGCCTAGTGTCATATTGTAATATAAACAATTCAAAGTCTAAGTTGAATGTTATACTTGTAGTCCAACAGTTAAAATTTGGGGTATCAATGGTCCACATAGTCTGGACTATATATATTGCTAGTAGTGTTCTAAGAGGGAAAACTACTGTGATTTAGGAGGGGAAAATGTTCAGTAACTTCACAGAAAAAATTCAAGTGGTAATAGAAATGAATGTTGTTTCTGTAATAGGTAGCAAAATGTGCATCCATTAATCAGCAAAGGCCTAAACAAATGGTGGTAATTTAATAGAATGGAGTATTACCGAATTGCATGAAATCAAGAATATGAAGAATCCAGGGAAACGTTGGAAAACATATGAATTAAGGTAGAGAAAGTAAAAAGAATCAGGAGAAAAATGTTAAAATGTCCATAAGAACACCAAAATAAAAAGGAGAGAAAAGGTAGAAGAGGAAAAGTTTTGGGAAAGAAAAGAAAAGAAACAACCGATGCCTAATCAGATTGACCAAGCAAGACAGTGGGGAAGAGCTGAAAAAATCTATCTTTCTTTCATTGCAAAAGTACAGGACTATGGGTGTGGAACATTATCTACACATACACAGCTACTTTTTTGAATCTATTTTCTTTTAAAACCTTTATTACAAAAGATGGGTCAATGGATAGGAGAAAAGGAAGAGGGACAGATTTCAAAAGTGATGTGACAGAAAAACTAAAAACTCTCAGTCCTTTCCTCTTCAAGAGCCTATTGAACATCTATTGTGCACAAAGATGTCCCAAAGACATCTTGGAACCCAGTATGTTCAAAACTGAACCCATTATCTTTTCACCAAAACTTTTCTCTTTTCCTAATCTCCTTATTACTAGTCTCCCAAGCTTGCAGCTAGGTATCATTCTTTCTTTTTTAATGTTTTAATATTTTTGTTTTCCCTAGTTACATGTAAAATATTTTTTATATTTGTTTTTAAAATTTTGAGTTCCAGATTCTCCCTCCTTACCGCTCCACCCCCATTAAGAAGGCACATGTGAAGTTGTGTAAAACATTTCCATAAAATACATATTGCAAAAGAAAATAGATCTCTCTCCCCCCATTAAAAAAACCCTCAAGGAAAAAAATGAAGTTAAAAAAAATATGCTTCACTCTGTATTTAGGTGCAATCAGTTCTTTCTCTGGGTATGGATAGCATTTTTCATCATGTCCTTCAGAGACTAGTCTTGGATCACTGTATTGCTGAGAACAGCAAAGTCATTCACAGCTGATCATCCCACAACTTTGCTATTACTTTGTACACAGTACATTTCACTTTGCTTGAGTTCACAGAGGAGTTTCCAGGTTTTTCTGAAAACTAGGTATCATTCCTCATTCTCATACTCATACTCCTTATCTAATCTGTTGCCAAGGCTTTTCAATTTTACCTTTATGATATCTCTTGTATATATACCCTTCTGTTCTCCAATACTGCCACTGCCTTAATACAGGTTCCTATCACTTCATAGCTGGACATAGGCCTGCTGGCTGGTCTCCCTACTACAAGTCTCTCCCTACTCCAGTTCATCTTCCACTTAAGCTGACAAAATGATCTTTTTGAAGGAAAGATCTAACAAGGTTACCTACTTAACCAATAAATGGCACTGACTCCCTATTATCAAATAAAAAATTTTGTCTAATCAAAAAAGTTTTTCATAACCTACCCTGCCCCCTCATCTTTTCAGCCTTCTTACACATTTTACCCTACCACACACTGTGTGCTCCAACTTCCCAGTTGTTCCTTGAATAAGAAAGGGCATCCTGACTCAGGGCATTTTCACTAGCTGTATCCTATGCTTTCTTTCTTATTATCTCTGCTTCCTGGTTTCTCTGACTTCCTTCAAGTTCAAGTTTAAATCATACCTCTTACAGGAAGTTTTCCCCATTTCCCTTCAATTGTAATGCCTTTCTTCTGTTGATTGTTTTTTGCCTTTGTGTTTTCTGCGCCTAATGCAATACCTGATACGTAGTAGGTGTTTTAATGCTTTTGTTATTGCTCAGCCATAATTGTATCTGACTTTCTGCCACCCCATTTAGGGTTTTCTTGGCAAAGATACTCCAGGGGCATGCCATTTTCTTCTCCAGGCTTATTTTATAAACAAGGAAACAGATACAGAGTTAAGTGACTTGCCCAGGGTCATAGAACTATTAAGTGTTTGAAACTGGATTTGAATTCGGGTCCTCTTGAAGAATCCAAATCTGATGCTTTGTCCACTTAACCACCTAATTTCCCATTTGGCAGGACTGGGCAACCTCGATTTCTTCCTCTCTTCCCAAATGGGGTTCTCTGGAAGCTAGGGCAGCAGCGTGATTTCAGGGGCGTCAGGCAACCTGCCAGTCATCAGGCAGAAAAACAATGATGGTGTCAATATGCAGACCCACCTGTTGTAGTTTCTCTTCCTGGGAGCCAGGAAGCTTGAGCTTGGATGAGCTTCTCTCAAAGCTATAGGACAAAGTCCAGGATCTCAATTTCAGAATATTCCTTCATTGAAATCAGGATATTCACTTCACAGCTCACTCTACCAGATGCAGGACCTCCAACTTCAAAGGTATCTATCTTCCTGTGCTGTTACTGACTCCAGCCATCAAAATTAGGGAACTTGAAAAACCACATATATATATGTATATATATTTATATATATATATACACATATATATATGCCTAACCTGTTACCCTTGATGATACAGGTGAGCTAGAGGTCAATATGCTCAGGGGTTTTTAGGAAGTCATCTTGGTGGAAGGATGAGTGGAGTTTTCCAGGGAGTGACCGTCCTCTGCAGGGGTATCAAGCTTGTCATGTAGTGCTCAGGGGATGATGAAACTCTGGGTAAATTTCAGGAAGTGCCAAAGAACCAGAGTACTCTGCACCTCTGGAGGATGTTTCCTCTGTATGTCCTTCAATAGCCTCAGTGTTTTATTTTTGTGTGTAGGAGATATAGACTCCTGTACTTTATATCCCTATAGGTGTCCAGAAACTTCAACTCTGTGAATTTCTTTATCATGACACAGTATAATAATAGTTTTCCCTTGCATTTTTAACTGTCAAAATGTTATATATAATTGAAAGTCACGTGTGTTCCAGTTTTTTAAGACTTGAATTACGTTAGATTTTTAAACATAGTGGTATTGTTTGCTCACAACTACCAAACCTGACAGTTTAAGATTTAGAACTTGCAATAGTATCTGAAATCATCATTTCCATCTTAAGCTTCCTTTAAATCAAGTTATGAAGCAGTCACTTAGACTGCTTAAAAAAAAATTCTTAACACATTATAGTTATTAACACACTGTCCTTTCTCTAAAGTGGGTGGTTCAGCTACAGTTACCTGCAATTAAGAATTTAAGCATTTAAGAATCCAATAAGAATAAAAAAATAATGCTTGTCTTCTAGGAACATTTACTTTAAGACCAGAGTGACCAACAATGATGATTTCTTTTAATGGATTTATTCCTGTATTTAATTATTGCACTGGTCTTATTATTTCCACTACACTTGTGTTTAGAACAGACTTCAACATGGACCAAGCAAAATTACATATGGGACATTGTGGTCATCTTTTAGGAAAAGAATGGATGAGATATGATCTATATTATTAGAAGGATCTCTCAAACTCATGAGATCATAGATTCTTAACTATTTTGTTGGGTTGTACCTCAGTATCTTCACTGAAAAATGACAAGGTGGGTTTTAAGAACTTCAACCTCTTTGACATGGTAAAAATAATAAAAGACAGGACAGTCAATGATGGAGAGGGTATGCACAGGCACACTAATGTGTGGCTTGTGGAACTGTATCAATCTAAATATTCTGGAAAGAAATTTGGAATTGTACTAAGGGAATGACTGAAATGGCCATATTGTATGGCCAACTGAGGTGTATATAACCCAAAGAAGTCAATCATAAAAAGAAATATACTATTCATACTATAATACTTGTAGCAAAGAACTAGAAAAAAAGTGGATGCCCATAAACTAGAGAGCTGCTGAAGAAATCATGGCATACAAATATAATCAAATATTACTGTATGTATAAAAAATGACAAAAATGGCAAATTCAGAGAAACCTGGGGAAATCTGTATGAAAAAAATCAGAGTGAAATGAGCAGAACCAGGAGAATAATTTAAACAAGTCTGAAACAATCTAATTATAAATCATGATTTTAGAAAACTAATGATGAAGCATATTACCCACCTCTTGGAAGAGAGGTGATGGGACTAGACATACAGAATTATTCACATATTTTTAGAAATAACCAATATATGGGTCTGTTTTATTTGACAATAATTGTTAAAAGGGAGGATATCTAGGTAGTAATAATGATGAAAAAACAAAAGAAAAACCAGAAAAAAATATATCATTGGGATATTTTTTAAAATTCCAAGAAAACAAGAAAGCTTTTATGGAGATATAAAAGAATAGCTTTGCTACTGTGATAAATATGGTATATACTTTTTAAAAAAAATCCAAATTATGTAAGAGAAGCACAGTTTCTCATACAATCCTCTTTTTTTCTAATCCAGCCTCAGACACTTACTAGATATGTGACTTTTGGGCAAGTCACACAAAACCTCTGTTTACCTCAGTTTCTTCATCTATAAAGTATGGATAATAATGGCATCTGCCTCCCAGACTTGTTATGAGGATAAAATGAAATATTTATAAAACACTTTGCAAAATATAAAGCACTATATATGTGATTAATGATTTAAAAGAAAAATGTTAAAAGATTATCATGCTTTAAGAAACTGAATATGAATGTAATTAATAGAGAAACATTATAAGACATATGAATTGTTGCCAATGAAACAAACAGAATCAATTACTATCACAATGCAAATGAAAAAACAAAACTAGTAAAACTAAGTGCTGTGAAATTATGATAAAGCCTAGCCTCAAAGAAATATAAGAATTTACCTTACTCCTTTCAGTACACAAGTAGGGAATTATGAATGTAACATTGAATATAATGTAGGACCTGGTTGATAGTTTCGCTAAACTTTTTTTCTCTTTTTAAAAATTCTGTTATAAAAGAGAGCTCTCAGAAAAAAGAAGGTGCAAGGATATATTGGGAAATGTGAGTGATATAAAAACCAAAGTCATCAATAAATATTTTAAATGATAGGGTTATAGAATATCTCCAAGGTCTTTTCCACAAGTAAAATTCTACGATTTTTGATAATTCCTATTGCAAATTAGCACATAAAAAAGTTTAATTTATTTTGTTTTTAAAAATTACATTAAAAAAAATAATGGGGCAGCTAGGTGATGCAGTAGATAGAGCATCAGCCCTGAAGTCAGGAAGACCTGAGTTCAAATTTGATCTCAGACACTTAACACTTCCTAGATGTGTGTCCCTGGGCAAGTCACTTAACCCCATTGCCACAGGAAAAAGCCCCCCCCCCAAAAAAAAAAAAGAAAAAAAGAAAAATAATGAATACATACACTTCACTGAGAGGTACAAATTCCAAGAATAAGGTGTTAATATTGATATACTGTGCTCAGATCTCAGGACTTACTCAAATCAACATAAGAAATTTTGTGTTCAGTTTTAGGCACACTTCATATTGGATACTGAAAAGCTAGAGAGCTTTCAAAGGAAAGCAAGTGCAACACTGAAGAATCAAGAATCTGTGCTATATTTGAAAACTAGGTGAAGATACTGGAGGATGGTTAGGCTGAAGAAATTAGAGCTAAGTGAAGTGATAGTCATCTTTAAATTTGTGAAAGCCTATCTGTTCTGTTTGGCCTAGGATGGTAGAAGTAAAAGAAAAGAGTATTAGTTGCTAGAAGGAAATTTGGGGTTTGACCTAACGAAAAACTTCTTTGTAATTAGAGGAATCCAAAAAATTAAGTGGGCTACTTTGGGAAGCAGCAAGCTGCTCTTAGTTGGAGCTCATCAGACAAGTGACTAGATTTACCACTTCTCAGTTATATTATGGAGGGCAGGGAGGAAGGTGGTATTATTTTTCAGAGATAGGTTGGACTAGATGGTTAGTGAGCACCCTTCCATATCAATTTATAAATTTTGTGAATGTGACCTAACAATAACAACAGAAGTACAAGTATTTAACATTTTCTTTGATTTGTACTAATGAGAAAATTAGCTACAATTCTGTTTTATCTAATCAAGGATGATCGCATCTTCTTTATCAGTTCTTCCGCCTGGCCACTGTTCTTTCCAAACACTAAAACCCTATAAGCAATATTGCACTACTCACAGCTATGTACACAGCAGAGACAATATCGATAGGGTTCTAGGATCTGGTAGTATCAAGAGGAAATGTATTTTTAAATTACATAGTAGGAAACTCAATTTTTAATTGACCAATCATGATATTCCCCAAACTAATTAATACGTGATAATTCAGACTGCTTACTGGATTGAACTAAATGATATTGCCACCACACTTCATTCAAATATCCCTCTCTGCTATAAATGAGACTCTTGGGAGCTGGATAATTGCCTGGTAAAACAGTAAGATGGCAGTTACTGCTTAATTAACTTTAGTTCTCCATTTTAATAACTATTAAGATCTTTTAAAAAATCCCATAGTACATTAAAAGAGTTAAAGTAATACCAAGAAAAATTCACAATGTGATTTAGGAATTATAGTGTTTTAGTAAAGCTGGGATGAAAAGAACAAAATTCATTGAAAAGACTGGGCAGTTGGCTTAAAAGTCCATAGAAATAAATTTAGGGAGCTCCAATGATTAACTAACTTAAGATTTAACAAGTCTTATATCTTGTGAATTATTTGGGGAAAAAATGAATTTTTGTAAAATAGAAAGTAATTATCTTGAAAGTCATAGGACAATTGAGGAAAGACAATTAGTTAAGAGGTCTGAACTATATATGTTAAAAATATAATCTGGGGCAATTAGATGGTGCAGTGGCTAGAGCACCCGCCATGGAATCAGGAGAACCTGAGTTCAAATTCAACCTCAGACATTTAATACTTACTACCTGTGTGACCCTGGTCAAGTTGCTTAATCTCAATTGCCTAAACATAAAAAGAAAACAAAAGAGTATAATGCATATTTTATAAGCTTATATATTCCATGTCAAGCTTTAAACATGCTTAACAATGTAGTTTACTGTTTACCTAAGTATATAGTAGCCAACTATGTGAGAAGAGGTAGTCAAATGGAGAAAGCGGGGGCATTTGGCTTAGGAACACTTGACTTGGGAACAAACAATAATTATAGCCTGATATTATAGTCCAATAACAATAACTTAAAAATAAATTTTAAAAAACAAAAATTCAGTTTTTTCTTCTAGTGAAATTACTTCCTCTTTTGCCCTCTCATCTTCCCTTTCCAGTCTGGGAACAGAGGCTAATGACAAACAAAAAAACCAACTGTCGAAGCCCCACCACTGGAGGAATTCCCCCTTCTTTTCCCCCTTTTCCTATGTGAACAATTATTGGAAACTCAATGGAACTCTTCCCCAATTCCCAGCCTCTGGATCTCTTCTATATTCCATCCTGTAATTGATTCTGAATGGTCAGAAAACTTCTTTCTCTCCATCTAAGCTCTTATTCCCCTTTTCCATCATCCTGAAGTCAGTAGTCCAAGTTCATCTTGGGTTGATAAGGGGATAGTTTATGTATTGGAATAGGGATATGGTGAGAGGGACTCTGTTTACTTGGACTCATGGAAGAGAGTTTTCCTCAATTAAAAAAAACTAAGTTTTGGCAACTTGCATATCATCAACACAGTAAATAATGAGAGAACTGAAATTAGAATCCAGATCTGTAGACTTAAGTGATATTCTTTCTGTTATATAAAAGGTCAAAGAGAATTATGTTTCCTGGCTTGGGAGCCTAATTACTCTTTATTTAAAAAAATGCATTCAGTATTGATAAATCTGTAGTTTCTATGTAGCCAATATTAGAGCCCACATCACCTACATAATTTCATCTATTGCCTTCAATAAAATATATTTATCTCTCACGCCTACAAGAGATACTTTTGTGCTTATCTAAAATGGCAAGCTTTGAGGTGCACAGGTGCTGGAGGACTTTTTGCTGCCATCTCAAATAAATGGTGTCAAAATGGAAGTGAGCAGAGCCTCCTTCCCACCAAAATTTATAACCAAAAGGAATGAATTTGGCATTTCAAATCCTGTGATTGATCCTGATTCACAGGATGAATAAAATTGTAATTAATTAATATATGCACATTAGTTTCAACTTGCCTTTGACAAATGATTTTCAATCAATAAAACCTGTCTACCTGAGATTTTCCCTTAGTTTCACAATCTTCCTCTTCTTCTCACATTCCATTTTATCCTGTTCCATTTGTAAGGATCAAGAACTGACAAAACCATTCTTTTTAGTGCTCCCTTCTGAAATTACTTTGTGTGCATTTTGTATTTATTCACCTGTAGATATGATGGATGAGACTTAGATTTGGGTCAGAGGATCAGAGATGAAGTCTCAACATTACTGTTCTATCTGTCTCCCCTTTGGGCAAGTAACTTTCCAGGCAAGGGGGTTTCTAAGTTCCCTTTCAGCTCAATACCTATCACCTCTGTATCACACTTCTCTTCTCCATTATAATATATCCTTCTTGAAAGAAGGAATTGTTTTTTGGGGACTTTTGTCTATATAAATCTAAAGCCTTGAATAGTATCTGTCACATAGTAAGTAATTAATAAATGTACCGTTTCAAAATATGTCCTTAGTAATCATTGGCCAAATTCTTACCTTGGTCAGCCTAAATGCAAAAAAATCTTCTTATGACTCAATGTATCCAGATAACAGGGATTAAAACTCAACTTTGTGAACAAATTCTCTGCTTCCATGAGACTGTCATCCTAATTCTAAGTACATTGGTATTTAATCACTTGACAATTAATTTCTTTAAGAGATCCATTGCACTTAATACATTAGAAGAAGCAAATCTTAAATTAGAGGAAATAACAAATTTCCATAGCCAACCATGTTCCAAAACCAAAGTAAACCATGAGAAGCAGTATGTGAGCAGTGGATAAATAAATTAGGCTTTAGCAATTCAGACAATGGATAGATGAAAGGATGTTTATCTGAAGAGGTAATATTCATTGAGAATAGGTTTGTTTGTTTTTTTTTTTAAACAAAATTTTTTGTGTAAAAACAAAATTGCTACTCCATATTGGCTCTAGGGAACAAAAATATTACAGAAGCACTGAAGTTAGATGCCTTTTTCTTTTTAAGAGGAGTGTTGCTTATCTGCTTAACAAAGAGGTTTTTTAAAATAGGAAACTGTTTATATCAAGTTTATAAACAGAGATGAAATGTAGGGCTACATTCCAATCTACTTAACTTCCAAGGATATTTCAGAATTTCTGAAGCAAATGCTACAGGGTTAAATGCATCTGTTCCTTCTCTCAGGTGGCAGCAACAAAATGCTTAGCTAAATAAAAAAAGAAATTAAACTAATTAAGAATTGCTTCAGCAAAAGTGAGTTTGTTGTATTTGCCAAAACTTCAACAAAAATTAAGCACAAAAATATAAGGCAGTGTGCTAAGTACTGAAAAATAAAGAAGTCTTGGGCCAGGTGGAAATGTGTTGGAATTTACCAGCAATTTCAAGATTTAGAGAGTATCTGAAGTGCTATCTTGAAAGCTGACCTTAAAACCAAGAAGTTCTAGACCTATTCTGACTCATACTAGATATGTGATCCTGGGCAAAATACATAAATTCTCAGAAAGGCATGGCTCTGTTCATTCATTCAATCATTTCTTGTGTATATGCAAGGCTTGGGGGGTAGAAGTAAGAGACTGGCTAAGAGATGAGAAATAGATACAAAGAAAAAAAGAATATGATGCTCTAAGAACTAACAATGCAGCAGAGAAGAAAGGCATATGCAAATAACTACAATAAAAAGCAGTGATGTGTCCTAACAAGAATTGTATTTTAAGGGATAAGATGAAATGTTGATGTTACAGAGGGGGAGGGGGGGGAAGGACAGCATTTTTGCTTAGATATTATAGAGGACTTAAGAATTATGCCATGCTCTCTTCAACAATGAGATGATTCAGACCAGTTCCAATGATCTTGTGATGAAGAGAGGCATCTACACTCAGAGAGAGGACTGTGGGAACTGAGTGTGGTTTACAACATAGCATTTTCACTCTTTTTGTTGTTGCTTGCTTGCATTTTATTTTCTTTCTCATTTTTTTTTGATTTGATTTTTCTTGTGTAGCAAGATAATTGTATAAATATGTACGCACATATTGGATTTAACATATATTTCTACCATGTTTGACATGTTTTGAACTACTTGCTATCTAATTGGAACACAAGGTTTTGCAAGGGTTAATGTTGAAAAATTATCCATGCATATGTTTTGAAAAATAAAAAGCTTTAATTAAAAAAAAGAATTATGTCATAGTTTTTGAAAAACTGATACCCTAAAAAAAAAAATGCTACTCTTCAAAGCAAATTATGCTTATTGTGGATTCCTCTTGGAGTGCTCCATCTAATATGGAAGTTATTTAAATTCTGCCATGGTTGCTGCCCTCACTGTGCATGGGTTTCAAAATCCAAATGTTGAGAACATCCCCAGAAATTTTTATAGCATAGTTGCTAATAAATATATTGACACCATCTAACAAGGTTTACATACCATAAATTTCAGATTGATTCACATTTTACAAGTCTTGAAACTAAGCAATGACATGCTTTACTGAAACAAGAGTAAAAATGGGATTAAGCTTCAAAGGATATGAACAGGCTATTTTCATATGATGAAATTAAAGCCATCTATTGTTATATGAAAAAATGCTCTAAACCAGTATTAAACTGGAGAAATCCAAATTAAAACAACTCTGAGATACCGCCTCACATCTCTCAGTGACTAAGATAATAGAAAAAGATAATGATAAATGTTGGGAGGGGATGTGGGAAAACTAGGACACTAATGCATTGCTGGTGGAGTTGTGAACTGATTCAGTCTCTGGAGAGCAATCTGGAACTATGCCCAAAAGGCTATCAAACTGTGCATATCCTTTGACCTAGCAGTGCCACAACTGGATTTATATCCTAAGGAAATCATAAAGAAGGGGAAAGGACCCATATGTATAAAAATGTTTCTAGCAGCCTTTTTTTTGTAGTGGCAAAGAACTAGAAAATGAGTAGATGCCCCATCAGTTGGGGAATGGATGAATTAAGTTGTGGTATATGTAGACAATGGAATATTATTGTTCTATAAAAAATGATGAACAAGCTGATTTTAGAAAGGCCTGGAAAGATTTACTTGAGCTGATGGTGAGAGAAACAAGCAGAACCAGGAATACATTGTACACAAGAATAACAAGAATGTAACACGATCAATTATGAAAGACTTGGTTCTTCTCAGTGGTTGTGATCCAAAGCAAACCCAATGGACTTTAGACAAAAAATGCCATCTGCATCCAGAAAAAGAACTATAGAGATTGAATGTAAATCAACAAATGCTATGTTTACTTCTTCTTCTTGTTTTTTTTTTTTTTGCTTTTTTGCTGAGGCAATTGAGATTAAGTGACTTGCCCAGGGTCACACAGCTAGGGAATGTTAAGTGTCTGAGATCAAATTTGAACTCAGGTCTTTCTGATTTTAAGTGCTTTCTCCACTGTGCCACCTAGCTGCCCCCTCACTTCTTTTTTCTTTTTTTTCTCTCCCCTGGTTTTTTCTTTTGCTCTTATTTTTCTCTCTCAACATGACTCATAAAACAATAAGTATTCAAAATATTTTTTAAATGGGATTAAGCTACATGGGACATATACTTGCAAAATTTTTCCTTTATGACTTATTTCAAGAGAAATTAAATAGCTTTTTAACCACATTTAGCAATATTTGTCTCTTTAATTATAAATACTGCTAAACAGATAGTTCAAATAAAATTGTGTGATGCAACTTTCAGAATTTTCATTTCCAAATTCTAAATGAAAGTTTTTTCTAATTTCTCCCTTTAAGCCAAAAGTTTAAATTCCTTATAATGAGCCAGATAATGACATGACAGTAGTTCTAGGTATTAAGTCAAAAAGCAGAGCTACAAAGAGTTTTCTTGGTCTCCATTCCACTATTCCAGCTTTGAATTTATTTCCCTTCAAAAAAACAAAAAACTATCCATATGTTCATATTTTCTTTCCCAGATAGAATAAAAATTTCTGATAGGCAAGGTCAGGTTTTTTTGTACTTGTATATCTAGTACCTGGTACAGTGCTTGGCACATACGTAGTAATCACTCAGTTCTTGCAAACTGATAAAATTTCTGAGAAGCATCAAACCTTTCCATTCCTAAAACTATTTTAATTTCTATTCTTTTGACCTATTATGAAGAAATTGTGTGTTTCTTGGGCCTAGAAAAAAATACACAACTAATCTTCAAATGGTTACCAGAGTTCTATAGCTAGCTAATCCTTTGGTACATCATTTTTTCAAACCACTCTCTTCTATATGTAAATTAACATTAAAATTGGAATTAAAGATTGTAAACACAAACTATAGCAAAAGATATCAGCAAGTTGAAGGGATGTCTCATGTATTTTTATCAGAGTTTCACTTCCAATGAACTGCACTTTTTCTTCTCAATTTACATGTTTATTAAAATAGATATGTATGTAATGTTACACATTTCATATATATATATTTATATATATATGTATATATGATAATCCATTCAGATGAGGTCACTGTCAAGTATGATTTTAACTCCACATACCCAAAATATAACTAAAGTGATGAATACAGAGAAACAGGAAAAGACTAACATGAATTGAAGCAGAACAAAGAAAAATATATATACAATGGTTACAACAATGCAAATGGAAAGAATAACAACCATAAAGTGAATGCTGCAAAACTGTAAAACAGAAGAAATATGAAAAGACACTTCCCTCCAATTTTGTAGAAGTCCAAAGTCCACAGCTCTGGAACATGAATATATTTTCAGATTTTTTTGGGAGGTGGGGATGTATTGTTATGTTTTACTAATTTTTTTCTTCTGCTGCTGTCTTTAAAAAATTCTTTGTCATATGAAATGGCTCTATGGGCAGAGAGAGAGGAAGGGGTGCTAGGAAAAACACTACAAACAATGTAAAAATAAAGATAATAATGTATCTTAAATAATAAAAAAAGATTAACTTTTGCTAGCTACATTTCAAAACATTTTTACTGCATTTGGTACATGCATTTGTATAGCCTAAATTATGCTGTGAGAATGATATATGCCTATAACTCTCCCAAGCCTCAGTTCTTTGTAAAGTAAAAGAGCTACACTAGATGACACCAATGTTTCTTTTAGCTCTAGTTCTGATTACAGGATTTTGATGTTAGTTTCTCTGTAATATTTTTATATAACCTTATAAATTTGTATTAAAACATGCCATAAAAGAAAAAACATGTAAAAAAAAGTACTGACACATTAATTACATATGAATTCTTTCACAATATTCTTTCAAACAAATCTAGCTCCTTCCTTTGTTATCTCATTTTCATACTAAATAAATGTGTATGTCCAACATATAGGAATAAATAAATTCTTATTGTATCTGTGTCAGTTAACTTTATTTCTAAATATTTGGTCCAAAACCTTAACTAGAAACTGTAGGGAGAATTTTTAAAATTTTAATTCTGAATACAGATTATGTAAGGAAAACAGAAAATGTCTTTTCAGCTTACCTATTTCAATGTTGAACTAGGGCTTCCATCTATTCATAAATGGAAACTAGAAAAATAGAATTTGCTAAGCTCTCTTTAAAAAAAAAAAAACACTTGATTTTATATTAAAACTTTCTTACTCTTTCCATTTGTATGGATTTCACTAAAACTTGGCTCTTTCCTGATTACCTGATTATTTTCTTTCTTTTTTTTAAAATTAAAGCTTTTTTATTTACAAAACATATGCATGGGTAAATTTTTCAATACTGACTCTTACAAAACCTTTTGTTCCAAATTCTCCCTTCCTTCCCCCCACTACCTCCCCAGATGGTAGGTAACCCAATAAATGTTATATATGTTGAAATATATGTTAAATCCAATATGTATACATATTTATACAGTTATCTTGCTACACAAGAAAAATTGGATCAAGAAGGAAAAAAAAAAAACTGAGAAAGAAAACAAAATGCAAGCAAACAATAACAGAGTGAGAATGCTATGTTGTGGTCCATACTCAATTCCCACAGTCCTCTCTCTGGATATAGATGGCTCTCTTCATCACAAGATTACTGGAACTGACTGAATCATCTCATTGTTCGAGAGTCATGTCCTTGAGAATTGAGTCATCATATAACATTGCTGTTGCCATGAACAATGATCTCCTGGTTCCGCTCATTTCACTTAGCATCAGTTCATATAAGTCTCTCCAGACTTCTCTAAAGTCATCCTGCTGATCGATTTTTTTTTCCTTTATTAAAGCTTTTTATTTGCCAAACATATGTATGGGTAATTCTTCAACACCGACCCTTACAAAGCTTTCTGTTACAAATTCCACCCCCCCAATCCCCACCCTTCCCCTAGATAGCAGGAAATCCACTACATGTTAATTATGTTAAAATACTTGACAAATCGAATATATGTATACATATTTCCACACTTATCATTGTTGTGCAAGAAAAATCATCTACAAGATAAAAAAAAATCAGAGAAAAGAAACATAATGCAAACAAACATCAATAGAGCTGCTGATCGTTTCCTATAGAACAACAATATTTCATAATTCTCCAACTGATGGGCATCCATTCAGTTTCCAGTTCCTTGTCACTAAAAAAAGGACTGCCACAAACATTTTTGCTCATGTGGGTCCCTTTCCTTCCTTTAAGATCTCTTTGGGATAGAGGCACAGTAGAAACACTTCTGGATCAAAGGGTATGCATGGTTTGATAATTTTCTGAGCATAATTCTAAATTGCTCTCTAGAATTCTACTAATAATATATTAGTGCCCAATTTTCCCACATCTCCTCCAATATTTGTCATTATCTTTTCCTGTCATTAGCCAATCTGAGAAGTGTATAGTGGTAACTCAGAGTTGTCTTAATTAGCATTTCTCTGATCAATAGTGATTTAGAGCACCTTTTCATATGGCTAAATATAATTTTAATAATTTCTTCATCTGAAAATTGTCTGTTTATATCCTCTGACCATTTATCATTTGAAGAATGGCTTGAATTCTTATAACTTTGAGTCAATTCTCTATATATTTTAGAAATGAGGCCTTTATCAGAACCACCAAGCTCTCTCTTAAAACAAAACAAAACAACAACAAAACCAAACAATTCTCCTAAATTGATAAGTACCAAATAGTAAACAGATGGAACCAGCTATGACAACAAGAACTTAACCACTTACAATGGAAAATTTGGAGATATGTAGGCTATATTCTTGTCCAATCAGAAGCATGTCATGAAAAGCAATATTCTCACAGAATATTCTTATTGCCATTTTCAGAGATAATATTAATCTGGGTGGACTTCTGATTTGTTTCAAAGTATTATTTCCTATGTTCTTGTATGTCCTTGTAAATCTTAAGTTATCTAGCTTAACTTTCCAATGCAAATTTAAGAAAAGAAAAAAATTTTTGAATAATTAGTAGTAATCCCCAAAGAATTAAGGAATAAGGTAAAATAACTTTTTGTCTGCTAAATAAAGTATTTGAGACATATTAGCCAACCTGGAATCTCCATGCATTGGAGATATTTAAGCATTTTTTAAAATAAGGGATAGAAGAATAAGTATTTACTTGGCAAACAAAACCTAGATTCAAGCTAGCTTTACTCTGAGCAATACACTTTATTTCGCTGGACCCACTTTCTTTCTTCCCTTTCTAGCTTTAACCTTCCAAAAACTATGTAAGTATGGAAAGTGTAGATTTAAATAATAGAGAAGTGACAGATATTTTGTAATATAATCTTTCCTACTTTTATTTTCAGAACATTGGCTCCATCCTGAGAATAAATTAAGTAAGTTCCTGCCTATTTAAACTAAAAAGGAGTAAGTATTATGTCACCTTTCTTGCCCCTCTAATTAATCTAGGCAAATTCTTCAAGAGATAACACAAAGAATACACTCCTGTGTGGAACAAATCAGTCCTTACAATGGTGAAATCCTCTCTTTCTTAAACTTTCACATATTCCCTTGGCATTTCCTCTTACCTCTAGAGGATAATCAAAAATGGCTAACTTTCCCTACTTTTCTGAATCTAGTTTCAGGATCAAATTGAAGTGAGGTACAGAGGGGTGACACTAAGGACTTTCTTCCCAAACTGGAGATGCCTGGTATCCTTATGTTAGTATGGTGTAACTTTTTACTTGAAGTCCTTAAAAACCTTTAACAACTCCTTAAGCACTGAAGGCAGCAAGAGTAAACAATTGGTCCCTTGGTATTTTATCTTCAGATTAACCTCATGAGGGACCAAAATAATGTATATTACATTTGCAAGAAAATTCATTTCATAGAGGAAAATAAATTAAGCCTTTTTTTCCAAGGTTAAAATCCATTCCAAGATACAACTCCACCCACTGCTCCAATTAGACCATTCGTGAATGGTGAGAAATAAGTCAAAGAAAAGGAATGCAGCTATACTTGAGGCCAAGAGAGGGGGGTTCAGGAAGAGAACAGTATATTTTGGCATTAGAAGTGAAATGGTTTTTCGATGAGCTATTATCATCCCCATTCCCTACAAATGATGTCCTTGGATCCATGCCCAAGATCTCTGGTATCTTTTAGAGCAGTTTTTAAATGTTATGTAAACTCGTCCGTTTGAATCCATGCCATGAATGTCCCTGCTGTATTTCTCAGCTATAGATATAAAATATTCATAATCTTTCTCCAAAAATAAAAGTACCAACAATAAAAGAAAGTGGTACTATAGTATAATACAAGCAAATATCACATAAAATGTTTAAGTTTTCAGTTCAAGAATTCCTATACAACACATTGCAATTTTAAATAGAGCTCACTGTGAAATAGCAAAATGTTTCATATTGTTTCATTCTGGGAAAAAAAAAAAACAACTTAAAGTGACAAGACTACACAATAAATATTTTTTTAAAAGATAGCTGGTTTAAAAAAAACAAAATTCTATGTTAACAAATCAAGGTCAAAATAACAAATCAAAAGTCAAATTAATAGGACCTATTCAGTGAAGATCTTATTTTATTCAGTTTGACTGGAGCTTAACAATACAAAAGTATCTTACTGATTCAGGACCAATAAAACTTTAATTATTAAGGACTTTTTAGTTAAATCAGAACTTGTTCACATACCCTGATTCTGTTAAGAGGCAAATGACGAAAAATAAATAAGTAAATGAGTATCAATAATTTATTTTAAATACAGATAAATTTCCAGGATATGATCTGGCATTAATATAGAATCAATTCAGTTTCCTACATGATGAAATGATGTTTATTTTATCATATACCTTAAAAACAAGCTATAATAGATTCAGTTTCACCTACAACTGTATGTTCTTTACATGTCAAAGCACTCATCTCTTTTAGTGTTTAAGTTAATAAAATATTTTAAGATAATTTTTAAAATGCTTATTATAAGACCAAGGAAGGTATTATAAGACCTTGAATCATAAAAATAAATTATATTCAATATGCAAAACCTGGTTAGGGATGAAAGTATAATAATTAACCAATAGTCAATGGACATTTATTAAGCAAACTATGTGCCAGACAGTTTTAAATGCTATGGATAGAAATACAATAGAGTTTCTGCCTTCAAAAAGCTTACATTCTAATGGGGGAAGTTGTTATTGATGTCTAGGAGCATCAGATTCTTCTGGCCCCATTTGGGTATTCTTAGCAAAGATACTGAGTGGGAAAGGAAGGAGACAGCTAACAAAAGAAAGTTAAAAAGGAGGGTGAGAGGTGGGGAATGATTAAGGAGTCAAATAAATACAAAATAATTGGAAAATGAAATACTTCAGTCCTATTCCCATTCTTAAATGGAGTTATGGCTCCCCTCTTCAATAAGAGGGACAAAGAATACTGATAAGATGTAACAAGACTGACTGACTTTATAAGATAATGAGATTTCCCAATGAGAAGTTGTAAAGGACACAATGATTAAAATGTAAACTTATATCAGAAACAATTACATTTCATTTACAAGACTTGAAACAAAAAGGTTTTAGTGAGTCCTGAACTAAAAATAAAATTAAAGAACCAGGACATTTGAATTCTTTAAGTTGAATGTGGTTAGAATACCATACATTGGGGTTTTTTGGTTGTTTTTAAAAAAAATTTTTTTTGGAGGATTAGCCAACTGGAGTTAAATAACTTGCCCGGGGGTCATAGAGCTACTAAGTAATAACTATCTGAGGCTGCATTTGAACACAGGTCCTCTTGACTTTAGGGCTGGTGCTCTATCTATTGTTATCACCTAGCTGCCCCCAATACCCTAAGTTGTTAAAGGAGATAGATTATGAAAGGAAAAAGGGATGAGGCTAAGATTTTTTCTGTAAAAGTCTGCTTATGAAATGAACATTCATTCTTTAAACTAATGAAAAAAATGTATATAGATTCAATGACAAGTAGAAAGATTGTCAAAGTTTTAGAACTGGAAATATGAATAACCATGCTCATTTAGCAATTTACAGATATCAATCATGATAGTCTATTATATTTAAATAGAGAAATGTGTCAGCGTGCAAAGTACACAGGTCCTTAAGTCATATTGCTTTTTGATTCAATTCCCTCCTTTATTGCTTAACCTGGTAGAAATCAGATACCACATCTAACCTTCAGTTTTCTTATCTGTTAAATGGGATGTTAACCATCTTGAATGGTTATGAGAAATGTATTCTCTATACTTAAAAATAGGAACTATGGAATGATAAGTGCATGTTCAAAGACCTGTAATTTCTTTTTTGAAACAACAAAGGAAATTTGATTTGATGAGCTTAGAACTACTCAAACTGTGATACGATGGAAAGAGTATTGGCTCTGAAGTCAGAGGTCCTGGGTTAAAATCTCACCTCTGGTGTATTGCCTACCTGTATGATCTGAGTTACCTTTGAAACCTTTCTGGGCCTCAAGTTTCCTCATCTGTAAAGGAGAGTTTGGATTAAATGGCCTTTGAAATCCCTTCCAGCTCTAGAGCTATAATCTCAGGTTACTTGTCCAAGGTCTTATGAAATATTTCAGGCCAGTGTCTTTGACTTCAAGGGCAACACCATTCATTGTACCCCAATGTATTGTGAAAATGATAAAAATTAAAAGGAATCATTGGTATTCAAAGCAATATTTTTATGTATCTTATGCACATTAGCTATTTTAATGCCAAAATGACAATTCTTAAAGTACAGATCTAACCATGTCACCTCCCCTCCCAATTCAAAAAGCTCCTATATTTCCACTTGTCTCTAGAATAAAATAGAAGGCCTTTATGAATTTGGTACCAGTATACTTTCCCAGGCTCAATGCTTTCTTATCATATACTCTTTATTCTAGCTATTTGTTCTTCTTATAGCCAATGTTTTTATCAATTATTTTATCTAAGACGTATTTAACTTCTTAAAAACACCACTTTAGAAGGGAGGAACTTATGGCTAAAGAACTAGAGAACATTATGAAATGCAAAATGGCTAATTTTGATTGCATTAAATTAAAAAGATTTTATGCAAACAAAATCAAGGCAGCTAAGATTAGAAGGGAAGCAGAAAGCTGGGAAACAATTTTTATAGTCAATGTTTCTCATAGAGAACTGACTCAAATTTACAAGAATGTCATTCCCCAATTGACAAATGGTCAAAGGATATGAACAATTTTCATATAAAGAAATTAAAGCAATTTATAAATGAAAAAATGCTCTCTCTATATATATTTTAATGCTGAGGCAATTGAGATTAAGTGACTTGCCCAGGATCACACAGCTAGGAAGTGTTAAGTGTCTGAGACTAGATTTGAATTCAGGTCCTCCTGACTTCAGGGCTGGTGCTCTATCCACTGCACTACCTAGCTGCCCCTCTAAATCATTACTGATTAGAGAAAAGAAAACAGACAATTCTGAGGTATCACTTCATACCTCTCAGATTGGCTAAGGTGAGAGGAAAAGATAATGATAAATGTTGGAGGGAATGTGGGAAAACTGGGACACTAATGCATTGGTGGATGAGTTGTGAAACTATTCTAGAGAGCAAGTTGGAACAATGCCCAAAGAGCTATCAAACTACAAAACCCCTTGATCCAGCAGCATCACTACTGGGTCTGTATTCTAAAGAGACCATAAAAAAGGAAAACGGACTCACATGTGCAAAAATGTTTGCAGCAGCTCTTTTTGTGGTAGTAAAGAACTGGAAAATGAGTGGATACCCATCAATAGGGGAATGGCTGAATAAGTTATGTTATATGAAAATAATAGAATATTATCATTCCATAAAAAATGAAAAGAATTTTAGAAAAGCCTGAAAGATTTTCATGAACTGATGCTGAGTAAAGCAAGAAGAACCAGGAAAACACTGTTCACAAAAAGTAAATCCGTGTGATGATCAACTATGATAGACTTGGTTCTTCTTAGCAATTCAGTGATCCAAAGAAATTCCAATAAACTTGGGATGGAAAACACCATCCACATGCAGAGGGAGAACTATAAAGATTGAATGTATCATAATATTTTCACTTTTTTTGTTTGCTTTTTCTTTCTTGTGTTTTTTTCCCTTTTGGTCTGATTTTGCACATGACAAATATGTAAATGTTTTTAAAAATTGCCCATATTTAACCTATATCAGATTGCTTGCTGTCTTGAAGAGGGGGGAGGTGATGGAGAGAGAGAAAAAAAATTTGGAACACAAAGTCTTACAAAAATGAATGTTGAAATCTTTACATGTATTTGGAAAAATAAAATACTATTGAGAAGAAAAAAAAAAAAACAAACAAAACCTCATTTTCCTCCAAGGCTCTGCTAAAGCACTTTAACTCCCGGATCTCTACTATGTTGATTCTTTACGTGATCCCTACATTTTTTGTTCCCTTCTTAGATATAGAAACTTACTGTCAAGCTGTGCATACCCTTTGACCCAGCAGTGTTTCTATTGGGCTTATATCCCAAAGAGATCTTAGAGGAGGGAAAGGGACTCACATGTGCAAGAATGTTTGTGGCAGCCCTTTTTGTAGTGGCTAGAAACTGGAAACTGAATGGATGCCCATCAATTGGAGAGTGACTGAATAAATTATGGTATATGAATGTTATGGAATATTATTGCTCTGTAAGAAACGACCAGCAGGATGATTTCAGAGAGGCCTGGAGAGACTTGCATGAACTGATGCTGAGTGAAATCAGCAGAACCAGGAGATCATTGTACACGGCAACAACAATACTATGTGATGATCAATTCTGATGGACATGGCTCTCTGCAACAATGAAATGTCTCAAACCAGTTCCAATTGTTCAGTGAAGAAAGCCATATACACCGAGAGAGAGGGATATAAAATGTGGACCACAACTTAACATTTTCATGCTATCGATGTTTGCTTGCATTGTGTTTCCTTTCTGATTTTTTTTTCTCTTGTAGACACAATTTATCTTGCACAACAATGACAAGTGTGGAAATATGTATACATATATTCAACTTATCAAGTATTTTAACCTAATTAACATGTAGTGGACTTCTTGCCATCTAGGGGAAGGGAGGGGACTGGGGGAAAAATTCGTAATGGAAAGTTTTGTAAAGATCAATGCTGAGGAATCACCCATACATATGTTATGCAAATAAAAAGCTTTAATAAAAAAAATAATAAAAAAACAAACAAAAAACCAGATATAGAAACTTACTTTGCATATTTGTTTAATTATTTATTCATCTGTGCTCCTGCAGTTACCCCAAAACAAACCAAACTGGAGACCAATCACTATCTCACTTTTGTAATTCTATTACCATAACCTAGCATATGACACAAAGCTTGTTGAATGAGATCTACTATCATTAAATTTGATCTTGAATATTTTAACATGGAAGGTAATTATTTCATTTTTAAACTTTCTATTCTAATAGTGAAGAGGGTTGGAATCAGGAAGGCCTGGGTTCAAATCTTTCCTTTACATATACTACTGTCAAGTCACACCTACATGAGCCACATAATAGCTCATAAAACAAAGACTGCTTTATAGTGTTGTAGATATGCATGGAAGGTTGTCACATTGGGTCCTACATGAATGAAATTATACCTAAACATGTTTTTATAAAATCTTATCACCAAGACTATCAATTTAACAATGCTCCGAAGCACTTTTGGGATTTGCTGAGCTGTCTAATTCACATTCACTTTTTTCTTTTTTTTTTTTTTTTTGCTTTTTTCTGAGGCAATTGGGGTTAAATGACTTGCCCAGGGTCACACAGCTAGGGAATGTTAAGTGTCTGAGACCAGATTTGAACTCAGGTCCTCCTGACTTCAGGGCTGATGCTCTATCCACTGTGCCACCTAGCTGCCCCTCACATTCACTTTTAAAATTAATCCAAACTAAAATGACAGGAAAAGATAATGACAAATGTTGGAGGGATGTGGGAAAAGTGGGACACTGATACATTGTTGGAACTGTGAACGGATCCAACGGATCTGGAGAGCAATTAGGAACTATGCTCAAAAAGTTATCAAACTGTGCATACTCTTTGACCTAGCAGTGTTTCTATTGGGCTTATATCCTAAAGAGATCTTAAAGGAAGGAAAGGGACCCACATGTTCAAGAATGTTTGTGGCAGCCTTTTTTTGTAGTAGCCAGAAACTGGAAACTGGAATGGATGACCATCAACTGGAAAATGGCTGAATAAATTATGGCATATGAATGTTATGGAATATTATTGTTCTATAAGAAATGACCAGCAGGATGATTTCAGAGAGGTCTGGAGAGACTTGCATGAACTGATGCTGAGTGAAATGAGCAGAACCAGGAGATCATTATACATGGCAACAACAAGACTATATGATGATCAATTCTGATGGGTATGGCTCTCTTCAACAATGAAATGCTTCAAACCAGTTCCAATTGGTCAGTGAAGAAAGCCACATACACTCAGAGAGAGGGATATGAAATATGGACCACAACATAACATTTTCATGCTCTCTATTGATGTTTGCTTGCATTGTGTTTCCTTTCTCAGATTTTTTTTTCTTGTAGACATGATTTTTCTTGCACAGCAAGATAAGTGTGGAAATATTTTAACATAATTAACATGTAGTGGACTTCCTGCCATCTAGGGGAGGGGTGGGGACTAGGGGAGAAAAATTTGTAATGGAAAGCTTTGTAAGGGTCAATGTTGAAGAATTACCCATACATATGTTTTGCAAATAAAAAGCTTTAATAAAAAAAATAAACAAATAAATAAAATTAATCCAAAGAGAAAATTTAAAAATCTGAAAAGATGTATATGAAGTAAAGTGAACAGAACAAGAATAACTGTTTACAGTAACAGTAATATTGTAAGAATGATCAAGTGACAATTATTCTCAGCAATAGTGATCCAAGATCATTCCAAAGGACTCAAGATGAAAAATGCTTTTCACTTCCAGAAGAAGAATTCTGAATGCAGAATTAGGCACACTATTTTTATTTTTTATAGTTTTTCCCCCTTTGGGTCTGTATCTACTTCCTTCCCCTCAACAACATGACTACCATAGTAATATTATTTGCATAACTGAACAAATATAACCTATATCAAAACTGGGAGGCAGGAAGATATAGAAGGGAGAGAGAAAATTTGGAACTCGAAAGTTTTTTATAGTGAATGTTAGAAAAAACCTGTCTTTTCATATAACTGGGGGAAAATATTTTTTAAAAGTGGGAGGGGGGAAAGGAAAGTGAATCCAAACTAAAAAGTATTCCCCAACCCTTACAACTCAGTATTTTAGTTTAAAATAACACTATGTGTCATCTCCCTTGTTCAACACATAAGCAAAAATCTGTCATTTTCTTTAATAACAGCATAACTAAACTTGGAACTAATGGTCCCAATGAACTCAAATGGACATGACAGGGGCTTCTTTTGCCTCAAAAAACTAAAACAGTCCTGACTTAAATTAGAAGGGAAACTCTTCTGCCTTTTTCCAAAATTATCAATGTTCTCAATCTGCCTAAAGGTCTAAGTACTACACAGTAATTAGTTAAGCAGAATTAAAATGAATGAAGTCGGAAATTACTTCTATGCTTCACTAATGGCTTTCTATTAAAATATCTTTATACTTCTGATAATTGATTTTAAAATATTTCACAGCTAAAGTTAGTAAACTGAATAATATTCATCAGTTGAACAAATTATATCCTTCCTAAAAACTTCCAAGATCAAGAATTTCATAACGTAGCATATCAAACTAGTTTTAGTGAGAGAATTTAAACTATACTCATGTTTTACACAGTCAGTCCAAGACTGGTGATTGTAGGTTGGATTTTTTAAAAAGCTATTCTTTTGACAAGCTAAAAAAGTGCTGGCTAGAATAACTAGGGTTAAATAAATTGTAAGAAAACTTGTAAGTACCAAAGCAATCCAACAAAGTTTTCTGATCATTGAGGCAATTACTTGAATTCACAGACTTTAATTTGTAAACACAATTTTGTGTCAGATTCTTTTAAGATTTATAATGATTTGTGATTTCTAACTAGACTAAAAGCACAAAGGGAAGTATTAACAGGAAACATGGAAGAGATTGGTTTTAATGTTGAAAAAGTATAAAATTGAGCTTAATTTTAATTGTTTTTCTGTATTTTTATTATGCCATCAAGGACTGTTTCTGTACTATGCTTGTATTAACAGCTATTGTATTAACAGTGTTTGTCAATGTGTTATTTCAACTAAGAAACTCACATAAAATAAATCAAATAAAAAAGTCTTTACTAGAAAAAAATAAAACAAAACCCCATGTTATTATTTTACAAGTATACTATTTAAAATACTTTGAGGTTCTTAGCTTATATTTTATTTGTTGTAATACAAATAAGGATTTTTCTATCAATCTTGGATTCTTCAATGAATGTGAATGTTTCCAAGAAGACATCAGTTTAGAAAAGTAGATTTTCACAGGCTGAAAAGGAAAGGTTTATAAGGAACATAGAAAACATTTCATCTCAGAAAAATATTCAACCTGTCTAAAATCAAGTTTCAACACTTGTTTGAATAGGGATTAAGATTATGGTGCAATTTTTATAGTAATGAAATGATAAAATACATCTATGGAAGCAAAACAAACTCTTTACAATATATCAATTTTTAGGAAGGTGACACTTTATAGACTTACAAATTAGGTTCACCTTTACCTTTTACTGCTATTAAGACAATGTGTCTCAATTAATTAACATTTTTATGAGTCTTTGAAATAAATTTGTACTGAATTAATTCATACAAGCATGGATTTTTTTGAAAGTTACCATTAACTTTGCCAGACTATAGCCTTAGATGTAGAAGCATTCTTTCCAAAATTAAGTTTATAAATACATAAGTCTAAAACACATAGTTGTAAATTTAATTTTTAAAATTTATACTTTAAATGTATTTAAAATTTTAATATTTAAGGCATTATCACAAAGCTCAATAACATAAACTCATAATTTCATCACAAATGTCTTTCTGGTACAATTAGGAAATATAAAAATTAAGTGAAAATTACCACAAGTTTTGATGGAATCATTAGTCATAAGGCATGAATCAAAATATTGCTGTGTATTCTGCTTTCAGATGCTTTGACAATACTATTGCACTGCTAGCTGTAAAGTACAGTAGTGCAATAAAGTCAGAGCATTCGTTAGCAGTATTATCATAAGAAATATTATAGAGAAAGAACAAAGAGCACCCGTTGAGGTTTTAAAAAATATATAACATTACAGTAAAGATGCCATTTTTGATATGAGAAACCCCAAAATATCATTACCATGATAGCCCAAACCAAAATAGCTTTACCTCAATGTGGATAAAAATTGGACTCAAATGCCAACTTACTTATACAATGACTTGTTCACTCTTGGAAGCACTGTTTTAGAGTGGAATTTTTGAAACCATGTCATAAGATATCAAAATACACATAACTACCACTAATTGAAATTGTAAAAAAAAAAAAAAAAAAAAATTCAATTCTGTTAGGATGTAAATCAAGCGTGACTGAAGGCTGCAAAAAACAAACTTGATGTTTTGCTCTCTTTTTACTATGCAATGAGTCTCCTTTTTAAATACTAAGAAACAAATGCATAGTAAGACAATTCTGATGTACATTTTCTTTATATTCATCCTACCTTTCCAGAAATTCCTGCACTGCATTCATTGTACTTATCTCACTTCTTTCTGTTTTAAGAGTTTGATGAGAATAATTAATAATTTTCTTATTCTGTGCTCTAAATAACAAATCAAGCAATAGTTTCCTTGGCATTTAATGAGTCAAAGTACATGAAAAAGTAACCTTTTACTATATTAGCCGATTGCAATTTTTTTGGTCTTTGAAGAAAATTTAAACATTTTTCTCTCTACCATTCCTGACACATTCCTTCCAGTTTTAATAGGAGGAAAGCATTTTCATTCCCCACAAACTTAAGTAACAAAGTAATGTTCAGAAGACAACTCAGATTGTAAGTAACTATCATCTGCTTCCTTTGTTTAAGGGTAACTAACCCAATGATGAAAGTCCATTGAAAAAGCAGTTGTGAGAGCCCAGAAATGTGACCGGTATCACTGGCCAATGCCCTTTTAACATTGCACTGCTTCTTGTGCAGGATCACTAGTAGTACAACATAAAAAGGGCACTAGACAAATACCACTCAGTCAATAAGATGTCCAATCATACTAAAGAAAAAACAGATTAAGAAAACATCAAATATTAGTGTGCAATAAGCACTACTAGCTCATCCTTCCTGCTTCTTATTTCAAATCAAACACTTTGGCAATCATAATCAACAGAGCTAAATCTTACTCAAACTCTCCTTTATGGTATGTCCACCTCTGTGTAGAATAAAGACTACTCAGTAGAAAGGAAATTTCCTGCATTTAAAAGTTAAATAAAAGGATTAAAGTGGTTCACTACTGTGTTAGAAGTGGTCAGTTTCTTTAAATATGTAAATGTAAAACAATGTTAACACCAATATTACAAATGTTAACATCCATTATTTTTAATCATCAATTATGAAGAACAGACCACTTGCTATCCAAGTGTATGGCAAAGTTTTATCAAAAATGTTTTTTTACAAACCGTATCATGAATACTACATATTTTTTACAGGTCATATGCCAATTAGACTTAGTTATTATAGCAATCTGAAGTAAAAATTCCAGAGTTAAATAGAAAGTATAATTTATTTTGAGCATGATAGGAAACCATGATGCTTTTCAAGATTCATACTCAAATCCTCTGAGGAAAAAAGTGCCATTTTTAATCACAGTTACATTATTTGATCAATTAAAAAAAGAAAATAAAAATACTAAAAGGCTCAATAGTAAAGATACACTATAATTCCAAAGAATCCCAAATCTGGTTTCTCAGATTCTACAATTCAATTAAAGAAAGATATACTTTTCAAAAAATTTAAAGAAAAAAAAATCAAATATGATCTTTCTTTCCTCCTCAATAAATAAAGTTACCTACTTCCCAATCCTACCTTCACAAAGGATGTTTTCCTAGATAATAAAGTCTATTACATCCAAATACTTAAGATTCCTTACTCTAATATAGACAGAATTTAAAAAAAAAAAATTAAAACAGGTATTGAAATTAAACCAGAGGCCACTGAAAATGTATTACTTGTAACATCTATCAACAAAAATTCAGTATAAAATATATACTCTGAAGGTTGAAAGTAAGGAATATAGTTTTAATATTTGTGTTTGTTGATAGTATTATTAGACAGCCTAAAAATATTTGTCACATTCTTGGAAGAGAAGAATTTACTAACCTTAAAATAAAGTCTTAGTAAGTAAGCATTTATTAAGTGCTTACTATATGCTAGGGATCCAAAAAAAAAGCAAAAATAGTTTATCTGTCCTCAAGGTGCTCAAGGTAAAATAATAATGCCAAAAAAGTTTGACATTATGTTTGAAAAGTATATTAAGGATAGCATTAAATATCTCCATCCCCAAAAACTGGGTGAGAAAAAACTAATTTTAAGAATGTTACAGAAAGAAATGAGAAAACATACAGATACCACACATTGGAAACTATACAATTTGTGAAATAGAAGGAAACCCCATGCATTTATAAAAAAATAAATAAAATTAAAAAAAAATTAAAATAAAATATTACAGGTTAGCTAAATTCCAAGATCTATTTGATTTTTTTAAAGGCAGCTGGCTTTATTAACTACACTGTTGATTGTTGGGTTGAAAAAATTCTTAATTTTTAACTTTATACTTTGAGCTTAATTATTTTTGAGTGGATTTATCCCAGAAAGGTTCAGAATGATTAGCCATAAGCATAAACAATACAAAATGATTAAAAACTCAATATCATGCAGGAGAAAAAAAAAGTTTAGCACAGACAACATTCACATTTATAGATGGCAAGAATTTAAACTTAAATAGCATAATTAAGCCATATATTCTATTAGAAACCTGAACTGAGACAAGTTTAAGCCATATGTGAAATATTGCTTATATCACTCATGAATGTTCACCTAATGAAAATGAACAGTTGAACAGTTGTCAGGGTTTGCTAAAGATTCTCTTGAAATAGTACAGAAACATATGTAATTCAGTGAAGTGACTGATCATATTGGCAGAATTAATTTGCCAAAACTTGTATTTAAAAATTTACAAAGTAGTTGCTAGAGTGAATTGTCATGGTTTGAGGTTCTTTTTAACTATGGCAAATTATTTTAAAAAATCATACATTTAGGAGAGTTGCTGGGATGGCTAAAGGCTAGACAAACAACTCTATACTAGCTGTTTTTTTGTTGTTTTTTGTTGTTTGTGAACCTCAGCTGCCTCACTTGTAGTGATTCTTCTGTAACAATAAGAATTTATAGCTGTAGTTTCCTTCATAAATATCCCTCATAATGCAGAAATGATTACAATTCTACAAAGAATTTACTAGTTCAACACATGAAAAGTACAATTATTTCTAAAACAATTCATAAGATAAAATTTTAACTTTTTGACTGCAAGAAAATTATTTCATTATCTAAAAATAAACCTACATTAATTTTAATGTAAAAGCACACACACACACACACACACACACAGAAACACACAACCTAGCAGGCTTATACAATGCCCGATTGGAAATCAATCCACTGCCCAATACAGAACCAAGAAGTTAAAAGTCCTTCACGAATACACAAAGGAATACACAACTTACAAAATAACTTGGGAAACATCACAATTACACGGAAACAATATCACAATTACACTAGAATGAAAGCAAAAATTAGTAGGTCCCATTTTTTTTTAATGAAATTTAGAATGAAAACTATTAGTCTCTTCAAAAGAGGTTGGATGTTTTTCTCCTTGTGCCAAATTAGCAGCAGCTTTACCCTAGAAGCTGAAGTACCAACACAGGAAAACTGGAATCTTCGGGTTTCCCACTTCGGTCCACATAGAACACACTTTTTTCATCTTCATCCCCAAAGCTTCCCACTACTTAATCTCTTATCTCACACTTGGAGCCCAGGCTCAGACACCTTCTTTTCAAGCATCCACTCCTCGCCTTCCTTCTCTTGTTCCGCTTCCAACTCCTCACATTCCTCCAAACCACACCCTAAGTTTGGAATAGTCTGTTTTCTCCCATTAGCTAGATTACTTTTCTTTCTACAGCTTCTCAAAATGTAACCAAATCGATCTTTTTCTATCCTGCCCAAGACCTCTAACAATCTAATCTCAATCCCTGACAGAATCCTGGGATTCTCCAGCATTTCGGCCCTTCCTCGTTGGTTTTATGTGTTTTAAAGTTGGCTCAATTCACACTCAAGAAGGATCTACAATGGGCACGACTCTAAATTTAAAGTGCCATATGTACTTCATTATGTGCTGCAGTACTTGGCTATCAGCACTGGTGTTTTCTTAGTTTATTAACATTACATTCTTATTAATTGGGAATTGAATAAAGCCTTCATCATCTAATAAGAGTTTTCATGAGGAAAAGTAAAACTGCGGTTACGTTTCTAAAAGAATCTTCTATGTGGAAAAAAAAAAAATCACATAACCCAGTAAACTTGGCTGCATTTTTTTAAGTGCAGTAAAAATCTAAGTACTGATCTAATTCTCCTTATTACGATTTTTGAAAGTTTGGGAAACAAGAGAAGAACAATAACTCACTAAACCATTTTCTAATTATTTGACATAGTAGCTATTCAAAATTAACAACCCGGTCAGTGAACATTCGAAAAACTGCACGACAGAGGATTAAAAGTTAAAACACTAGGCGCCACTACACCTCCCACCTTAATCAAGGCCTCATATTAAATACCTTTCTAACGCTCAAAGCGGGCTGCTAAGGGGATGGGAGAAAGGGAAGGAGGGGGCGAGGAGCGGGTGCTTCTCCTCCCTGGATCTCCCCTGACTCGTGCCAATCAAGGCGTCAAAACGAAGCCTGGGCAGAAGCTGGGGAGAAAAGGGGGGGCAGACAGCACATGCACCCAAGTGGCCGAAGCAGCAGTACGTCGAGACGAAACTAGGCGAGGCGAGGAGAGGAGAGGCGTGGTGGCGGTCTGTGAGGAAGGAAGGTCGTCTCTCTCGAGAAGCTCCAGATGGAGGTGGGAAGCGAGCGAGGGGGAGGGCATTCAAGCCTGGGATCCCCTCCCCCAAAGCATGGAGCGCCCCCCGCCCCACGGGAAGTCTGCTCGAGAATGAAGACGCGGACCGTGGGGGAGGGGAAGGAGAAGGGAACAAGGAAATGGGGGGAAGGGGGTAGAGAGGAGTAGGAGGGAAGGAGAAAGAGAAAAGAAAGGGAAGGCACCCTGAAAGAGAGGAAGGGAAGGAGGGAAGGAAGGAAGGAAGGGCCCCTAGCTTGCCCTCCAGCCCGCCTCAGCGACCTCTCCCTTCGCCCCAAAGTCACCCCTCTCCTTGGCGTGAGTAGCTTCCAGTCCAGTTCCCTCCCTCCCACTCCTGGTGATGAATGAAACCGATCTACGGGGAACGAATGGTACGACCCGCTTCCCACTCCCCACCCAGCCACGGCCATGGGGTAGAGTGCCGTCAGCTTCCCGCCGTCCCGCACACGCCTCCCTCAGTCCCTCCTCCCCACGCGAGGTAGGATTCTTGAGCAAATACACTAGCTATCCTGCCGACCCACCCCCCTTCAGGGGGTGTGTGAACAGAGCAAGCCGAACAGTCACGTTGGAAATAAACCGGCCTACCGGAGCCCCCCTGCGGGAGGGTAAATGGTTCAATCCGAGAGACATTCCATGCCTCCCCCTCCTTTCCAGACCCCGATTCTTCCCACCTACCCCTTGCATAGCGTGTGAATGGACCAACCCCGCCCCTTCTCCAGGCACACGGAGACCGATCCATTCACACCTTCAAGGGGGAAACCCGGGACTCAGGCTACACCATCTGCCCCCTTCACGGAGGGGGAGAACGCTAGGGTTACACCATTCATGCACGCCATCTAGGGAGATAGAATTCAACAGCCCCGAATCCTCAGCATCTCCCGCCATTTCCCTCCCGCGTTCCCCGGATGTAACTCGTTCCCCGCGGCGGTTAAACGGGCCCTGCCGGAGACGACTCCCTTCAGCAAAGGTGGAAAGGGTGGAAATCAAGTATCGGTGCAACCCGAATCGCCCAGAGTTCCCAGAGACTTTATAGTGCTTTCTCCTTCTCTTGGTGAGAAGAGTGCACAAGTCCATCTCCTTCGCCTTGCACTCACCATCACTTCCAGCTTAGTGACCGCCGCCTCCATGTTGAATAGTTGACATTCCTCAGGCGGCGGCGGCGGCAGTGGTTAAGCCCTCCAACCCAAACGATGCTAGCACGGAGCATTCCCATTGGACAGCTGTCACTCAGCGCGGTGTATCCATTGGCTTTCCCGCTTCTTCACTGCCCGCCCATTGGAGCCTGGGTCCCTCCCTTCGGAATGAAACAGGCCCTCTTGTTGGGCGAAGGCACAAAACGCCGCATCAGGATTGGGTCTTTTTTATATTTTTTCTATTGGGTACTTCTTCTTTTTACTTTCAATTTTATTGCAGAGTTTCTGCAGAATCAAGCTTCTGAATGGTAGAGTCGAAGAAGCGCTAACCAATCAAAGAACTTCCATAAACCGCTTTGTAAGGTTGGGGACACCCCCGTACAACCTTATTCGTACAAAAAGCGCCACTACTTCGATTGGTCAGGGAGTCGGGATGCTTCATCCAATCACGAAATGTCTTCTCTTCTTTCCCCACCCGGAGGGTTAATTGAGTAGAGATGACGGTTCCGATTGGCCGGTCCATGCCAAGGGTTTAATTTTGAATTCTCTTAGATGCTGCAGCCAGAGGACATTGCCCAGACTCTGTTTACCTCCCGGGGCTCTTATACTAGTAAGTGCAGAGAGATCTTCCCTTGTTTTTCCTGGGATCGAAGCGCTTGGTGTTGCTTTGCATCTTTTTCGTGCTTGCAGAAGGAGGATAATTTGGGTGGTAGGGAAGAAATAAAAGGGATGGGTTGCGGGAGGCAGAAATTGCCGACATCATTAGGAAGATAAGTCTTTCTCTTCTACTGACAACACTTCTCTATACATTCGTACACGGCACAAATTATCTGGGACTATTCAGTTTCCCTTTGCACAGTCTCAGCAAAATAATGTACCCGTGTCTTACACTTTTCTATTTTCTGTGCAATTCAGGCCGCTACGGAAGTATTGGGTGCCTTCTGTAGGCATAATGAAAGTTAACAAAAAGACACACCCATGAATTAGAGAACAATGACAGACACTAAAAAAGATTAAATTAAATATAACTGAACGACACAATTAGTCGTTGGTGGTGAAAAGGGTCATTTTTCCGATAAGCTAAGTGTGCTTGGGAGGAGTGGATAGCAGAACAAAAGTCGTTTTAGTAATTTTTTGTTCGGACCCGATCTGTGATTTCATCTGTTTAGGGTACCAAAATTCCTTCTATCAATGCAAATCTGTAACTTGTACTTTGAGAGCTATATGGGGAGCTGTAAGATTGTGACTTGTCAATAATAGCATAACCAGTATGTGTGTTAGAGGTACGATTTAAAATAGGTTTTCCTAATTTCAAGGGAACCTTTTATCTGATAAAGTGATATTAGCAATGTACACTATGATATACTGATTAAGTGCCAGTATCTCTATTTCCTGTAGTACTTCAGACTCTTCCTTTCCCCTTATCACATTTCACCTGTCATAATTATTTACGTGTCTTATCTATCCCCTTTTATGTGTTAGCTTTTTGAAGGCAGGTTTTTTGACGGTGAAAGAAGTGCCTAAGGTAAAATCTTGCACATTCTTCAACCCTTAATCTTGTGTCACAGACTCCTTTGGAGATCTAGTGAAGATTATAGAAATTTAGCTTGATAATTGAAGAACATGCTAAATTTCAGTTAATGGTTAATGAAAATAAAGATATTTTCTTTTCCAACCAAGTGAAATTTCTCTACAGACTCTTTTCCTCATCTTTGGACCATTTGTTAAAATGAGTACTCCCTTCACTGTCATAGATCACACTCTTTCTTAATATTCCATAAAGTTACTTTGAAACACTCTCAAGGAATCACAGTATCAATCAGTCAACAAGCATTTATTAATTGCTTATTATGGTTCAAGCACTATAAGTTCTAGGGATACAAAGCCAAAAATGAAAGTTTTTCTCAAAGAAATTACATCCTTTATAAAAAGAATGTATCCAGGTTTCTAATTTAATTCTACAAACATTTAAGTCACTACTGCTTGCAGAACTTAGGTTAGAATGTAAAGTTTAGATAAGATCAGATGCTTTCTGGTTTGGTAGAAAGAATACTATTAACTTACTGAGACCATACTTTCCTCCCTCTCCAACCTCAATCTAGTAGTTAGAAATTTCAACTTCTACATTAGAAGCTCTTCAATCCTTTGTCCTCTTTTTAATCACAAATTACTTCCTTCCACCTTCTACTTTCTGCACTCTTATTCACAAACACTCAAGGAAACTGGAGAAAATCCTACAAACTTGCTGAGTATATTACAAATTTAAGTTATTCATACTCAAGTAAGCCTTTATTGTAACTATGCTGTTCCTTTACTCCTTTTGAATTGACTCATTAACTCACTTTCCCAGAAACTATTCCAAATCTACCTTTCCTCAAGAATCTCAGGGCTTTTCCTCCCTCCTTTCTCTTAGCTAAGGAACCTGTCTTTTTATTGAAAAAAAAAAAAAAAAAAGAGTCCATTTGACATGAGCTCCTTCTCTCATTCTCTTGATTTCAAATTTCCTTGACATCTCTCATTTTCTTTTCCCCTCTCCTTAACAAAGTCAACACCTCTCTCATGTGCATTTTTGCCTTCTGCTCCAGCAGATAACATCCTTAATCATAGATTATCAAACTTCTTCCTGTCAACTGATTACCTCACTATTGTCCTCACACATACCCAAGACTATCCATCCTTAAAAACAAACAAACAACAACAACAAAAAATTTTATTAGACCTTTGATATTATTCAGTCATTTCAGTGGTATCCAAGTCTTTGTGATCCTATTTGGGCTGGGTTTGGTTTGGTTTCATTTTGTTTTTGGTGAAGATACCAGAGTGATTTGCCATTTCCTCCTAAAGTTCATTTTACAGATGAGGAAACTAAAGCAAACAGATTATATGATTTGCCCAGAGTCACACATCTAGTAAGTGAGGCTGGATTTGAACTCAGGTCTTCCAGAGTCCAGCTGCTTTATCCACCTAGCTGCCTTTATTAGATCTTATTTCTATTTCTTAAAACAGTCATCCTATATTTCTCCTCACTTTTTTGGTCAAACTTGTCAAAAAAGTTGCTTATCCTCCCTGCCTCTACTTCCTCTCTTCTTAACTCTTCAACCTTTTGCAATCTTGGCTTTCAACTTCATTATTCAACGAAACTGCTCTCTTCAAAGTTGCCAATGATATATTAATTGCTCATTCTGATGATCTTTCCTTAGTCTGAATCCTTTTCAATCAAATCTACTGCATTTGACACTGTTGTTTTCTATCTCCTCCTGGATGCTTTCTCTTCTCTAAGTTTTTATGCCACTACTCTCTCCTGATTTGCTTCCTGCCTGTCTGACCACTTCTTAGTCTCCTTTGTTAGATCATCCTCCATACCATATTCTTAGGTAAGAAGTGACATCTGAACTGTGCTTTAAGGGAGGTTAGAGATTGTACTAAATAGAAGTAACAAAGGGATATATCCCAAGTGGTATAAACTACTTTGTATAGGAATGGAAGTGGAAGATGGAATATCAGATACAGGGGACAATTAGCAGGCCAAAACACCTATTACTTCTTTTTTTTTTTTCCCAATAACTCAAAGTGTTTATTGCTCATTAAGCAAGAACTCACAGCTGCCTTCCCTCCCAAAACCAAATTTAGCATTACCAAATTAGTATAACAAAAAAGCCATTTATTGCTAAGGGAAACACTTTGTCTTCTATGGATGTCACTGTATTTCAATTAACCTAACTAAAGGCTACAAGAGGCTGCTTAAGAAACAGAAAGAACAGGCAGCAATATAAATTTTCAAAACTTCAATGAACAAAATCTAGAAGTTGAGCACATGGCAATAAGAAAAGATTGACCCTGCTTTCTTATCAGAGTGCCAGAAATTATACTAAGCAATTGTTTATGTGAGCATGAAAGGTCATCATGGCAATACTGTGGTTAATTTCTTCTCTTCCTATCTCACATTTTAGTCTCTTCTTTTCTTCCCCTCTTCTTTTTTTTTTTTTCATGTATACAGTTATCTTACTGCACAAGAAACATCAGATGTAGAAAGAGAAGAAGAAAAAAACAACCTAAGAAGGAAAACAAAATGCATGGAAATATTCACAGAAAGCGTTAAAATGCTGTGTTGTGGTTCACTCTCAGTTCCCACAGGCCTCTCTCTGGATGTATATGACTATCTTCATCGAAGAACAACTGGTTTGAATCACATCATTGTTGAAGAGAACCATGTCCATCAAAATTGATCATTGTATAGTCTTGTTGCTAACACCTATTACTTCTAAACCACAAAATAAGCTTCAATATTGAATCATATGTACTTTTTATTAAGAAGTTGCACTGAGGATTCATAAAAATTGCCAACCTTTCTCTGGCCTCCTAGATCATAATACCTATTCCTCGTTTAAATAATTGCATTGTAGCATCAGAAATAATCCAAAAATAAAAGACATTCACAATTCATTGTGTAGTGTTTGGTGGGAGAAAAAGGTACTCTTGAGAATCATGAAAAAATAAGTTTCTGTCCCAGGTTTTCCAGGATCCCAATTTGGATCCCACCTGACTCATGAGTAGGATGCATGCCTCTCATGGATTCAAGAAATGATTTAGGAAAAGATGGCAATTGTAAATGTTTAATGCTTATGGAAAAATATTATACTCTTTGAGTATAAGGGTTACTCTGCAAAATTCCTAGTTAATTGAGGACATAATAGAATAGCTGAATTTTTGTTTGTTTTTAAGACTCAGTCTCCCTATCTTACCCAGGATGGAAGTGTAGATGCTGCATTTTATTACTAATCAGGGATGGAAGCTTTGATTTTTACCATTTCTCACTTCCTCAGACAGCCTGGTACTTTCCAGAGCTGCTCATGAATCTTTGCTGTCTATGTAACACGTAACTCTCACTTGTAGAACTTGTGGTTCCAAGGGGAACTGTAGCCTATGCAGAAACCACACCTGGTAAAATGTCATGGCAGAATGACAGAGGGACTAAACCTAAGAGTAACCAACAGTCCTCAAACCCATCAGTGTTAGAGAGTGTCTGTTTAATCTAAACATATGAATGTGGGTGGAATGGGTGGGTGGGAACAATTTATTTCAATGGCCATGAAGGCAGCTGAAAGCAGGCACAGTAGCATGGAAGAAGCCAAGGTTATTCACTGCATCCTGGACCATCTACAGTCATGCTAACTTTTGTCCTACTACTGGATTTTAATGCTTCTGAAAGAGAGAGTGAGGCTGATGACTTTGTGCGATTCTGCCTCACTCAAATCCAATTCATCTTTGAGTCAAAATATCACCTCTTGATATTATTGGTCCTCTCTGAAAACAAAGGATAAACAGCTTTCAGAGGCAATGTAGCATAGATAGCCTCAGGCAGAACTGAGTTCAAGTTCTGGCCCAGATACATATTGTCTCCCCTATTCACTTATCTTATGTGATTCTGGCTTATATATCTTATGTTATATGAGGCAATTCTCTAAGATGAGGCAGTGTACCAACTTGTATTGGTAGGAAAGGCTCTTCACTAGGTACTCCCTATGCCATTGAAATTACAAGTTCTATCTTTATTACTAATTTTTTTTGGGGGGGGCAACGGGGTTAAGTGACATGCCCAGGGTCACAAAGCTATTAAGTATCTAAGGTCATATCTGAACTCAGGTTCTCTTGACTCTAGGGCTCAGTACTTCATAACTGTAGTTTTCCTGATAAAGAGGACCTTCTTTCTTGATGTAGTTTTTGCTGTTAACTTAACCATGAACTTTGGGCAAGTCATTTAACAATTCTATCTCTTAGTGTTCTTATTTGTAAAATAAAGATCTTAGACTAGCTCAGGAGTTCTTAACCTGGAATCTATGAACTTTAAAAATACATATACATGAATACATATGTATATACATATATGTATTTTTATTAAAGCTTTTTATTTTCAAAACATATGCATGAGCCCTTTTTGTAGTGTCTAGAAACTGGAAATTGAAAGGATGCCTATCAATTGGAGAATGGCTGAATAAATTATGGTATATGAATGTCATGGAATATTATTGTTCGGTAAGAAACAGCCAGCAGGATGATTTCAGAGAGGTCTGGAGAGACTTGCATGAACTGATGCTGAGTGAAATCAGCAGAACCAGGAGAACATTATACACAGCAACAAGACTATACGATAATCAAGTCTGATGGACATGGTTCTCTTCAACAATGTGTTCAAACCAGTTCCTATTGTTCAGCGATGAAGATAGTCATATATATCCAGAGAGAGGCCTGAGGGAACTGAGTGTGAACCACAATACAACATTTTAACACTTTCTGTGAATATTTCCATGCATTTTGTTTTCCTTCTTAGGTTGGGTTTTTTTTTTCCTCTCTTTCTAGATCTGATGTTTCTTGTGAAGTAAGATAACTGTATAGATATGTATACATATATTGGATTTGTCATATAATTTAACATATTTAGCATGTATTAGATTACCTGTCATCTAGGGGTGGGGGATGAGGGGAAGGAGGGGAAAAGCTTGGAACAAAAAAAAAAGTTTTTCGAAGGTCAATGTAAAAAAATCACTCGTGTTTTGTAAATAAAAAAGCTTTCAATAAAAAAAAAACATATGCATGGATAATTTTTCAACATTGATCCTTGCAAAACCTTGTATTCAAAATTTCCCCCCTTTTTTCTCACCCCTCCCCTAGATGGCAAGTAATCCAAACATATATGTATATTTTGATAATAGCATTTCAATATAGTTTGTTTCCTTTGTGATCTCTATGCATTTAAAAACATAATAATGAGAAGGGGTCCATAGGATTTACTAGTCTACCAAAAGAAAGAAGTCCATGTCACAAAAAGGTTAAGAAGCCATTTCTTTTAGTTCTCAAATTATTTCATCTCACATCTGAAAATGCTCTCCCAATTCTTTATTATATATCTAGGGAGACCATGAGTAGGGTGAATTTAAACAGCTTTCAAAAGTTTTCTTTCAGAAACATGAGCAAAATACTTTGTTTCACAAACTATGAATACCATAAATTCAGATAGATTGATGACAGTATATAGTCATTAGATAGTCATATGTTCTTTATAAGTTAATGACAATAAGCACCTACTCTGTTAGATACTGTGTTAAGGTTTAGGAATACAAATACAAAAGTGAAAAAATCCCTGCCCTCAAGGAGCTTACATTCTACTGAATGAAAAAGATTTAATATTTTTTTCCCAATCACATGCTAAAACATTTTTTAACATTTGGGTTTTTTTTTAATTTTTGAGTTCAAAATTCTCTCCCCTTGTCTATTCTTGAGAAGACAAGTAATTTGGTTTAGGTTTATTATGTGAAAAATGAAACAGTATCTTATGGATGACTCTGTTGTAAATCACTTGAACCACTTTCCCTCTTTCCCATTTTCAGGATTACATTGGTTTAAGAAAAGCTCATGATAAACTTGCCTTTATCTGGGTAAATGGGCACCTACTCTGCTTTGTGAATCTTGGACTGTTACCTGGGGGCATTGAAAGCTTAAGAAATGTGCCCCATATCACAGTGTTGGAGATAGGCCTCGGATCTTTGTCCTTGGAGATCTACTCTCTATGCCTTATGACATTCCTGCCACTTGATATGAGTAAGGTAATAAAATAGAGCTTCTCCAGGAGAACAATTTATGTACAAAAACAAACATGATTTTGGAGAATAAACTCTGAAAACTTTATTAGGAATTCTGGTCAACACAAATACTAATCAGGATTCAGAGAACTCATAATATAATAGCCAACCCACCTCCCAATATCGAGGTGATGGGCTCAGAATGCAGATTGAAACATTTTTTGGGGATGGAGCCCAGTGAGGGAATTTGTTTTGTTTCACTACATGTTTGACACAGGGAATTTTGTTTTTTTGTGTATTGTCAATGGGGATAGGGAGGTAGAAGGGAGAGTAGAAAAAAAAATCACAACACACAAAAAAATATAATAGAGCTACAAAGGATAACATATAACATAGTGTAGTAAAAAACAAACTCTGGATTAAGAACCATGAAAGAGGTATCTGCTGCTAATTTACCTCTTGAATTTCTGGCAATTCCTTAGTTCCTCAGTTCTCATTTGTAAGATGGGAGACGAAGAGTTGTCTAGTCGATCTCCTGAGTCTCTTCCAACTTTAAATCTATGATCTAAAGGGGAAAAGAGGATGATGACCAGCTTCATTTAAATTCCTTTAGGTTTTTCCATCTTAAAATCACATCCTCCACCTGGACCCACACTACTCCCTTTCCACCCCCTGCACACTAGCTCAATATAATCACTGTAGGGATTCCAGCCAGGCAACTAAATAATGCTTCCCGGCAAATCAGGGTGGGTGGCTCCAACAGAATATGTTTGCTTCTCTTAAGAAAACTTAAGCAGCCAGAATGACATTGTCCTGTTCTATTCCAATGGAAATATATGTATTTCTTAAAAGGATGCTTTAAAAATGAAAAATCTGAACAAAAAGAGGAAATGTTACCTCAGAACAAAAGAGTTTATTTGCTGGTGGGGGGAAGAAGGTGGGAAATTGTAATATCTATTCTTGTACTTATAATCTCCCAAAGGGTATTCATAACTACCTCCAAGCTTCAAGTTTGTCTCTATGCCTTGGGAAGATGAGAGTGAATTCAAACACCATTTTCCAGCACATCTTCCAGAGCTCCAAGAATAAACCAGGATGGGTCATTTACTATTTTAAGCCTGACCTCTGTTGCCTAGCAAAATGCCGATTAGCAAGCCTCCCTCCAAATCACATCCCGACCCAGTTGTGGCTGTTGATGCCCACCCCACCTAACCCTACTTCATTGCCACACTGCTGTCCTCTCCTTGGGTTCCCAACCCCCAGCAGAGAGCTGTGTGAGCCAGAAAAGGAAAGCCAAGTGTAGAGAAGCATACCAAGTGCCTGGACCCCCTGTCATTGAAGAAGGCCAAATGAAAGTATGTAGTCTAAAAGCAGGTTGTTCCAATTCTAATACAAGTGTGGAGAGAAGGAATCCAGGCTTGTGATCAGAACAGGAGGGGATAGGCAAGGTTATTTCTAGTTCTGCCATTCACTGACTCAAAAATCCAAGTGACCTTAGATTTGCCCTATTCTTAGAAGGTAATTAGTTAACAACAATTTTGCAAAGTACTTGTGGCAAAACCCAGTAAGATCCTTTGGGAACTTAAGATCACAACTGCTAGCATTTGTGTAGGTTGGAAGGACATTTTACATATGTGATCTCATCTGATCTTCACAACAATTCTGTGAGGTAGGTGCTATTATTATCATCATTTTATAATTGAGAAAACTACAACTAAGAAAGGATAAGTGACTTGGCCACCAAGTGTCTGAGGTAGGATTGAAATTCAGATCTATTCCAACTCTTAAGTACCCACTTTGTTTACTATCCCAACTCATAGTAACTGAAGGATATTTTGCAGAAGTAAGTTTAAATCTCTTGAGTAATTTTCCTGGATTTTAACCCAGGAATTTCTCAAGAAGTATGTTCCTTTTATATTTATTTATTTATTTATTTTTGCTGAGGCAATTGGGGTTAAGTGACTTGCCCAGGGTCACACAGCTGTTATGTGTTTGAGACCAGATTTGAACTCAGGTCCTCCTGACTTCAGGGCTGGTGCTCTAGAAGTATGTTCCTTTTAAAGTGATATTTTAGGGCAGCTAGGTGGTGCAGTGGATAGAGCACCAGCCCTGAAATCAGGAGGACCTGGGTTCAAATTTGACCTCAAGACACTTAATACTGCTTAGCTATGTGACCCTGGGCAAATCACTTAACCCCAACTGCCTCAATAACAAAAAAAAAAAAAGTAATATTTTAAAATAAATTTATTCAAGATTTTTGGAAAAACCCTGAGTCTTAGATCTGGGATGATTCAACTCTTTGCACCCTTCTAGATTAGAATTTTAATTTACAAATCCAGATTGATAACTATACAGTTAATAAGCCTGCCTTTGGACATAGCCAAAGAAGACTCATCTTCCTTAGTTCAAATCCATCCTCACATACTGCCTAGCTGTGTGACCCTGGGCAAGTCACTTAACCCTGTTTGCCTCAGTTTCTCATCTGCAAAATAAACTCAAGAAAAATAACAAACCATTCCAGTATCTTTGCCAAAAAAGCCCCTAAAATGGGGTCACAAATAGTCAGATACAATTGAACAGCAAAAATATAAAGGCATTTGGAATAAAATATAAAACTATGACAATCCTTGCTCTCAAGGATCTTACATTCTAATACAGGGAGACCACACATTTAGAGAAATGTTGACTCTGAAAGAGATTTTATTTTGGGAAGTTACAAAGCTAGTGAGTAAAGCTAAACAGGAATAGATTGACACACTTTTTCCTGAAGCAGTGACAAAGTTGATTTGATTATAGTTCCAGAGCTGGAAAGAGAGAAAATGGTGCATGGCATCTGGACAGTTTTAAGTACAGGGACTGAAGGGAAGCCAGACCTAAATATGAACAACCGAGGCAGTCAGCAATCAAGACTGAGAGAGGAGGCTTAGGGTAGGAATTCTGGGCAAGAAAGATAAGTCCTTTTGTACCAAAAGATACAAGTCAAAAGAGTAAAATCTACTTGAGAAGTAAATAAAAGTTTATGAAACTTTTATGAAACAGGATCTGAAATCAAAAAAGCTAAGACTTTCCTCATTCACTTCCCTTTCCTACTAACCAAGAGTTTAAATCACTACAATTTTTTCCACAGAAAAAATGACCAAGCACAAATACCGAAGAAGAAGGAAGACAAGAGCCAGAGTCAAAATGTTATTGAGAAAAAGAAAAGCTAATCCTTCTGATCCTATTTCATGTCTTCCTCCTTCCCCTCCCTCTCCTTCATCTTCAACTCTACCTCCCCCAGAAAGGTAAGTCTTGGTGCAGAGTAGAGAAAATTGTAGGTAGTTAGAATTTTGTGTTACTTTGAAGAATGGCCAAAGTTCAGGGCTTTTCTGATCTAAGTGAGCTAGTCAATGGGATTGGATAAACCTGCTTGGGGAAGGAGAGGGAAGGACATGGTTAAAGAGAGTGAATAAAATTGAAATCTAGGAGATCAGAGAAAGGATGCACTCTCATCTAAATGGCAATTTTGAGAGAGAAAAGTGAACCTTCTAAAAAGAATTATATCCTCCCCACCATATCCCATATCCCTATCCCTTTTAAACAGCCTCTGTGCCTATTCCACTGTCAATGTATAGATAATAATATCTGTCTTCCTACCAGGGAAAGTCCCAGGGCTAAGCACTCAAGGTATATGATGTGGCTCCCTTTGCTTAGGGAGCTGTTCTGGCAATATAGCTTTGGTTTTCTTTCTTTCTTCTTTTTTTTTTTCTCCTACAGGATGATAGATGCCTCTCCCACAAAAACAAGTTGTGGCCAAAGTTGGCCAACATTAGCCTGGAGCATCATGTTTTCCAGTGCAAAGAATGCAATGAAATTCCTAGCAAAGAGGGTGTGGTCTTTCTATTGGTGTTGCCAGAGCAGTATTACACAGGTATGATTTTGACTGGCTCATTTCTAGTCTTCCCTATGTGTATTCAGGTAAATGATCCTCTGAGATTTTAATCATATGAGATCACAATATGAACTGTGAACTTTGAGAACGTTCAGTTAGGGGCTATTGTCTTGTTTTAGTTTTGGTTGTATCCTTTATGACTATGGGATTTGGGTTTGTTTCTTTCTGAGCTTTAGAATTTAGAGATGTTGAAAGACCACCTATTTCCATCCCGTGTCTACTTCCGGGAACTGAGCCTGATCAAACAGCAGGTTGACAAGCTGGAAAATGAATTCTATAAGCTCCAGGAAGCATTGAAGGTCAGTAACAAGTCATATATCTGAGACAGAATTTCTGCCTGTTGTTTGCAGAATTAGAGCTATTATTCCCTTCAGCTTTTGGTCGGGTAATAGAAAATATCCATTTTCAGATACTATATTCAGAATAAGTAATCCAGTTCAATTTTTATCATTTTAAAAAATTTATCAAATATTAAAAAAAAGCAAAACAAAAATAGGCCTCTTATGATCAATACGCACAGTCAAACCACACAAAGCCCTATATTGGCAATGCCCCCCAAAATGTATCTCCTGCATATTTAGCCCATCCCTTTTCTGTCATCAGGTGGGTTTTATCTTTCATCGTCAGTCCTTTAGAATCATGGAAAGTCTTAGCATTGATCAAAGTGCTTAAGTCTTACAAATCAATTGCTGTTCTATAATTTTCCAAGCATAGTGTTGATAAATGAGCTAAGAACTGGGCGGTGACTCAGTGAGGCAGGTGAACAATCAGTCCATATGTACTTGATCACCAAGCAGGTAGGACTAAATTCTCCTACTGAAACAGAGGAGGTATAACTAACCTTAATCAGTCAACAGCTACAAACATTTATTTATTAAGTGCCTACTATGTTTGAGGAAATATGTTTTACCATTGATTGCTGGTTTGATCACAGTTTTGAAGCCTTTTGATATCATTTGCCTGTACATGTAAATTTCTGGTCCTGCTCATTTTCCTTTAAACAGTTCTTTTAACTTTCCCTGTTTTTTTCTGAATTCCTTGTATTCAGCCATCCTTGTAGGATAAATAATGTTCTATTTCATTCATATTCTCAATTTGTTCAGTCATTCCCCAAATGATGGATGCTAACTTTCCTTGTAGTTCTATCCCATAAAAAGTGTTGCTATGGATATTTTCTGTATGTATAGGATCACC
>JAJPUD010001501.1:279814-292581 GCA_023553655.1 Myrmecobius fasciatus | reverse complement strand
AAAAAAAAAAAACAAAAATAAAAAACCCATAAAAACAAAACAAAAAAAACTTGGTCTTTGATTTTTTTAAAGTTTGCTTCTCTGCAAAAAAAAATTGTTTTTAAGGTGGTTAAATTGGTTAAACAAAGCTAGTTTAAAAATGGATTATGTGATGGGCAGAAATGATAGCTTTAAATGCATTGACTTCATTTTTACTGCCTGCTAAAATCCTACTGCACTTGTCATGCAGATTATTTTTATTTTTTGCTTTTTGCTGAGGCAATTGAGGTTAAATGACTTGCCCAGGGTCACACAACTAGGGAATTTTAAGAGATCATATTTGAACTCAGGTCTTCCTGACCTCAGGGCTGGTGCTCTATCCACTTCACCACCTAGCTGCCCCCTAAATCCATAATTAATAAGATAAGTCATGTCCAATAGTAGCCATTCTTGAAACTTTAATCAAATCTTCAGACTAAGCCAATCTACCATTCACTTGTTAAATCAAATGAGATAATATTTACAAAGCACTTTACACAGTGCCTGGCACATCAGAAGTGCTGTATTAATTCTGGATATTATTATTATTAAATTTAATGTCTTTTTCTTTCAGATCTCTCAGAACCATACCTCAGAGTGTTCCTCTTGCCAGGATTGGCATAAAACATGTCACTTGAGGGCTCAACTTCCGGAGGATCTTGCTCAAGCTCAAAGCATTATTAGGGAATCAGCATCCATACTCCCACCTGTGGCACTGCAGCCTCAGATTCTCGTTCCTCCTCCCCCTCCCCCTCCCCCTCCTCCGCCCCCTCCGCCCCCTCCACCACCTCCACCATCACTGCCTCTTCCACTGGGCTCAGCACCTTTGTTATTCAGAAAAGCCAATCGTGCCAAAACACTTCAGGTAGGAGGCAATGATGATTTCTGTTTTTCCCAGCAGTGGTTACTGGTGTGAGTCATGCTAACTGTTTCTGGCTGGGTCACAAAGGTGAGCACCTTTTGGGGGAGCTTACTTCAGACTCAAGATTCTCTAGCTTTTTGGATTTAGGAACTTGATTTTTTCAGCATCTTTTTAGAGATGTTCACACCCTTAAGGTTTGAACCACATGTTTCTTCCCATTATAAACCAAAATGCCAATTCATCCACTTGGAGAAATAGAACTGCAGAATTGAATAGAATAATTCTGTTGGTTGGTCTCCATATTCTCTCCCCAGGAGAAAATCCTATGTCAGAACTAAATTAAGACTAGACCTTTGCCAGGTAATGATGGAATGGGAATTAAAGAGAGTTGGATATTAAGGGATAAAAGTGTCAAGTTATGATAATCTGGTGTATCCTCTTTCACTGTCCAGCCAAATAGAATGTTCAAAGGTAGTGTGCTATAGTATAATTATTATATTGGAAAAATGAATTCTAGATCTGATTTTGTCATTTGTGACTGAAAACTTAGCCTTTCTCTGCCTCAGTTTTCTTCTCTGTCAAAAGAAAATGTGTATTTACCTTTCAGGGTTGTATTAATCAAATGAGATAACGTGAGAAATTATAATTTTTTTTGGAGGCAATTGGGGTTAAGTGACTTGCCCAAAGTCATACAGCTAGGAAGTATTAAGAGTCTGAGATCAAATTTGAACTCAGGTCCTCCTGGCTTCAGGGCTGATGCTATAGCCACCTAGTTGCCCAAGTTACAAATTTTTTAATGTTTTATTGATACTTTAAAAAATTATTGTTATTCTCCAATATATTCTTCATCTCAATGAAACTATCATAATAAGGAAAAACAGCTACAAGACAATCACTTTGTTCTTCCCTTTTTTTTTTTGCCAGTGAATAAAACATTCTACATTTGTAGTCTTTCTGCTCTACAGAGAAGAAGGAATTGTATGAAAATTCTTTTTAAGGGACTATAGAAATTAAGATATTATCTGCTAGAATGTAAATTCCTTAAGATCATTTTTATATTCCCACAGAGCCTAGCACAGTGCTTGTACAGTGGAAAGAACACTGAGTAAGCAGTCAAAAGTGCCTGGGTTCAAATCTCACCTCTGATGATTACTAACAAATGTTATGATTACTAATAAACACTTAACTTCTCTGGGCCCCAGTTTACTCATTTGTAAAATGAAGAGGTTGGACTCGATAATCAATAAATCCATTGTAGTTCAAAGTTTATAATCCTTTAGATTGGAAACACCCTTTTAAAGTTTTGCCCATCGGTGACCCCAATGGACTTACACCAGTTCTGCCACTTCAATAATCTAGCATATTATGAGGTTAATAGACTTTAGGTTAATAGCCTTGGAACCAAGCCATCATCTGTGATTTTGATTCCTTAGAAAAATTCATTCTGAATTTGAAACCCTTATGAAACACAACCAATTTGGGGGCTTTCCCAGAGTCTTGTATAAGAAAACATTGGAAGGAGATCCAGCAAAGTCTACTTAAGACAGAAACTATCTACTGATTTTTGTACCAGGGTACTTCTTTCCACTCTTTATTTTCTAATGATGTCTGTATTATGAGATTAAAATAGAATTCCTTGATTTTTCCTTTCACCCTTTCTCCTCTTCTCCCTCTCTGCCTTCTTCTCTCTTTTCCTCTCCCTCTCTCTCTATATCTCCATTTCCCTCTTTTTTTCCCTCCTCTCTGTATGTCTCTCTCCCTCTTTCCTTTTCTTCTATCTCTCTCCTCTGTCTCTAACATTCTTTCTCTCTTTCTCCCTATCTTTCTCCTTTCCCCCTTTTCTCTGTGCTCTCCCTTCTCTCTCTCTGTCTGACTCTTAATTCTCTTCCTTCTCTCTCTCTGACTCTAATTCACTCTCCTTATTTCATATCTTTCCTTCTGTCTCTATCCCTTTCAACTTTCCCCTCCTATTTCCCTCTCCCACTCCCCCATGTCTCACCCTCTCCTTCCCCTCTTTCCTCTATCTCTGTATCTTCCCACCTTTCTCTTTCTTTTTTCTTCTCTTTGCCTTTCTCTCCCTCTTCTTTCTCTCACTGTCTTTCCACCTCTTCCTTCCTCTCTCTGTGTCTCCCTCTCCCCTCTCTATCTTCCTCTCCCTTCTATCCCTTCTCTCTTCCTATTTCTTACTCTCTGTGTCTCTTTCTCACTCACTGTTCTATGATCAGTGTTCAATGTATTGCTTTCTAAATGCAATTGTTCTTGGTTTATTGTGACCTCAGATGCTTCTCTGGATCAGATGTAGGACATCAGACTTCATGTACCCTAAACATTTTCTTAGCTGTCATTGTTGTAACACAATGTCCCATAGGGACAATATGGGCAATTTTTTAGATAATTGAAGCAAAATCCCAAATGTGATTGGAACTATCAAAATGATGGTTTTAGTCTTTTGTTCTTGTGGATGCAATATTTTCTATATTCTGACTACCTTGAAATCAGATTGGTTAGCCTTATTATCATCTACTTGGGTACCAAGTCAAATGAAAATCTTATTCTTGGTCAAGCAGCGCTACTTTTGAAAAACCTCTCAAAATAAATATGAATTCCTGTTTCCATCTTCTTACTGAGCTGTAACACAGCTCTAAAAAACCCAGCTGCATATGGTATCTACTTATGTTTGAAAAATCAGGCCTCTCCTTGTGATTTTAGGCTGCACAATTAAAACAAGAGGGGCCCATACATATAACTGTTAAAGATCTGCTCACTGTGAAGTTAAAGAAGATACAGAGTTCTACTGATAGGAGTAAGGTAAGGTACCAGTGATCACATGCACTGTCCTCTCCCCACCCCAACACACACACATACACACACACACACACACACACACACACATACACCTCTTCTGCTCTCAATCTAGCCATCACTGAATTTAAAAAATCAACCAATCTTTTCTTATCTATTGAAGGCATGAAAAGTGTTTTGTGTTTAATTTCAGTAGTCTGAATTTTTTCGTAGAAACTATTTAGTTGCCATACGAACTTAAAATAGAATTGGATCCACCAACGATCAAATCAATTCTGCTTCAATGACCAAAGATACACGGTTCTATATTCAGGCATGGGATAGAAATTGATTAGTGAGGTAATTGCTATATCTCATACAGAGTAGATCTACAATAATAATTTTGTTTTGATGTGTTTAAAAGTAGCAAGATTATCTTTCAACATATCAATGGTAATTTTTCCTTTTGCATTTGAAGATTCTGTCACCGCTGAAGGAACGAAAGTCTCTGGTTACAGTGTCTGATCTTCAGAGTATCTCCCTGAAACGTCAGTCCAAATTTCCATCAACCCACATCGCAAATGTGAGGATGTAAGGATCTGGGCAATTTTATAATATTATTTTTTTTCTTATTAAAGGCTTCTTTGGAATATAAGCCCAATAATGGAGTCTTGGTTCAAAGGATATGGACATTTAAATCACTTTATTTGCTTATCCAAATTGTTTTCAAAAATGGTTATACCAATTCACAGTTCCACCAGCAGTGTATTAGTATGTCTATCTTTTCATAATCCCTCCAACATTAATTGTTGCCCTTTTTTTTTTTGGCCAATTTTTGCCAATTTTCAGAGAGAGTGGTAAAACCTCAGGATTGTTTTGATTTAGTTTCTTGTTATTAGTGATTTGAAACATTTGCTTCATGGAGTTATGAATACTTTGCAATTCTTTTGAGAACTGTTCCATTCATATCTTTTGATCACTTATCTATTGGGAAGTGGCTATTAGTCTTTTATTAATTATTTACATATCTTAGATATCGAATCCTTATCAGAAAATTTGATACAAAAAAAAAAGAAAATTTGATACAAAGATTTTCCCCACTTTACCACTTCCCTTCTTATTCTTTATCTGTGAAGAGCTTTTCAGTTTCAAGGAATCAAATTATTTTAACTTTTGTAATTGCCACTATCTCTTGTTTAGTTAAGAATATAGTTATAAGAATTGTTTCCCTAATTTTTTATTCTGTGATATTTAATATTAAGGTCATGTTTCCATTTAGAATGTATTATGGTATAAATTGTTAGTCTAAGCCTAATTTCTGCCAGATTACTTTCCAGTTTTCCCAGCAGACTTACTTTTTGATGTAAGAAAAAGCATCACACTTTTGAAAAAGCTATTCTATAAAGAGTGGAAGAAAAATATTTTTCTTTAGAAAAGAGAGCATAACTTACTATAACCTAACATTAAGGCTTTATTTTATCAGCACTCCCAGAAAAGGCCAAATGGATCTGAGAAGACTTCTTAGGAAAGTCAACATAGATAGGTAACATAATTTCTTTGAGCTTTTTAAATACTTATGAAAAACTGGTTCAAAAATAGCCTTTAAGGTTTTCTATACCCTTTATAGGAGCCCAGGAGGAACTCCTCTCATCAATAAAGAAAATATGGAAACTGGAACAGGGTTGACTCCAATAATGACCAAGGCCTTGCGGCAAAAGTTTCAGGCAAGCTTTTGAAATGTTTATTTCTCCTCCTTTTTTGTTAAACTCATTTATTTAGATTTATAATACATTGAGTGTTTTCCAAACAGTGTCTCTGCCAACTTTTAAGTCCTTATATAGGACTTTCTTGTCTATAGTCAGTAAAGAGGTACACAATAAGTACTCATTAAATTCCTATTAAATGAAACAGTTCTTCCCCACCAAAAAAGAAAAAAAGAAAAAGAAATTTGGGAGAACAAGAATAAAACATGCTAATATTCATTTCAGCAAATGCTCATGATGTGCCCACTGTGAATGCTGAACTTTGAGTCAAGAAGATCTAATTTCAATTCCCATCTCTGACACTTAATTGCTGTTAATTATGTGCATATTGTCAATTCCATTAGAAAGTAAAATCCTTGAAGGCAATAACTGATTTTTTGCCTTTTTAAAAATCTTCCCAGCACTCAGCAATATGCCTCACACAGAGTAAGTACTAAATAAATGCTTGTGGATTGACTTACTTATTATGGTTAGAATATTGTACTAGGTTTAGGGATATAGAGAGTGTAATAACATGGGTCTTGCTCTTAAGGTATAGTATAAAGAAAGGATTCAGTCCTGTCCAACCCTTTGTGATTCCATTTGGGTTTTCTTGGTAAAGCTACTTATAGTGGTTTGTCATTTCCTTCTCCAGCTCATTTTACAGATGAGGAAACAGAATTATATAGGTTTTATATTATATAGGAATTATATAGGTTTAAATGACCTGCCCAGGGATACATAGCTAGAAAGTGTATGAAGCTAGATTTGAACACAGGAAGATGAGTCTTTTTGACTCCAAGCCCTATATTCTCTATACCGAGCCACCTAGAAGCTCCTAAGGTTGGAGGGAGAACAAATAATTTCAATTTAAACCACAGTTAATAAATGCCTATTATCTACCTATGCATGAGCAATACAAAAGCAAAAAAACAAATAAACAAAAAGCAACCCAACAATTAGCAGATTCTTGCCTTCAAGGAACTTACATGTACATAGAAAATAAAATGTGCAATATGTACAAAATCATTTCCATGGGAATTTCATTAGCATTTTTGATACAATGGAGATAGAAAAGTGTGAAGAAAGCTGAGAGTAGAGTGCTCTAAGAAATTTGATTATGGGGGGGGAGGCAGCTAGATGGCACAGTGGATAGAGCACCAGCCCTGAAGTCAGGAAGACCTGAGTTCAAATCTGGTCTCAGACACTTAATACTTCCTAGCTGTGTGACCCTGAGCAAGTCACTTAACCCCAATTGCCTCAGCAAAAAAGAAAAAAAAAAGAAATTTGATTATGAAGAGATCATTTTCTTCTGAGAAAGCTTAGGGAAGGTTAGAGAATGGAACAAGTGAAATGATACATAAATGTTTGTGCAAATATAGTCTTAGTACAGTTGTAAAATTTAGTAGCTTAAAACTTAAAACTGAACTGAGACTTTTGGGAAATTCTTATACTTATGAACAGTCTTTATCCAAACAAAAATAATTTATTTTAGAGAAAACAGTAGTGAAAATGAGTTCAGATATATCCCAGAGATAAAGCATCTTCCCTTAGTCTCAATCTTCTCTCTCTAGAAATTATCCACAAATATTGTGTAGAAGTAAATTATAGTAGCTCTTCTTTCCAAAGGATTGTTTTCATTTTATTAGATATATATAATGGAGATCTTATCTCTTTAACCTAAGATTGCTAAAAATCACTTGTTCCAATCATAAGAGTTTAATTTGCTATATAGTAAGCAAACAATGATAGAAATAGACTTTTTGAAGCTAAAACCTGACTATATAATGACTTTTCAGATGGGATCAATTAAATAGGATTTTAAAAGTTTATCTTTTCATCATTTAGTTGTTTGAACTGCAATAGCAGATTGTGATACAGCAAGGTAGAATAGGAAGATTTTGGAAGCAGGACCTCACCTGGAATCCTGGTTCTCTGGCTGTTTGATCTTGGCCAAGTTATTTCTTCTATTGTGGCCCCAGTTACTTATTCTGTAAAATGGTGGAAGTTAGACTTGCTCTCTTCTACACTTTCTAGCTGTAAATCCTATGACTTTTTGATGGATTCTCAGCAATCCCCTTGTTGCTCTTAAAATCTATTGAACATGAGTGAATTCTGCTAATGCCAACTGGATACACTTTTGAACATTCTCCTCTTTCCTTTAGTTCATTGTACTGTTTTATCTAGCAGCATAAATGAAATTCTAATTGGTATCTTGTTTTAATTTCCACAGCTGGCTCACCCAAAGAGCCCATCTCAAGCTCCAATATTTTCTGCAAACAGCTTTGATGAGCAAAATTGATGTTAATGATAGATCACATTTGAAAATGAAATGTTAAATGAATGCTCAAATGTCATTTTTTAGAATTCCAGAAACCCATAATTCATCCATTGTGTATCTACACAGCAAAAAATATAGATCTAAATATTGTCCACATATTTCAATAAGTAAATATGTTCAGATAGGATATCAGATTTTTTTTCTTCCTATGGTTATCTAGATGATCAAGCTTAATTAAATATATATCATATCCTTTCTCTAATTTGTCATGAAAGGATATTTTGAGTGTCTGACTTAGATCCCATTCATTTTAAGATGTCATTTATAATTGTTATATTTGTTACCTAATGGGGTTGCAGTCTTACCTATCTTTATCCAAACAAGTAAGAGAGAGGTGCCTGATGGCCTTAAAAGGTAAAACACACCTCTTTTCCTATTTTGTGTATCCATTTCTGGCTCATCATCATGCCCTAGCAGTCCTTTACTTTTCATATTCCATATTCAAGAAGCCAGTGGAAGTTTCATGGACAGCCTCAGTAGGTACTATGCTTCTTCTAACTATGTCTCCTCCCAAAGAATATAGCTAGCTCAGGGCACAAAGCTCTCTCTCCTATACTTCTAGCCTCTAGAATAGGGAGCTGACATTAAACACAAGCCCAGATCTGGGATTGTTCAAGAAACTCATCTGCTATTCTAAGAATGAGGACAGAAGTCTTAAATGAAGACAGCAGGGGTAAGAAGTATAGGGATACAAAGCCTTAGTAATCTTGCCATCTTTCCAGGAAAAGCTGTATTTGAGACAAATATAAGATACTTGGAAAGTTCCTAAGCCAAAAACCTAGTTTAGGGAGTTTCCTAAAATATCTAATAATTTTCAAGCCTTGGGCTAAGTACAATGGCTCTAGAAAATCCCCATCCTAATTTCAAGGCTGTCTATTCAATCTAGGGCCTTTCTTAAACAATCATATTTTTGAGACATACAAGTAGATATCTTAATACTCACAGATATCATAAATAAATACAGAAGTGATAGTAAGACACACATGCCAAAAATGAAATGTGTCATTAAAAAACAACAAAACCTATTTGTTGTAAGAGTCAAGAACTATGGAAATGTTCATGGAGGAAACAGTTCATTTCTTATTGCAAAATGGTGTTCTACAAAGCATAAGTGAAGTTTATAATAGCTCTGCTATGTACTGTGTTCATTTTACAAATAACTTGATAATTCACAAAGGACGAATACTGTTATACCTCTTCAGTTACCAAACAACTGAAAAAGTTCATTAAGAGGTATTTGGAGGGAAGGTTTTATAGGCATCTAATAACTTCATGGGTGTATGCAAATATATATATATTTGTGAAGCTGCTAATTGCCATTATACCAGTATTAAGAAATATTAAATTTTCCCCAGGTTTACTTTTTAGTTTTTATTGAGCTCTTATCACAGCTTTTTTTGTATTGTTTATAATTCTGTAAACCAAGGGCTTCTTAAAACCACTATGTACTGTATGCTTTTTTATTAATATTGAGTGATAACAAAATCAGGGCAATAATTCTGAGGCCTCTTAGCTATGTTTTAACAATAAAAATTTTATAGTAAATGATGGATCTCTTGTTTTTCCCAGATTTGACTAATAGTATAATTATGAGGAGTTAGGACATACTCAGAGCTTAAACAACAACAACAAACAAACAAACAAAAAAACCCTAAAGGATTATAAAGGTATTTGATATTTTAAAACATTAATGCTATATATTATTAGGAAGTTTTCTACAGTGCTTTGTTAATAATTGATGTAAGACTGGCAATTATTGGTAATGATTGGTTTTAATTTTTTAGGATCACATTCAGCTCCTGAATCCTACTTAGGTACATTAAAGTAATTGGAAGTGTAACTACTAAAAATAAGTCAGTTATAATATATGCTACTTTATATTGGAAAGTAGTGAAATACTTAGGTTGGCCTTTGCATAATATATTGGCATTTGAAGTTAAGTCCTAGTTGAGTCTAATTGAATTCATTGTCTTTCATGTGAAGCATGTTGAACAGTATTGCAACAGCTTAAATATGTGTCTTTTAAAATATATTTTTATTTGATTAAATACTTCTCAATTACATGTAAAAGATTTTTTTTAACACTTATTTAAAATTTTTTTGAATTCCAAATTCTCTTCCTCTGGCCCCTCTCCCACACATTAGAAAGCATTCAATATATCAGTTATTCATATGAAGTCATGCAAAACATATTTCATTATCCATATTGCAAAAGGAAAGACACACACACATATACACACAAAGTAAAATATGCTTCAAGCAGCACTCAGAATTCATCAGTTTTCTCTCTGGAAGTGGACAGCATTTTTCCTCATGGGTCCTTTGGAAATGTCTTGAATCATTGTCTTGATCAGAATAGCTAAGTTTTTCATAGTCGATCATCCTTATAATATTACTGTTAGTATATACAATGTTTTCTAGGTTCTTCTCCCTTTACTCTTCATCAGTTCATTTAAGACTTCCCAGGTTTTTCTGAAACTATCCTCATCATTTGTTTTAACACAATAGTATTCCATTAAATCAAATACCACAATTTGTTTATCTATTCCCTTCAATTTCCAATTTTTTGCCACCACAAAAATTTGTTTTGAAAATTTGTGGAGAAAAATTAAGTGGATAACTTTTTTTTAATTTATTAATACTTTTTATTTGCAAAACATATGTATAGGTAATTCCTAAACATTAACCCTTACAAAGCTTTCTGTTACAAATTTTCCCCCCTACTCCCCACCCCTCCCCTAGATGGCAGGATATAAGAGGATAACTTTTTAAGTTTGTTACACTAATGAGTAGGATTAAGGCAAAGAAGAGATAATTTTATTTAGATGATCAGAAAGAATAGAATAAGAACTTCACATTTCAAAATATTTCATAGCAAGAGAAAGAGAAGTAAAAAATCAGACAAGTAAATAAAACTTTATTTGTATTAGAAAACTTGCCCTATTAATAAATAAAAATTGAATTAAGCATTGGGTTATTAACCTTACCCTAGCATAAATTAATGGACATTTCATTTATGCTCACTAAATATTGATTTCCATCTCTTAACTAATGGAAATCACAGAATCATAGACTTAGAGATGGAAGGTACCTGAGAGTTCATTTAGTCCACTTCATCTGTAAAATGTATAATACTATTATCCTACATTTTATAAATGAGAAAATTGAGAAGTTAACTAATTTGCTCAAATTCACATCAATACAGCATTCTTTTCATTATATCAATCAATTTTATAAAAATAAATTTTATCAGTAAACCTAATGGGTTCAATATAGAATGAGAAATGAATTTTTTAGAAAAATCTGTTAGTTGCCAAATCTAACAGCCTTTTCTAAGTTCATGGTTTCAGACATTGTTGATCATCCTCTCCTGAATATGCTCTTCTTTCTAGATTTCATCACTGCTCCCTTCTAGTTTTCTTATGTATCTGACTGTTCCTCTGTCTGCTTTGCTCTATTTTTTTTTTTTTGTCCAGGTTACTCCCATTAACCATGGGTATCCCCCAATACTCTGTCTTGGTCCTTTTTCTCTTTTCCCTCCTCTTACTTTGGGATTTCATCAGCTCCCATAAATTCAACTATCATTTCTTTGCAAATGATTCCCAGATCTATATATCCAGCCTTGAGTTCTCTCTTAAAGTTCAGTTCTGTATCAGTTGCTTTTTGGACATCTTAAATTGAATTTTTTGAACTCAATATGTCCAAAACAGAACTCATGATCCTTGCCACCAAATCCTCTCCTCTTCCCAGCTTTTCTCTTGTGAACATTGTGATTTTCCCTGTCACTTAGGCTTGCAACCTCAATGTCATTTTCAATTTCTCACTATTTTGCACCCCACATATTGGTTCTTTTTTTGGTCAAAACATCATTTTTGCCAACACAACTCTTTTCTCTCCATGCACATAGCTACTAACATATAAGTATACCCAAGCATATCATCTCTTTCTTGCATCATTGCAATAATTTCCTTTTTGGTATTCCTGTCTCCTCTCTCACACAATCTATTCTTGACTCAGTCACCAGTGTAATTTCTCTAAAGTACTTGCCTTGACTATTTCAACTTCAGTGACTCTCTTCTACCTTCAGAATAAAATAAAAAGTCTGTTTGGCATTTTAACTTTGTCTTTTCCTACTTTTTCAACCTTCTTACATATTATCCCCCTCCACACATTCTAGGATCTAGCAACAATAGGCCTATTTTCTGTCTGATCCTTGCTGTCTGCTTCTTGTTGAGGCCAACCGTGTGTCATAAGGAGTCCCTTTATTTCTGTTTCCTCATCTGTCATACGAGGGTAAGGTGTTGTTGTGGATAGAGAGATGGGCTTGCAATCAGGAGGACAAGCATTCAAACACTTTAGACCCGTACTAGCTGTTTGAGCATGGGCAAATCAGTTAATGTCTGTTTGCCTCTTTTCCTCCTCTGTAAAGAGCGATAATAATACCTACTTTCCAAGGTTGTTGGGAAGATCAAATGAGACAATATTGCAAAGTGCTTAATATAATGTCTGGTCCACAGGAAGCACTGTATAAATGTTAGTTATTATTAGTTATATTTATATATAGACTTATTATTAAAATTTGTAAACTAAAAACTCTCAGTTCTAAGCGTCATCCCCATTATCATCATCTTCATCTCCGGCACCATACCATCATTTATCCCCAAAATTGCTTTTCTTTGGCTTAGGGTAGAGATTAACTGAGGCAAACTCCCCGGGAATGAGCGGTCACAGTCACATTCCCAGCAGTCCAGAAGGGGCAATGGGCTTCCTCAAGTGAGAGCCGAAAGACGAATGAAGGGGGATAGAAATTCTCCAGCCGATCTACATTCAGGTCTTAAAAGAAAAGGCGAAGAAAAGAAGGTGGCGAGCCCCCGGGGAGGTTGATGGAGAACGGACCGGAAGTAGAGTTGACAGCGATCCGGGTGCCGGAAGGTGTCCGGGACGGACCCGGACCGGAAGGAGCGGGCCAGCGGCACGGCATCATGGCGGGCCCGGTCAGCCTGCGGGAGCTGCTGCTCGGGGC
>JAJPUD010001501.1:245930-279414 GCA_023553655.1 Myrmecobius fasciatus | reverse complement strand
GGGAGGCCGGCGGAGCCGGGGACGCCGGGGCCGGCGGCGGGGAATCGGCGCGGGCGGGTGCCGCAGCCCCCGAAACGACCAAGGAGGACCCGACCTCCCAGGACTATAGCCTCCTCCAGGCCTACTACAACCAAGAAAGCAAAGTCCTGTACCTGCTGCTGACGTCCATCTGTGACAACTCGCAGCTGCTCCGGGCCTGCCGAGCCCTACAGAGTGGAGAGGTGGGAGGGGGTCTCTCATCTCTGCCTCACGCCGAAGCCCATGAGTTCTGGAAGCACCAAGAGAAGCTTCAGTGCCTCAGCCTCCTCTACCTCTTCTCCGTCTGTCACATCCTGCTCTTGGTCCACCCTACCTGCTCCTTTGATATCACTTACGACCGGGTCTTCCGAGCTCTGGATGGGCTGAGGCAGAAGGTGCTGCCCCTCCTCAAGACTGCCATCAAGGACTGCCCTGTGGGCAAGGACTGGAAGCTAAACTGCCGGCCTTGCCCACCCAGACTCCTTTTTCTCTTTCAACTGAATGGGGCTCTTAAGGTGGACCCTCCTCGGAACCAAGACCCAGCCCATCCAGATAAACCCAAGAAGCATTCCCCCAAAAGGAGGCTCCAGCATGCCCTGGAGGACCAGATCTATCGCATCTTTCGTAAGAGTCGTGTCCTGACCAATCAGAGTATCAACTGCCTCTTCACCGTTCCTGCCAACCAGGCTTTTGTGTACATTGTCCCCGGAGGTCAGGAGGAAGACCCAGTGGGCATGTTGCTGGACCAGCTTCGGAGCCACTGCACTGTGAAAGACCCCGAGTCCCTGTTGGTCCCTGCACCCCTCTCTGGACCGAGGCGATACCAGGTGATGAGACAGCATAGTCGTCAACAGCTTTCCTTCCACATAGAGAACAGCAGCAGCTCCAGCTCTTCTTCAGGCCAGCTCGTGGATTTCACCCTCCGAGAATTTCTGTGGCAGCATGTTGAGCTGGTACTAAGCAAGAAAGGTTTTGATGACAGTGTGGGCAGGAACCCACAGCCTTCTCACTTTGAACTCCCTACCTATCAGAAGTGGATTGCAGCTGCTTCAAAATTGTACGAAGTAGCCATTGATGGGAAAGAGGAAGATCCTGCTTCTCCCACAGGAGAAATTACCTCTAAGATTTTAAGCAGCATCAAAGTTCTGGAGGGTTTTTTGGATATTGACACAAAGTTCTCAGAAAACCGGTGCCAGAAAGCATTGCCCATGGCTCACAGTGCCTACCAGTCCAATCTGCCCCATAATTACACAATGACTGTCCATAAAAATCAGCTTGCCCAGGCTCTTCGAGTCTATAGTCAGCATGCCCGGGGCCCCGCCTTTCACAAATACGCCATGCAGTTGCATGAGGACTGCTACAAATTTTGGAGCAATGGTCACCAACTTTGTGAGGAGAGGAGCTTAACAGATCAACACTGTGTACATAAATTTCACTCACTACCTAAATCAGGTAGTTTAAATTTTCTTAATTGTTTTGAAGTCACTTTGTTTCTCCTGAGTTTTTGTTTTGGTTCATGAGAGAATTCTACATATTTAGAAAGAGGCAAAAAATTTTCCCCCAGACTTAGTATATCCATCAATGATTTTCCCAATATTAAAATATGAGACTCTAGTCTTATGAATATTGGTGGATTAGTAAATGATAACCAGGAAATGGAATTTAAAATTGTAAACTAAATTCTAACTATGGCGATGAAGAGGGTATATGGAAATCTAATTTGATTTGATTATAACCAGGTATAATCATTCAAGAGATCTTTATTGAGTACATACTTCCAACAAGGCACTCTGTTAAATGCTCTTGATCAATGTGATGTTGATAATCAACAAGGAAGATTTACAAAAATCCTTAAATCTTTAAAGTTAAAAAAAAAAGTTTTTTTTAAAATATTCTTTCTCATTTTTTTCTGCCATATATTTTATATAGTCTCTTCTAGAATTTTTCAGAGTTCTGGGGTTGGAAATATTAAAATGTAGATTAAACTTGACTTTTTCTTGGTATTGGTGAAGTAAATCATGCCCATTGGTCCCTTATAGGAGAAAAACCTGAAGCTGACAGAAATCCTCCTGTCTTGTACCACAACAGCAGAGCTCGATCCACTGGTGCCTGTAACTGTGGAAGGAAACAAGCACCTCGAGATGACCCCTTTGATATCAAAGCAGCTAATTATGACTTTTATCAGGTAGTTACTTCATGTTCATGTTCATTTGTTTTCTGAATACCAGATAATTAAAGAACAATTGCTTTATTTAAAAAATTAACATTGAACTATAATATAACCTATTAACTAATTACATTTAAATTAATATATGTCATTGTATAAAATATCTTTGTTTACTTTTTTGCAGAAGCTGGGGAGAGGGTCCCAAGGAATTAAACATTGCATATAATGCTGGATTTTTTTTCCTAAATATTTGGTTTTGCTAAATTTTTTTTCCCTTCTTCCTTCCCTTCTCCTTTCCCCCCCAAAAAAGCCTTATTATGAAGCATGGCTCTCTTAGATAGGAAGAACAAAGGGAAGTTCAAGTATTGTTAAAAGATTGCAATAGGGGCAGCTAGGTGGTGCAGTGGATAGAGTATCATCCCTGAAGTCAGGAGGACCTGAGTTCAAATTTGATCTCAGACACTTAAGACTTCCTAACTGTGACCCTGGACAAGTCACTTACCCCCAATTGCCTCAGCAAAAAAAAAAAAAAAGATAGCAATAAAAATTAAGTTAAAAAAAAGTATGGGGGGGACACCTAAGTTCAAATCTGGCCTCAGACACTTAACACTTCCTAACTGTGTGACCCTAGGCAAGTCAGAGAAAAAAAAAAGTATTGTGGGAGGACAAGAGTTACACCAATGGACAGGTATGGATGGGTTGCAGTCTCCATGTTTGGAGGGAATATCCAAATTAATTAGATCATAGATCATTTGAGTATGAAGCATTATACCAATTTGTAGTTATTTCTTCTAATCATTGAATGGCTCTTTGTCTATTCATTTTCATTCACTTTTCCTTTACATTGTTAGTAAATATCTCATAGTTTTCATAGAAAATTCCTGCTGTAGGAGAGAGAAAATGTGATAACTGTTGATATGGTTATACATGCTTCTAGTAAAAATTGCTCATTTTGATATGATGTTTGATGTTCATGAATGTTAAATTATAGTTGGTTATTTGGCGTAAATGATGGATTTTGTTGTCTAAAATAAAAGATTAACTGTTTTGCACTTTTCATAGCTTCTAGAAGAAAAATGTTGTGGAAAACTGGATCATATCAATTTCCCAATATTTGAGCCAAGTACCCCTGATCCTGCTCCTGCCAAAAATGAATCATCACCTGCCCCTCCAGATTCAGATGCTGAGAAACTTAAAGAAAAAGAACCTCAAACCCAAGGAGACAGCACAAGTCTGAGTTTAGCATTGAGTCTTGGTCAATCCACTGACAGCTTAGGCACATATCCAGCTGATCCACAAGCAGGAGGAGATAACCCTGAAGCTCATGGACAAGGGGAAGTAAAAACTGAGAAACGTCCAAATTTGGTTGATCGTCAGGCATCCACTGTTGAGTATCTCCCAGGCATGCTACATTCAAATTGTCCTAAAGGTCTTTTACCCAAATTTTCCAGCTGGTCTTTGGTCAAACTAGGCCCTGCTAAATCTTATAACTTTCACACTGGCTTAGACCAACAGGGTTTTATTCCAGGAACAAATTATCTTATGCCTTGGGACATTGTCATCAGAACAAGATCTGAAGATGAAGGAGACTTAGACACAAACTCTTGGCCAGCTCCAAATAAGGCTGTTCCTGGAAAGAGAAGTTCAGTTGTCATGGGAAGAGGAAGGCGGCGAGATGACATAGCTAGAGCTTTTGTGGGATTTGAATATGAGGACTCTCGTGGTCGGAGGTTCATGTGCTCTGGCCCTGACAAAGTGATGAAAGTAATGGGAAGCGGGCCAAAGGAATCCGCAATCAAAGCCCTCAATAGTGATATGCCCTTATATATTCTGTCATCATCTCAGGGTCGAGGACTAAAACCGCACTATGCTCAGCTTATGAGGCTTTTTATTGTGGTTCCTGATGCTCCTTTACAAATAATACTAACGCCTCAGGTAAGGAAGGGAAAAGAACAGTGATGCGTCTTTTGATCACACCAACAAACATTTGGTCTTAAGATGATAATATCATATAATATAAAAATAATTCATTGGGCAATAAGTTACCGAATGCATTTTATGTTCATTCTACAGTGTCAGGGAGAACTTAAAACTTTTTGAAACAGCATTGATTTCTGAAAAGAAGAATTTAAGTGTATTGGCTTAATCAATTCATCCTATTAAAATATGATAATTTAACTCAGGGTTGGGGTTTAAATTTTAAATCTCTAGGGAAAGACTGTATTTACTGCAATTTGAAATTTATTATAGACCAAATAGGTCAGATAGACTATTATAAGCCGAGTAGATTGGATAAATATAATTTTAGAACTGCAAACATATCTGCTGTTCTTCAAGTCCAATGATTAACTCTTTAGGATGTTGTGCCACTGATGTGTATTATTAAATGATCTTTTTGAGAATATAAGATATTTTTTCCTTTACATTTTTTCCCAGGTTCAACCAGGTCCGCCACCTTGTCCAGTATTCTACCCTGAGAAGCAGGAAATCACCCTTCCACCTGATGGATTGTGGGTACTTCGGTTCCCTTATGCTTATGTGACTGATCGTGGACCTTGTTTTCCTCCCAAGGAAAATGTGCAGTTAATGAGCTACAAGGTCATCCGAGGGGTTCTTAAAGCAGTTACACAGTAGTGTTTTTCAAGCAGATCAGTCCTATTCTTAAACTCCTTTTTCATCTCAACATGGCCTTTAATTACAAGGGTTAACATCTGGACAGTAATTGTTCCATTATTTGGGAATCTTGTTGCTATTTATTGGGAATACAATTCATTTTCCTAATAAAAATTGGATGTTCTCAAAAGGAACAAGAAAGATACTGTTATTACTGTTGATCCCTCTTATTTCCTTTTATGTGTTTCAGTGTTCTACATTAAAATGTTATCTTCTATATTTGAATTTGCATCCCCAAATGTTGAAAGATGAAAGATAATCCTGGTATTGGATAAAATAGATGTTTGGACTGGGATTTTTGTTGAGATAGTTATTAAAAATTTCCTCAAAATAGAGTAAAATTTGGTAAGATTAATCTGGTAGGAATGAAAAGTGGGTTAGCTTCTTAAATACTTCATTTATTAATATTATTTTATTTCTTAAGGCTTTTTTTGTGGGGGGGGGTTTAGACCATTACATTCTTGGGCCATAGATGGACCAGTTCTTAAAACAGGCACTGAAATTTATTGAAATAATCATATTAGCCCAAAATATTAACATAAAACTATATTTTTTACATTTGTGTCATTCATTGAGACATAGAATCTTAACCCTTGATGGTAGATATGAATAAAGATAGAGGTGCTGATGTAACAGACTTATTTGATAACCTTTTCAGCATAAATGAGCAGCCCTAGATACCAGGAAAATTAAATCTATTTTTGTTGTTGTTTTATTGATGCTTTTTACTTTTAAAAAATATCACTGTCATTTGCCAATCTTTCCCTTATCTCCCAAATAAAAACTTCCTATATAACAAATGAGTACAGTCAGGAAATTCTAATACTATATTGATCATATCTGAAAATATATGCCTTATTTTGTATATAAAGTCTTCTGCATTCACAGTTGGGCACTGAATTGATTGCAGAGTTCTGGGGCATTTTAATTTTTTTGTTTGCTACACTGCTGTGGTGGTTGTGTAAATGGTTCTCTTGGGTTCATAGATCTCTACAATTTTGTGAGATTTTCTTGTCACTTTTTATGGTGATATTCCTTGGGGCAGCTAGGTGGCGCAGTGGATGGAGTTTTGATATCAGGAGTCACCTGAGTCAGTAAGACTTCTCTTCCTGAGATCAAATCTGGTCTTAGACACTTACTAGTTGTCAAGTGACCTTGAGCAAGTCACTTTGCCCTGTTTGCCTTAGTTTCCTCAACTGTAATGAGATGGAAAAGAACATGCAAACTATTACAGTACCTCTGCCAAGAAAACCCCAGATAATGTCATGACAAATAACAACAAATATTCTAGTAGAGGTGGTATTGCTATGGCAAATGATATAGTTTAATGTAGTGCTATCTATCTCAAATAGAAGTGGGTGCCAATAAGGATTCCCGTGAGCTACATATTGACTTGGAAAACCACATAATAACATTATCTGTATTTTATTTATTTTGTTAAATATTTCCCAATTGCATTTTAATATTGTTCAGTTCACATTTGGTGGCAGAAGGGGAGGAGTGTTGTGGGTTACCAGTGAATGTGGTTCTATATTTCTATATTTATTTCTCTCTCTCTCTCTCTCTCTCTCTATATATATATATATATATATATATATATTTCTATATAATTACAAATTGTTTGCCAGAACTTTGGAGCCAATTCATAGCTCCACTATGAATTCATGTTCATGCCTTTGCACAAAGCCTCCAACATTATGATTTTATCTTATTATGTCATCTTTAACAAATTTATGGGTATAATAAGTTAGAACCTCAGAATTGTTTTCTTAAAAGTCTTCAAATTTTTTGTCATTGAAATCTTTCATTTAATCCTCAACTCATCTCTAATCCATGTTTAATCGGTATTTTTTCTAGCCAAGATTGTCCAAGATCTCTCTTTCTATTTGCAAATAATCCTATAAATGACAGTTTTTGATATTTAGGTTATATATCCAGTCTGAACTTATTTTATGATAGATAATGGTGTTTATCTAGTCCTAATTTTTGCCAGGCCACTTTCCATTTTTTTAAAAGCAGGTTTTCTTGAATAGGGAGAAACAGTTGTTAGTGCTTTAAAGTATAAGAGAAAAAATATGTAACCAGGCAACATTTTTTTCAAAGCCAGTAATTTTGCTAGATATATATTGCCTATATAACTGTGCCTTCATTAAGTAAAGGGGAACTGAACTGGTGAGGATTATTGTTTGTATTCTTCCTTTTCTTAATCCTTTGTCTCTCATATTAATTTCCTAAATTCTTGACAGCTTGCTATTTATTCCTGGAGAAAATGGGGAGTTTGTATTGCATATCTTAGGCACTAGATTTTTTTTGTGGGACAGCTAGAAATTTTTTTTGAAATTTATTCTTTACTGCCAACAGCTTATATAAAATGAAAGTTAAAGATCTTTGGAAGTGTGTGTATGTTAAACAAATGATATTCCTAGTGTTCTTATCATTTTTGGTATTACTCTTGGTATTTGGTGGGACTTTAATCCCGCTTAAAGTCAATAACTTTCATATTTTCTTCTGATAATGAGAATTCACTTTAGTATTTTTTTTAATTCCAGATTATTCTGCTAGTAGTATTTTTTATACATTTAAACAATGAGGAGAGTTGTTAAATTTTTTTAATCCTTAAACAACTTGATAGGTTGTTTTATCAAGTTGTTTTTATTGTGTACTGAGACTATAGAAATGACATTTTTTGCAATTTTCTCTTTTACTTGCCATTATAACAAAAAAAAAAGAAAGAAAAACTAATAATTTTCTATGAAATTTATGACTTGGTTCCATCTTATCTTTCTAGTCTTCTTATACTTTTCTCCCCTTCATACATTTATGATCCAGCTGACTACATGACCTGCTTGTGACAATTCATCTTCTGTTTCTTTGCCTTTTCACTGGCTCTCCCCTGTGCTTAGAATTCACTCTTTCACCTCTGCCTCTTTTTGAGTTAACTCAAATTCTGCAGATTTTTTTGGTCATCTCCTTAGTTTCTAGTGCCTCTAAGATTGCTTTCTATCCTTTGAATGTTGCATGTACCTAGTTATTTTCATATTATCTTGTCCTTGAGAACATATATTTATTTTACCTTTCTTTGTATCATTAGTGCTTTAGCATAGTTCCTGGTACATAACTGATACTTAAAATTCATGTTGATTGACTGAATGATACATTTTATTGCTGCTCTACATAAACCCCAAAAGATATTCTTCAATATCTTAATTTCAGAGAGAATAATAAATGAAATCTATTTATAAACAGATGTGTCCTTTAAACATTGAATGTAAATTGGACTTTTGAAAATTGAATCCTTTTATTCTGTACTTTACTGAGTACTGAGACAAAAGTATAGAAATTTCAGAAAAAAAAAAGGATCTAAGTAAAATCAAAAGCCCTCAATAAAATGAATTGGGTGGGGAGAAGGAGCCTAAAGGGGAAAGGTGCTAGGAAATTTTTACTATAATAAAGAGCATATAAAATTAAGAATTAACTATATAATTCCTTTATCCAAAGTGTTGTGTGTCTGAGATAATGGGAAATTTCTATTTTACAACTGCCTCAAAAAAGGGTAGAGATGTGGATCATAGTTTTGGAACTGAAGGGAATCTTAATGGCTATTTAATCCAACTCCCTCATTTTATAGATGAGGAAACTCAGGTCTAAACTGGGAGTAAGTAGCAGAGCAAGAATTCAAATCCTGGTTGTCTTTATTCAAAGTCATTGTTCTTTCTCTCCCATTTTTGTTCCTACTCTCATAACTTCTCACTTTACTTTAGGGAAGAGAATTTGGCCAAGTGTTTTTTTTTTTTTTTAAATCCATTATCAACCTGTACCATCTTTTGTTGTTTTTTTGAGGTTAGAAGTGTCAAAGTGGGTAGAATGCAAGGCAGGAATTGGGAAGACTCATTCATGAGTTCAAGTCTGCCCTCAGATACCAGCTATATGATGCTGGCCAAGTCACTTAACTTTGTTTCCCTCAGTTTCCTCATCGGTAAAATGAGCTGGAAAAGAAAATAGCAAAATCACTCCATTATCTCTGCCAAGAAAAGCCCAAATAGGCAAGGAGATTCAGAAATGACTGAAAAACAACAAAAAATTTTATTATGTATAAAATAATACTCTTTATTTACCAAAGTTTACTTATTTCCAATAATTCTTTAGTTCTGATATTCTGAAATTTGATAAAGAAAATAAGGGAAGCCTAATCATACTTATTTGCCTGCTAAATCATATAAAAAGTACTGTCTAAAGATGCTATGATTTTCTTTTAAAAATATTTCATAGGTTCTTATTTTCTACTTTCCTAGTAATGGATATTTACTAAGAGTATTTATAAATAATTTGCTCTAGTGCCTTATTATAGCAAACAGTGATGATCCTTGGGTTTCAAAATTCAAAATATATGGCTTTTACCATATAGGTTCTACCCTGGTAGAAAAGTTTTGAATTGTGAGTCCAATGCCAGAAGAGGATTAGCCTAGCTAACTTCAGAGCTTTCATCAGAAGGTTGGTTGATGTTAAATTAAGTTCATGAGCAATTCAAAAAAAGAAAAACTCAAGTACAGAAACTGTAATTGTTTTTATAGAGAAAGAAGTACTTATGCTACCAACACATTATGAGTTAGACTTTATACCTTATCTCAAGGTTTATATCATCCATCAGATCATTATATCAACCATTATAATTTCTTCTTAAGCTGTCTGCAGTGTTTTTTGATCTTTTCTAGGCTGTGGTGATCAGAATTATACTTAATATTCCAGGCCTAGCCTTCCTAGTGGAACAAGAACTGAACTTGGCAGTGAGAGCCCTAGGTTCAAATCCTGATTTCTACTACTTTATTAACTTTATTAGTCACTGAATCTTTTCTGGACTTCCTTCTTTATAAAATAAGGGAGTTAGACAAGATCTCTTATAAGACCTCTTTCAGCATTAAATCAATGAGTTTATGACTTGGACAAGGTTAGGGTAATGTATTCTTTTTTAATTTGTTCTTCCAATCAAGTTTTATTTGCTTTTTTTTTTCTTGTCCATTGGTCATTGAGTGATGTTTCTAGGAAATATTATAAATTGACTTCTAAATTCCATTTTTGGTCATTGTAATTGTTCAATAACACTGAAATTAATATTTTAATAATAATAGTTTAATAATGCTTTGGAGGACTGAGTGGTGTGCACTTGGTGTGGCACATTTTTTTAATCCATAAAGACAAAGAAAATGGAAATAGATGAAAACTTTTATTTCAAAGTAAAATGATAATTTTTGTGTGAATTGATGTTTCCAGGTCTTCTAGTGTGAAAAGTATATATTTTTTTCTCCCTAGATGCCTTAATTTTCTCAATGAAACAATTGTCTTTCTGCACATTTAGACTTTTTTTTGTTTTTGTTTTTGGAAGCTGTTGGGATTAATTGACTTGACCAGGGTCACACATATAGCTAGCAAGTGGCTAAGGCTGAACTCAGGTACTCCTGACTCCTGGCCATCTAGCTGCCAATTCATAATGTTTTCTAAAGTTTAAATCTTGTCTTTCCTCTTTTTCACAGACTCCTCAGCAAATTAGTCAGGTGCAGCTTGGAGAAACCACATTACTTTTTAGCTAATATGCTTTATATACTTCACTCATCAATGATCATGCAACCTTTTATTTCATCTACTTGCTAAATACTTTAGTGAGACTAACCTGTCACAGAGGTTTGAGAATTATATTGGTAATTCTAAGTCTGCTAATATCATATTTGGAGCAATTCTTAAGTAGACTTCATGTGCTAAAGTGATCAAACTATGCAGGATTAGTCGATTAAAATTACAACAATCTATGAATTTATTTCTGTGTAGGAAACTAGACATTTTAAAAGTGGAAAGATTTTGGAAAATGCCTAATTGGACTACATATGCTAGCAGTCTGCAAAATTCTGAGCTGCTGTGGGCTGAAGCTGACTGGTTGTGTCTACTTTCTGAGCCCAATATGGTAAGCCCTTGAAAATTGAGGCACCCAGACTGGCTAAGAAAAGGTGAACTATTTGAGGGTGGAGATAATCAGATTAAAGCTTCTGTTGTCTGTAGTGGAATCATGCCTAGGGGAAGCTCCTGCATTTTCTCCTCTGGATAATAGGTATATCTAATCTAACAAGTTTAGTCCTTAAAAAATAGAGATGCTAAATTATCGAGATAAGGGCCCCGAAGTATGCAGTGATTTGCTCGAAGTCATATTGCAAGTTATTTTCCCTTGTTATTGGAACTCGTGTCTTAAATTGCATGCCACTATATCTGAAGATTTATTTTGTCTGCTATAAATGGCAGTGTAGAAGTGGAAGACTCCATATGTCTAACCTATTAAAGCTCAAGATTAAGAATTCATTTCATCTCTATATCTCTTAAGGGATTATTTATTAGTCCCATTGTGTCTGTAACTAGATTCCTTACTGCCTTTGACACGTGTTTAAAAAAAAAAAAAACTTCCTTACTGGCTTAGTTTTTTAAATGGTTCCTCAAATTCTGAACTGTTCCACTTGTTTAACTTAGCTAATTTCAGATGGGTGATCATTCCATCTTAAAAGATCTCATTTTCTCTGTCAAAATACTTTGGTTTTTTGTTGCCAGCTAGCTATTAAAGTTTCTGCTTTTTGAATTCCTGACTTTTTGAGTGTCTGCAAATTACTTTTCCTAGACTTCCACTTTATATTTTTTTTAAATTTTAGAAAGAAATGTACTTGATCATTTGGTAGAAAAGAGAGCTGTACCTCTTTGAGGTTCACATCATATAGGGTTTAGACAAGTACATGAATTACTGGTAGTAGTCCAGCCAACTTAGTCCATTCAACCTATAGAGAAAGCCAATTCCTAGACTATATCAATAAGAATAAACTCAAGTTATGATCAAACATTCAGATTTTAGGAACCAAAAACAAACTTTGGATGTACCAAAAACCTGATTGGTGTCCAAGCATTCCCTGGAGTTTCCTGTAATTTTTTAAAAGCATCTTTTCTGTTTTTTTATGTTTTGGTATACTTCCATTTTCTCAAACTTATGTATATGGATGATTAGGCTGGATGATTTAATAAAACCCACATTCACTTTCTAGCAACCTGCTGTGAATGTAACTAGCTTTTAAGTTAGTCTCTATCATTGTGGGCTTTATTCATTTGAAATAGATTTTCTAAGGTCCTTTCCAACTCTTACAGTCAGTATGTTTCTATGATTCTTTAAATAGCCCTTTTGCTTTTATAAAAGAGAATGGGAAGGTATGCCCTGGGGTTTATCTTAATATTGCTTATAGTACTTATGAGGCATTTAACGAAGATTATTTAAATTACATTTATAATTATCTTGGTTCGCTTTTTAATCATGCTTTCCGACCTGGGAAGTGGCATATTTCCACACCTTTGCCCCATCTATGGCGGGGTTTGCTGATATGCCTTCCAAGAGACTTCACTCAGGCAAGTAGGCGACATCCTCTAACGAAGCGTCCCTCGAGTAACCCATCTACGCTTGCGCGTTGGGACCCCTTTGTTACTCCCCCCTCCCCGCCTTCGGCCTGGCTGCGCTTGCGCAGTAGGTTCTGCGCCGACAAGTGTATTAGAGCCCCTGCTCCGGCTGGGGGCGAACAGACCTCGAGCAGCCGACGGAGCTGCCGGGTTTCTTTTGCGTGCTGCAACCTCCGCCTCCTAACTCTCAGGGCCGCGGGGTAGAGGCGAAAGCCGTACTGGAAAGGCACAGCCCTCCCCACTCAAGCAACTGCAATGTCCTCGGCGGCGATTTATCTGTTGTCCACCTTGGGGGGCTATGTGGTGACCTCGTTCCTGCTGCTTAAGTACCCGACCTTGCTACACCAGAGAAAGAAGCAGCGATTTCTCAGTAAACACATCTCTCACCGCGGAGGTGAGCGCACCGGCAGTGACGGCGTGGAGTGGGGGGGAGGGGGGAGATTGGGGAGTGACCGTACCCTCCCGGTGCGAGAGAGGCGTTGGAGCCTGGGAGGGGTGCGGAGAGGCGAGGGCGTACAGTAAGGTCTCCAGGGAGCTGCTGCGGCTGTGTAACGAAGGGCGGGGGTCTCTAGAGGAAAGCAGGCGCTAATGGCACGGGGTCTGCGTAACGATTTCCTTGGGCTCGCTGGGGCGAGCAGGACGACGATCCTACGATAACACAGGGGTGCCTCCTTGGGCCCCCAGGTGGGGGGCTACCGGGTTGCTGTAACATGATTCCTGCTTCGGGGGAGGGAGGCGACACTGGAATGCTACATGGGAAAGTGAGACCACCTAAACCATGATCCAGCTTAAGGGACTCTTGGGCTGTAACGTTTGTTTTGGGTCCCTAGTAGGGGGATGTCGGAGCGCCATAACGATGACTAATGGGGCATGCAGAAATTTTGTAAGGGTGAAAGATATTAGGGCGCCATAGCTAGGGTCTCAAGTGGAGGTTTGTGGGGACGTTCTATACAGCGTATGTTTGGGGTCCCTTTAAAATTAGGATCCAAAGCTTGGGGGATGAGATGTGAGCTTGGGGAATTGGGGCTGTTCATGCAAGGAAGTGCTGGAGATGATTATCCAGGGGTATTATTATGGTAAGGGAGGGGATATCTCAGGGTCACTAATGGGCAAATCTGGAAATAGCCTTTGGCTCTAATGGTTTGCAGGGGCCTCCTGGCTTCTTTGGATGCTGTGGAAGGGATCCAGGGCCGAAGGCTCGGAGCAGTGAGTCCAGCCTAAGCACCTACCTGTAACCATGGTTTCCGGCATGGTTCTCAGTGCACCAACTTGGAGTGGGAAATTAAGGCTCAGTAGGGATGACTTTTTCAAGGTCATTCCAAGTAGCATCTTTGCAGGGCCAGGGAAAGAACCCATGGTCTCCTGGCTCCCAGCTGCTCAAATACAGTTTTAACTCGAGCTCTGTGAGAAGTAAACGGATAGCCAAAAGGATTAGGTGTACCTGGGTTCAGATCTCAGCTCTGACACACCTGTGTGACTTTGGGAGTCATTTAAACTCCATGGGCCTCGGTTTCCTTCACTGTAAAGTAAAGGGATTGGACTAGACAGCTTTTCAGGCCCTCAAAGGATTTCTGATCTTATTATATGGAAAGATTCTTATGCTTATAGAAGCAGGCCTGAATACTTCAACTCTAAATTTTTCTAGTTATGTTTTTCAGAGACCTTTGCCTCTCTATTTCAAAATGATGTATACTGAATTCAGCAAACATTTTTAAAAGTGTTTGTTCAGTTTCAAAGCACTTTGCTAGGCAGTGAAAATACAAAGACAAAAAAATCCAAAATTCCTGCCTTGAAAAAACTTAGATGTCTGTGTTCCTGGAGCTGTTCAAGGTGCTACAACAAATATAACCATAGCACCCACTAACACCAAACTATACAGGGAATTTAAGTATTATTTAGAGATTAACTTTAAGGAATGGTTCTTGCCTCCTAGATCTTTACCATTTAAATTCTGGATTTTTACATCTACTAGCTCCCTTTACAACCAAAGGATTAGGGCAAGCCTAAACTTTAAAATGTGGTGGAACTATCATCAGTAAGGCAGCAAGCATGTCAGGCAACAAGTTCTTATTATATGTCAGGTACTGAGTTAAAAAACAGGGATACAAAAAGAAAAAGTCTTATCTAAAGGTGGATTTAACCTTTATTCTAATTGGTTGCTGGTGAGGTAGAGGGTCAAGTTTCTCACTATTTACCAGTTGTTAATTACCCCAATTTGGCTCAATTTATTTTCTTTCTAGTAGATCTGGTACATACTCTTAATGACTAAATTATAAAGAGTTAAATACTGTTGTCTTATCCTCTGCACTAAATATCAGGCTTATATGATTGAGTCTTTTTTGCTCTGTAATTAGTATTCATTGGTGATCATCCTGTTGGGAATAAGGAAGATCAGAAGAAAAGAATTAAAATGATTAACTCGTATTATTGATATGTTAAAAAGAAAGAAAATACATAAAAGAAAATGTTAGATCAAAAATTCTTTATTTTAGACCTAAAATTCTATAAAAGATGAAATGAAGTCATATGTGTATGATATGTTATAACAAATGCAGTGTATAGAGTGCTGGGCCTGGAGTAAAGAAGACCTCAATTCAAATCCGGTTTTTGGCCACTTACTAGCTGTGTAATGTTGGGCAAGTCACTTAACTAGTGCCTTCCTCAGTTTTCTCAACTGGATAAGTAAGATAATAATAATACTGACCTCCCTGGGTTGTTGTGAGGATCAAATGAGATATTTGTGAAGTGCTTAAATAGTTTCTGGCACATAGTTGGCATTATTTAAGTGGGAACGATTGCTGCTGTTGTTAAAATCCTGTATATGTAAGACATTCAGGGCTGAATAGTGTAATAGGGGAAAAAATAAACCTAGAATTGGGGTCAATAGATCTGTGTTGGAATCCTGGCTCTAAGTACTTGCTGGCTATGTGCTGGGTTAATAGTCCCTTAAATTATGTGAGGCTTTGTTTCCTAATCTATAAAATGATAAGAGCTGTACTATCTACTTTATTAGGTTGTAATAGAAGGAGATTAGACAATTTTCAGAATATTTTGTAAATTGTAAAGTGCTCTATAAATGGCAGCTACTCTTGTGTGCGTTTACATTTTTATAGTAAGAAAAGTAAATCTTAAGCTTTTTGAAGTTTTAGAACTAAAATAATCTTTGAGTTGTAGAACCAGAAGGTACATTGGAGATCTAGTAACTTCATCCAGTTGATTCTAATTTCTGAGTATGAAGGATCTTTCTTGATATGAATTTTGAACATTTCCCATTTGACAATAGATTTGCAATTAGTAAAGCATTGATTAAGAAAGAAGATAAGAATGATTGGTGGGAATATGAATTTGGGTCTTTGGTATTACTCTTTCCCTCATTTCACAAATGAGAAATCTCAAACATGAGAGAAGGGGTTTAGTGGCCAAACTAGTTAATTTCACAGCTAGTTAATCAAAGAACTGGAAATAGAAAAAAGTTTCCAACTTTTTAATTTGCTATTCATCCCATCACCTCACATTGTTGGTAATTATTTCTAAAACACTTTGTTTCCTCATAAGCACGAATGCTTTTTTGCTCCATTGGTTTCAAATTATATAATTTGAAAAATAATGTTGATGTAGTAGAAAAAGACCTGGATTTGAATACCTGCTTTACTCCTACTACTTATAATGCTTGTATCTATATAATTCACTGTATTAATTGGATTAAATTAGAATATATGTAGAACATGGTATGTTTGTTAAGTCCTACATAAATCTTGAGTACATATTTACTCATTAATTATTTATAATATAAAGGTATAGATATATTTGTTGTTGCTGTTTGTCTTTTCCTTTCTAAGAGGATCAAGACATCAGGAAGGTGATGCCATGGCATGCAAATGAATTGGATTTTAGTGAGGGAGGGCTGTGCAAGGTCACCTGCCTCACTTTACCCTTCAGAGACATCTGGGTCCAATGGCAAGATATAGCTCAGGACCACTGGATATCTATATAACATAGTGATATTCAAAAATGAGTAACTGAACTCATTATTTCTGCTGACCTAGAGGATAGCTTTATTGTCCTGTGCAGTGATCTTGAAGGTATTTATAGTAAGATGTCATATGAATTCCTCCTAAATCATACATATGGGATATAGAGAAGCCCCAAGTTATGTGATGAATATGGTCTAAAAAACAGTGTAATTTAACACTTCACATCTTTTGTGTATTGTGTATCTAATAGGAACTCACAACCCAGATTTAATGATAGTGTTTCATTTTGAAAGGATATTTAAAAGCAAAATGCTGTAATGGAATTAATAGCTCTGCCAAGACCATTGATCACAAATTAGAGATCGCCCACTGAGAAACTAAGGATAATGCCAAAGAAAAACTTCTTTATCTTTTTTTGTCCAGTGAAAATCCTGTCCTTTGACTCATTTCTATGTTTGATCCTCCAGGTGAGGGGGAATAAGTAAACCTTTTCCAGCAGGATTAATAGCTTGACCAGACTTGGGCTTTAGGAATATCTACTTGGCTGCTGGCCCAGTGGAGAAGGGATTGAAAAAAGGGAGAATGATTAGGAGACTCTAGGGGAGAGGTTAATGGGGCTGGCCTGAACTAAGTTGGTAACCATCAATGGGAGAGATATTGATAATCATCATTTTTAAGATTTGCATAGTGTTTTACAAATATCTCATTTGATTCTTACAACAGTTATTAATGGTAGATTATGTTATTATCCTCATTTTACTATGAAGAAACTGAGCTAGAGAAGAAGAATCTATAAGACTTTGATATGACTCCAAGATTTCAAACCTGGATTACTGAAAGTATGTAGTGCTTTCAAGAAAAATGGGGAAATTAGAAAAGAAGATGTGTTTTGGTAGAAAGATAATGAATTCTGTAATGGAAAAGAGGATTGTTTTGTATTTGACCAATTTATATGCTATTAATAATTTATTTTTTAATTTTTTTGCTTTTTTCCTCCTAAGGCAATTGGGGTTAAGTGACTTGCCCAGGGTCATACAGCTAGTAAGTGTTAAGTGTCTGAGGTCAAATTTAAACCCAGGTCCTCCTGACTTCATAGCTAGTGCTCTATCTACTGCACCATCCAGCTGCCCCTAATAATTTTATTTCTAGATTGATTGAGAGGTAGTAGGGAGTGATGGATAGAAAGAAAACCAGTCTTGGTGCCAAGATGAAGTGGATACAAATCCTACCGTGGATACCTATTGACTGTGCAACTATGGGCACGTTTTTTAATCTCTCAGTGCTGTAGACCAGAAGTGTCAAACACACTGCTCACATGCCATAAATAATTAATTCTCCTTTTTCCCACACACTTATTTAAATCATATTTAAAAGCAAAATACTATAATAGAATTAATTAATAACTCTACTAAAATTGTCAATCACAAATTGGAGGTTGCCAAATGAAAGACAGGATAGTATCAAGGACACCATACAAAACTCAGTGAGTCCCAAACCAGATTAAAATGTAATTGGGAAATAATTAACAAATTAAAAAAAAAACAGTATGATATAATGTAAATATGTGTTCTAAGTCAATGTGCTCCTGCAGTGATCTGTATGTACAAGCAGGTGCATATATTTAAAGTTCTCCATATTTCAGAATGACTTTTCTGATACTGATGGCTTGTGTTTCTATGACTATAAGTTATAACATTGTTTTCTCAATATTCAGTAGTTCCATAATAAACTTGGTGAGAGTCAATACCTCCAATATATTCTTATGAGAGAGATACAAGGGAGTAGGATATATGGTACCTACCCTCAAATGGAAATTAAAATCTAGTTTGGAGATTCTCAGTTTACACAAGGGATTTAAGACCCTTTTATAATGGGCTACTCCTTATCCACAAGTAAATACAGATTTTCTAACAGCCCACAAGTGTAGAGAGTGCTTTATGATTTACAAAGCACTTTTCCTTACAACAGCATTGTGAAAAAGTACTATTAATCCTTTTTACCAGATGAGGAAAATGAGGCCCAGAGAACTGAGCCTCCCCTGTGGTCATCTAGGAGTAAGAGGCAGAGATAGGAAACAAACCTTGGTCTCATGAGTCCCTAGTCTAAGTCCAGGGCACTTTTGACTTATGCTTTTGTGTAGAATATCTAAGCATAATGGGAATGAGAGAGCAAAATTTGGGCTATTCAGGGGAAGGCTTTCTCCAAAAATTGAGTAATGTTTACCTTGTTAAAGAAAATATAAAGAGGACATGTGCAAAAGAATGGAAGCAGGAATGCATAAATCATGTGAGGGTCAGCATGGAAACTTATTTGGTTGCAGTGGATGAATTATTATGAATTATTTGGAATGAAGGAAATTCTAAGATATTTCATAAAAAAAAAAGAACAAATATTTCCTTGAAGAACAGCAGTTTTTTGAATTCATGGCCTAGTTACTATCCACATTCTCAGTGTAAAGTAATTTGCAAGCATTAATTTTGTTTATCAAGATTTAAGATGATCTCTACAAATGTAAATAAGTGTGTGAATAAGAACTAATGAGTTTCATTTTTAAATTTAAAGGGAAAAAATGTATTTATCTAGAGCTAATATTGACCATATTTTCTAGGAACCTCATGGAGGGCTAGCTAAGAAATTTCCATTAAATTTGTTAATAGGAAGAAGGATTTTAATAGCATTTGTCTTATGTATTGAATGTCATAGCTAAAAGACAGGAGAATATAGTTGGAAATTGGTATGTAAATTTTCTAGTTAAAAGCACCTCATCTCTTCCCCCCTCCTTTTTCCTTCCCTCAACAAATCTGATCTGCTCTTTGCCCCATACATTGAAGGCTACTGGAAGATATGGTTCTTGCCCATAGAAAGGTTTGCATGGCATTGTGCCCAACTTGTTATTTTATTGTTGAGGAGACTGGCTCTATCAGAGCAGAGCAGCAGCTTCTTTTCTGTTATCTTAGAGAATTACCCAGAATACTGGGTAACTGAGTGGCTTGTCCAAAGTCACACAGCTGGTACCTGTCAAAGGTCTTGCTGATGTCAGGGCAGGCTCTTCCCTCCTATGCCCCACCCTATCATAAATAGGGCAACTGACCTTCATAATGCAAGAGGATAAATTCATACTAAATTGTAAAATATTGATTAGGAGACTACTAGTAGTTCAGAGGAGAGAGCGATCAGAGATCAGTGTCAGGTGAAATAATCTTTGAAATCAAAGGATCTTGGGCCTTACAGAGGAGGAAGGCCTTGAGCTAGAGATAGATGAATGGAATTTGGAAATTGTAGGCAAATGAAACTACTGGACCAAGGATAGAAAAAGGATCGAATGAGAGTGAGCAGTAAAAAAAGAAAAGAGTGACTTGACTGGAACTGAGGGCACTAAGTCACAATACCTTGCATTCATACAATGCTTCAGAATCCACAAAGCACTTTTCCTCTCACAATCCCGGGAGATAAATAATGCAGTTGTTATTTTCAGTAAATTACTTAATCTCTTAGCCTCATTTTCTTCATCTATAAAAGGAAGACAGTATGCTTATCCCGGCTTGTATCACAGGGTTATTGTGAAGATCAAATGAAAGAATATGTGTGTGAAAGCACTTTGAAAACAAGTATCTAGTATTATTGTTATTCTCGGACTAGTACCCTGACAGCTAAGTGGCAAATGGATAGAGAGCAGGGCCTGGAGATAAGAAGACTCATCTTCCTGAGTTCAAATCTGGCCTCAGACACACTAGTTGTGTGACCCTGGGCAATTCATGTAATCCTATCTACCTCAATTTCATCATCTCTAAAAGGAACTGGAGAAGGAAATGGTAAACCACTCTGGTATCTTTGCCAAGAAAACCCAAAATGGGGTCATAAAGAGTTGGATACAACTGAAAAATGATTGAAAAACAAACAACTCTGGCAAGGAAATATCAAGAGTTGAGGAGACCAGTCAAGGCTGTTGTAATTGGTATGTAAGGTTATAAACACATGGAATTGAGTAAGGGCAGTGTGAATGGGAACCAAGAGTTAAATCAAGAAACATTTGGAGTAAGAAACAGATCAGGTAAACTGCTTAGATTTAGATCCATCATGAAATTGTTTATTTCTCATACTGTTAGCTCCCATTTCCTAAATTTTAATTTGACTTTTTTGATCCCTTAATTCTTTTTTTAGCCATTTTTCTACCTTTCCTTTCTTCTTTGCCTGTAGTCTGCCATTTCACTTCTGCATTCTTCTCCACATTTGATTCTCTTCCTTACCCTGCTATTCCTGAAACCTGGGTAACCCATACAGTCTTCTTTGCATCTACTTGGGAGTCACCAAACACAGGTAGAAATGATTATATCACCTGAAAAGCATCTACTACAAATTTATTCTTTCTAACCTCAATTAGGCAATTAGTCGCCCATCTTTTGTTGACTAAATATATATGCATGTATACACATATGTATACATATTTTGTAAACATGCACGCATATATATGTATATAGATACACACACACACACACACACCATGAGAGAACAAGCATGAGAGTTTGCATTTATCTAATACTTACTATGTGTCCAAGCACTGTGCTAAGCACTTTTACAGTTATCATCACATTTATCCTAATAACCGTTGTGGAAGGTAGATGCTTCCTTTTACAAATGAAGAAACTAAGGCAAACCAAAGTTAGTGGTCATAAATGTAGTAGGTATCTGAGACCAGATTTGAACCTGTCTTCCTAACTTAGGCTGTTGATCTATCCAGTATGTGTGTGACCTAGCTAACTATGTTTAAACCTAATTTAACCTCTCAAGTCCCAAACTACTCTTTCCCCACCCCATCCTGTTTCTGTGTCAGGGTTTCTGACTCTGTCTCTCCCTTCCTCTCCCTCATTCCTTTCTCTTTCTTCTTTCTCTCCCCTTCTCCTTCTCTCCTCTCTTTCTCTTTCTCTGTCTCTCCCTTTCTCCCCCTTACTCCTTTCTTTTTTGTCTCCTCTTTTCCCTCCCTTCTTTCTCTCTGTTTTTCTCTCTTCCACCTGTCTTCCTTTACATGCTTCTCCTTCTCCCTGGAGAGTTGTCATTAGGGGAGCAGGTAAGTGGCACAGTGGATAGAGCACCAGCCCTGAAGTCAGGAGGACTTGAGTTCAAATTTGATCTCAGATACTTAACATTTCCTAGCTGTGTGACCCTGGGCAAGTCACTTAACCCCAATTGCCTCAGCAAAAAAAAAAAAAAAAATTGTCATTAGAGCATTGAGTTTGGACCTGTGATTTCATTTGTATGGGGAACTTTCAGGTGAGAAAGTTTCATTTGCTAATCTAGATTGGTACTTTTTTTTTTTTTTTGCTGAGGCAATTGGGGTTAAGTGACTTGCTCAGAGTCACACAGCTAGGAAGTGTTTGGTCTCTGAGACTAGATTTGAACTCAGGTTCTCCAGACTTAAGGATTGGTGCTTTAGATTGGTACCTTCTTAAAGAGTTACTTTGTATAAGGACACTTGATCATCATCACAGACAAGACTGGAAAGATCTTTGTGATTTCAAACCTGTGGCTCTCTAGTTATTACTCCATGCCTTTATTTCATCAACCCCATGTAATCAAGTATTCTCTATAATAAAACCTTCAAGAATCCTGAATGACTCTTTTATCCAAAAACCAATGTTTATTTTTCCAGTTCTTATTCTACCTTTCTACAATGCTTAACCCTCTTGAGCATCTCTTTTTCTGGAAATTTATCTTACTCAGAATAACTTGGACAAAGATCATGCTATAGTGAGTAGAGTACTGAATTCAAGACAGAATGTTCTAGCTTCAGATAATACCCTAGATACTGGTTGTATGAAGGTGAGTAAGTTATTTAATACCTCAGTTTCCTCATTTATTAAAATGAGAGGATAGTAAACAATTTGATTTGTGGGTCTAAATCTATTCACTTTACCATGGTACTATGATCCTATAGCAATATATACTTTATGATTTTTCCTCCTACAATTTTTATTTGTAGTTATTTGTCATAGACAAAAGAGGCAAGAAAAAGCTTTTACAGTGGAGAGGAAGGCAAGGAGAAGAGGGGGAGTGAGTGAACCTTATTCTTATCAGAATTGACTCAGATAGGAAATAACATATTCAATAGGAGTATAGAAATTTATCTTATTCTGCAGGAAAATAGGAAGGGAACGGCATGTGAGAAGGGGGAGGGATAAAAGGGCTTATTCGGGGGAGTGGTCACTAGGAAAATACTTTTGAGGAGGGACAGAGTGAAAGGAGAGAAGATAAATGGGGAAAATGCAATTAACAACAATAATTGTAAAAAAAAATTTCAGAGCAAGTTTCTCTGGTGGAATATTGTTCTTTGGAAAATGACGAGCAGGAGGCTCTCAAGAAAAAAGAAAACAAGTCCTTCTTGAACAAAGTGAAAGATACTGTTTAAAAAGTAATAACAATGTTCTGGAATGACCAGCTATAAATGACTGTTATTCTCAGTAGTACAATTATCTACAACTATTCTGAAGGACTTAAAATGAAAAATCCTATCCATACCTAGAGAAGGAACTGATAGAGTCTGAATATAGATTGAAGCATTCTCTATTATTCTCTCTCTTTTTTTGTCTCTTTATTTTTAACTTTTTCTTGACTGTTTTTATTTTCATTAGGGTAGGAGATCTATATTTTCTTTCACAACTTGATCTATAAATGTTTTAAATAATTTCATATGTGGTTTCTTAATTGTGGGTGGGAATAAGGGAGAGAACCTAGAACTCAATCTTAAAAACAAATGTTAAAAAATTGTTTTGCATGTAATGGGGAAAATATTAAATAAATTTAAAACAGAATTTAAAAATTAATTAATATTTTTAAAAGTAGGTTTACAAATGCAGTGTTAGTGGAGTTATGTACTCATCATTCTGGAAAACAATTTGGAATAATGCCCCACACAGTTATAAAACCATATATATATCCTTTACCCAGCAGTTCCACTGCCAGGCCCATATCCTGGAGAAATCAAAGAAAAGGGAAAATGATTATATGTACAAAAATATAGCAGTACTTTTTGTGGTTGCAAAGAATTGGAAATTGAGGGGATGCTCGTTAATTTGGAAATGACTTACCAGGTTATGGTAGATGATTGTGATGAAATATACTATACCGAATCCATGTAGTTAGGGATTATTGCTCCTTTAATTTTATAATTTTTTCTGATGTCAATTGAAGGAAGACCCAAATTGAAATTATCTTCTTTCCTCATTCTACCCCATATTACCCACTGTTACAATTGCAGGAATTTTGTCTTCATGAAAACTTAATAAGTGAAACTTCCATTTAAATGTTGTATGTGTGTTATGGTATTTTTTCATTTTTTCTTTTAAAACTATCAAGCAACAGGAAAAAAAGTAATTTAAAATGGTCATTTAATGCACTTATAAATGCATTTTGAAGCAATAACCTTTGAAATCATTCAATACAACTTTCCTCAAGGAGGTAAAATTTTGTATGTCTTATTGCTATGGAAAAATTGTTTTCCTATTTCTATTATGTTGCCAGAATGTTTTCCTAAATCTTTGTTAGTCTTTTGGTTTTAAAATATTTTGCTAGCTTTTATGGATTTTTCATTTTATGAAGCTATTTTTTGCATTATCTGTTAAACTATTGTCACTTTAGTTTTAGACTGCTTTTTTTCTTCTTCTGTGCCTAATTTCATTTAAACATTTGGTGTTTTAAGTTTATGCTGTGGTATAAGCCATCTTCTTTGTCATTGCTTCTTTCCCAAGAAAGCAAGAATGAGTTTCTGGATCTTTGGAGGATATTTTAGTTATTCTGTCTGCTAAAGTTGCTTTGGACATGGCTTAAACATTGCTTGCTCCTGAAGACAGCTCTAGAAACAAAGCTCAATGAACGTTAACCTCTTAAAATAGTGTATTTTGAGTTAGTTTGTATTTTGATGACATATATGATGTCCTTGGACAAGTTGGATTTATCTTCTTAAAATACAGCAATTTAGACAAGAATGGTATTTTTATATTAGTAAAATGAATCAGTGATCATTTATTTGGTGTTTCTACAGGTGCTGGAGAGAATTTGGAGAACACAATGGCAGCCTTTCGACAGTAAGTATATAAAAGGAGATTCCTGTGTCAGATATGCTTTTAGTGGAAGACAGTTGCCTTTACTGAGGAAATAAGTTATGTGATGGTGCTGTTTTTATACTTTTAAAAGTTTCTTTAAAATTGATCCCTTGTGTCTTTAAATCAGTCACTTTCACCCTTTCCCTCACTAGCTCCCTACTTGTGGCAAAGAAAAACAATTAAATAAAAATGCTCACTAGGACCACCATATCTTGCAACTTAATTGGTTTCAGTCTTAATTGTCTTCTACTTCCCTTCTGTGAGAGGGAAGTGTTTCATTATATCTTCTCCAGAACATTCATTGGTATTTCCATTACTTTATTTAGTAATCCTTAGTTCAAACTTCCTTTTAATGATTTATATTGTCATAGTCATTGTATAAAATTGTTCTCTTTATTTCATACCATATCATTTTGCAGAAATCTTTCCATTTTTCTTTGAAGTTCTTATTTATATTCACTATTTGTTACTGCATAATACCATTTCACTATATTCAGATACCATATTTTTTTTTTTAAACTCCATTTCCCAATCTATTAGCACTCACTTGTTTCAAGTTATACTTTAGAGACTTTGGTATCTATTAGAAGTTTGCTAATGTTTTTGACTTCTTTGAGTTTGGATTGGTGAGTTAATAGATTTGTTTGTTTCAGTGAGGCAGATGGGATTAAGTGACTTGCCCAGGATCACACTGCTAATATTAAGTATCTTATGGTCAGGATTTGAACTCAGGACAGTCTGAATTCAGGCCCAGTATTGTATCGACTGTATTATCTAACAGGCCCTAGGTAAAAAAAATTGGACAATTTAATCACTTTTGTTACTTGCTTCCAGCTTGAATTTTAAAATAGCTGGAAACTTCACAGTTCTGCCACAATACATCAATGTGCCTTTCTTGTTCTAACCCGTTCAACATGAACAATTAATGTTTTCATTTTTACTCATTTTTATTCATGGCATTTATGTGAGATCTCAAGAGTTGTTTTGACTTTCATTTCTCTTAAAAGATTTGTATTATGCTTTGAAGTGGTCCTCCACTTCAATAATAGTTTTTTACAAATATTTTTTAAAAATTGTTCATATTCTTTGATCATTTTTATTAGGGAATGATTGATTTGGGTTTTTACACAGGTCTGTCAATTCCCTGCAGAGTTTGGATATTAGATTTTTATCAGTGGTATTTGATTTGTTTCAAATACTTTTTTCATTTTATCATTTCTCTTCTAATTTGTTAGATTTTATTTATACAAAAGCTTTTTTATTTCATGTGATTGAAATTACCTATTTTATATTAGAATCCTTTTTGTCCTTGTTAATAAGACATTGTTTAAAAAAATTATTAAATATTTGATACAAAGAGTGTTGGGCTTCTGCATAGCCGAAAAATGAGAAACTATAGTTTTTCTGAGATGAAAGCAAATGTAAATATGAACAAATTGTTTCATGCTAATTACTCTCAGAGAAAGAATTAAAACACTTAATGTTTTTTAAAAAGTTATGTTGGGGGCAGCTAGTTGGTGAAGTGGATAGAGTACCAGCCCTGAAATCAGGAGGACCTGAGTTCATATCTGGCCTCAGACACTTAATACTTCCAGGCTATGTAACCCTAGGCAAGTCACTTAACCTCAATTGCCTCAGCAAAAAAAAAGAAAATAAAAAAAAAATAATAAATTTAACATGTATTGGACTATCTGCCATTTAGGGGAGGGGAAAATTTGGAACAGAAGGTTTTGCAAGGGTCAATGTCGAAAAATTACCCATACATATGTTTTGTAAATAAAAAGCTTTAATTTTAAAAAAAAGTTTTTTTTTTTTAAATGTTGTATGTCTTTCAGACTAATGAATTTATAGAGATGGGTGGGTCTAGTCCTTTGACTAGATCTTTTAGCCTTTTGAAAGTTTACTTTTATTGTTTCTTTTGAAAAGCTATATTGTAGTGTATATGTTTTTAAGAACTTTTCTAGGAAGCAGAAAGAGGAAAACGAAATGAAGTTGCTTGTCTTAATTGACTAAATGGTAACAGTCAATCTAATGAGATTTTCTTTTGCCTAAAAGCCAAAAATATATTAAAAAATTAAAAAAAAACACATGAAAGAAAATGATTTGTCTATATGAAGAATTGTCTTTTCCTGCACAATTGTTTGAGTCTATAAGTATTTGGGCAAGTAGGTATTTCCAGGAAATCTGGATTTTATTTTATTTCTGGTTTTCTCTTTGGCCTATTTAATGACCTTTTTTCTTTCAAATTATTTCCCCTTTCTGTGTCTGTTTTCTTACTTGGTCCAGTGGTTCTGCTTTTCTGTTTTCTAAGGCTCCTCTGAGAAATAACATTTTTTTCCCCTACATTTTTAAATTCTCTGTTTCTTCTATAAAATTAGGCAGTTAAGAGATTTTCCCTTTTGTCATTGTACCTTGAAAAACAGCTTTAAATAACTTCATTTACAGTATTTACTTCAAGACCCTCTGATTTTATCATTATGAAATTGTAGCCTTCTATTCATATGAAATGGTCTATGGTCCAAAAATATTTATCTAAGTTATTTTGGTTAAATTCTCATAATCTTTGGAAGAGAAGTGTGGTACCTTTGTGTTAATTTTTAAGTGTCAAATTATTGTTGACATTTCTTTGAAAGTTGTGCTATCTTTCTCTTTGGATAATTTCAACATTCTGTAAAAATGTTTTGTACAGACTTATTTCTGATATTCTTACTCAAAACTGGTCCCTATGAAATATAAATTAAAACCATTGTAGTTAAGAAATTTGTAAAGCAGGTTTTAAATGACAAATGTTGTGATGACTAGAATTCCGTGTTTTGGAAATTTATCATTTGAAATTCTTCTCTAATAAAAAAGCATCTTAATTTCTTCTTGCTAGACATAGCACTTCTGGAGTAAAACATTTTCTTTAAAAGGGCACATTTTTCTTCTTCAGCAGTACTGTTATTCAAATCAAATAATAAGCATAAAAAATTATAACCTTCTCTCTAAATCTTTGTATAGCTTTTTGGATTTCTTAATTTTTCTTTGAATTTCTTCTAGTGTGTCAAAAGAAGGAAGTTACTATTTTAGGTTCCTTATGACTTTGAAAATTTTTTTTTTTAAATTGTCGTTTACTGGCTTAAATTCTCCATAAACATAAATAAAATGGTCTTATTTCAGTTCTTCCTTGGTTTTTATTCTACATTAATCTCTTTGTCTTGTGATTCAGTGATCTTTGGACTCAAATTTCACTATATTGAAGATTTTTGTTTTTACTTTTCCTTAGCATTTTTAATATATTTCTCCTAGGATCTATAATTACAAGCCCTATATTATGCAATAATCTTTCCCCTCTTGAAAATTTAAAAGCTTAGAGTGATCAGAATTTCAGGAGAGGAGGTGAACAGCCTTCCTGTCTATTTTACTCTTTGCTTTTGCTGTGAATTAGGTCAGGGAAGAGCTAATCCTTTTTTTGGGGGGAAAAGGGCAAAGGAGTGAGAAGAACTGGTCTAACCCTGATTAAATCACTTAATCTGTCTGAGCTTGTTTCCTCTTCTGTCTAATGGGAATAATTACCTACCTTATTGGGAGTAGGTGTGAGCTTGAAGCCAGATAATTTATGTAAAAGTGTGATTCAGAGTTGAGTGATTGAATATTAGTTCATGTGATGACTGTTATTTCTAGATCAATAAGATGGTAGAAGCAACATCTATCTTATGAATAACAATCAGATTTTGAGTCTTTGTTATGTTTAAGGCATCATTAATCTGTTATTTATAAACATTGCCTCCCCCAGTAAGATCTAAGATCCTTTTCATCAAGAATTTTTGTTGTTCAGTTCTGTCCAACCCTCTGTGACCTCATTTGGGGGATTTTCTTGGCTAAAATATTGGAATGGTTTGTCAGTTTCCTCTCCAGCTCATTTTGCAGATGAGGAAACTGAGGCAAACAGGATTAAATGACTTATCCAGGGCCACACAGCTAGTAAGTGTCTGAGGTCAGATTTGAACTCAGGAAGATGTCTATTCACTGTGCCACCTGTCTGTCTGCCCAGGGCATCAGGAGTAGGTGGGATTTTTGAGTCTGTACAGTGAGTCTCACACTGCAGGTATTTAATAAATGTATGTTGATTGAAAGGTGCTGGGGTTTTGGTGATAAGGAATCTGAAATTAAAGACAATGTAATTATCATCAGATGATGGCTGACCAACTGTTTTTGTACAGTTATATAAATAAATATATACTTAATAACACTGTCAATGCCACCATTTAGTTAGAACCTCAGAGCAAATCTCTCCCTCTCCTCATGTATCCAATCAGTTGCTAAGTCTTACAGTTTCTGTATCCTTCTCTTCTCTTATGTAGCCATCATGACTCTATCAGGCCTTTTACCATAGCCTTCTCATTGATCTTCTCTGCCTCAAATCTTCCTTTTTTCAATGTGTGCGTGACATGGGGGTCCATAGAACCTTCCAAGCTCCTGTTGGTCTGATCAGCCACAGTTGGATACACTGTAACTTGACTGTAACAGAGTGATGTCATTTTGGTCCTCTTGGAGATGAAGAACAACAATAAACTCTGGTGTCTCCTGACCACCCATGTGCTGCTTCTGGATGTCCTCATGCTGAAGAGAAGTACTCCCTTCTCTTCCTACTCTTAAAAATCTTTGGCTCTCTTAAAAAATCAGAGCAAGAAAAGTCCTTTACTGATTCCCCAAGCTTCTAGAGTACTTGTCATTCATTTTGTCTACTTTATGTCTATACTTACTTGTTTGGCTAGGCTTTCTCTTGGATCTCCTCTGCATCCTTAACACACTTATCACAGTGCTTAGCACTTGCTGATTGATTAAATAGAAAAGTGTGAGAGTATTTGTGTGTGTACATTCTCTCATATATGGTATATGTAAAAATGAATGAAAGTTCTAGAGGAGAGAGAATCACTCATTAACTGTATATGGGTACTTTATATGTTAAAGTTCCTGCATTCAAATATATTTAGGTCTAAATAGTGACTAAAATAGATAATATGTACTTAAGGCTCCAGGAGTTTATTCTTCACATGAACGTGGGTCATCATCTCAATATCCAGATTTGTACCCTCAGAGTCAAGCACTCCCTCTCTCCACTCACACAAATAGTCTGTCTTGTACTTCCTACATCCTTTTCTCCAGATAAGCACCCCCATCTTCACCTCTCACCTTCTCATTGGTTTCCCAATCTCAAGCCTTTCATCTCGAAATTAAAAAAAAAAAAATTAATGGATTGGAGAAGCCAGGTCTGGGGGTCCAGGTGTGGAATCTCTGCTACTGAGGAGGTTGAGGCTGGAGGAGCACTGGAGCTCTGGACACCATTGGGTGTCCTGTAAGTTTGACAGAAGAATGAGTTCGATACAAAAAAACTCCCAGGAGTTGCCTAAGGATAAGTGAATTGATATAGTATAGAGACAGACACACACACACACAAAAGAAGAGAGAAGGGGGAGACAGACAGAGATGGAAAGAAATGAAAAGAATGAGAGAGAAGGGGGAGGAGAGAGAGAAAAGGAAAGGTTAATTTATGATTATAAAGATTGGAGTCAATATTTGGAAATGCCCATGCCAACCAGGATGAGAGAAGAGTTCACCTTTCCCAAGCACCCTTACCCCCCTCCAAAAAAAAAAAAAAAAAAAAAGCAATTGGGAGCCAAAGAGCAAAGACAAGTATTAGCTGAAGGCAGTTAAAGAGGAGAGATCCCTCCACATGCTAAGTTTGGAGCTAGACAGTAGTGGAATAATGTAACAAGGATCCTGTTATATTAGAGCTAATAAAACTAGGCTATTAGGGTAGGTGATCATATCTGAATACCCATACAGCACCTTGGTTCTTACAGTAGTTGACTTTGAGCATGAAAGAAGAAAGCAAATTGTAATTGTAGCAGCTAGGATTACAAGTTGGCACACAATCAAGGTTATTAACATTAGGAGATGCTTTTTTGTTTTCAGTCAATACTAGACACAGATCTGTTTATTTTATGTAACCCTCTTGAGAACATTTGATTAATAAAGTTACAGTATAACATTTGAATAGAGTTTTATTCGGAAACTATGTGAATTTTTGTTCCAAGCTAGAGATTTTTTTTTCTTTCCTGGGAGTGGCTCTTTCTTGCTTTTGTCTTTCCTAAAGTTTTTTTTTTTTTTTCTTTATGTCCTATCTACAACCCTTTGCAAACTTAGCTAGAACCTGTCTGCTTCTTAAAGTAAAGTAAATACATATTGTTGCTATTCCCGACACAAAATGTAGGCCAGAGTGATAACAAAGTTTATTTTAAACATACTGTCTAATTTTTGACAGTGTCAAATTCATGAATTAGATATCATAGATTCAATTTATATCTAATATATATTTTATATTAAACACTTTAATTAAATGTACTAGATATATTTGTTATTAAATATATACATTTAATGTCCCTCATATACAAGTGAAAAAACTAGAGATTGGAAAAAAAAAGATTATGTATATTTATATGCCCAGGTCCCACAAGCCAGGCGATGAGAGCCAGATTTGGTGATTATCCTCAAATTACATTGGCTTCCCAAACTGTCCTAGATATTCTGTTGGTTTGACTTTGTTACTTCACTAGTAGGAAACAGGCTAATTAGAAAAAATAATTTAGCTACATTTTAAAGATATTACTGCAAAGTTATTAACAGCAAGGATTCTAAGATATTCATCATACTTTAGATTAAAAAAATAACACAACCTTATTGGCTATATATCTTGCTCATAGTAAATAAATCTCTAGTAGGGGTATTTAACCAGGGGCCTGTGAATTTTTTTAAATGCCAGTAACAGAATTTCAGTATAATTGGTTTCCTTTGTAATCTTATCTGTCTTACACATTTAAAAATATTTTGAGAAAGGGTTGATAGTCTTGAAAAGACTGAAGAAAGGGTGCATGACAAAAGAAAAATGTATCAAATCAAAAAAAGGGATAATCTTTTCTTTGTTTAAATCTTTTTTTTTTTTTTTAGCATTACTATTACTTCCCAGTGACTCCTGGCTTTCTTCCCAATAACCCCCCTTTTTCACCACAGAAGTACTGTCAGGTCAAACCAATGAACTCATAGAGTATGTTGATGATGCATTGATAACGTAGCACATTCTATTCCCCTCTTATCCTAGAAGAGGGAGGGTTGCTTCACAGTCAGTCCTCTAAAGTTTTAGAACTTAAAAAAAGTGTAATATATTTGAGAGAATTTGGTATGATTATAAGAAACAATTACTTTTCCTTTCTTGAAGTTATGGTGCCTGTTAAGGCATTTGGTAGTTGATACTTGGAATTTTAAAATATAAGCATTCTTTCCTTACCTGTAAAATGAGAATGTTGGATTCACTGACCCATTAGTCTCTAGAGTTTCATAAGCAGACTTCATTTTTCAATAGTAGTAATTTGTAGACAGAAAGAAAATGACAGTTTTCCTTATGCTTAAATTCCTGACTTAAGCTAATGTTGGTTTGTAAGACATTGGTGACAGTAAATCCTATCTCTTTAGTGAGTATATCTTGAAATTTCTAATTCCATTTATTATTTCAAGACCTAATTTGGCTTTAGTTGGTTTATTCAATGAGCTTTTTAAAAAAATAAATGTCTATCCTGTAGTATGGAAGATAGAAAACTAGAATATATGAGGTATCATATCGTCTTTATTATTATTTATTTTTAGGAATTTACAAGATAGTTGGAAAGCTATATCATTCAGACGCTAAATAAAATAGTTTATAGGTGCATAATAATGTAGTATAAATAGTATTCCATATTCACAGCCACATTTTGAAAAAAAAATTGCAAAGTTTTACCTCAAATAAGTAAGTAGGTGTACATTTTCTCCTGCTTAAAAAAAAAAAAGAAAACCAGGTATACTTATTTGATTATTTGTTTTTGTTTTTCGTTTTAATGAATAAATATTGATAGGCCAGAGGTTCTTAATCATTTTTGTGGCATGGACTTTGGCAGCAATCTTTAAGACTATATGGACCCCTTATCAAAATAATGTGTTTTTTTTCCTTTTATTTTATTTTATTTTTTATTAAAGCTTTTTATTTGCAAAACATATGTATGGGTAATCTTTCAACATTAACCCTTACAAAGCTTTCCATTACATATTTCCCACACTTCTCCCCACCCCCAACCCCCCAGATGGCAGGAAGTCTACTTACATGTCAATTATGTTAAAATACTTGACAAATTGAATATGTGTATACATATCAAAATGTTTTTAAATGCATAAAATAAAATACATAGAATTACAAAGGAAACCAATTATATTGACAAAGTTAGTAAAATATTAAAAACACAAGGTCATATATCCCCAAATTAAAACACCTTGTGATTTATTTCAGGTTAAATTCAGATTGATCTCTAAAGGCTACTCAATAATTGATACCAGCGAAGAATAAAATTCAAGTTACTTGAAAATGAATCATCTTAGTAGTAAGAAATGAAATTACATGGTAAATATAGGGATAAAAGTTCAGTGGTTTAAGTCATACAAGCAACTACAAATCCAATCATATTAACATCTGGTCCATTTTGCACCATATTTTCTACAAAAAATAGTAAGAGAGACTTTATAGTACTTTACTGAAATCTAGGTATAAATCTCTATAATGTATGGTATGTATGCATATGTGTGTGTATGTATATATTCAACCAACATTCCTTTGATATAATAGTTGAACCTGTTAAAAAAGAAAATGGGAGTGGGGGTCAACTATATGGTACAATGGATAGAGCCAAGTCCTGAAGTCAGGTGGACCTGAATTCAAATCGGACTTCAGACATTTAACACTTGCTATCTGTGTGATCCTAGGCAAGCCACTTAACCTCCACTTGAGAGGGGGAGGGAGAGAGGGAGAGAAAAGAAGGTCAATCAGAGGTTATCTGTTTATGATGACGCTCTCTGCTGGCTTTTTGTAATTGGCACTTTCTTTTCTATACATACACTAGCCATCTTTGTACTGATCTGTTCTTGAATTTTTCCAAAACAGCAAGGCATATTGTCTACACTTGTAGGTACTCTTGGCCCATCTCCTTACTTGCTCAGCAAGCACTGGGCTTGTTTGTCTT
>JAJPUD010001501.1:216093-245920 GCA_023553655.1 Myrmecobius fasciatus | reverse complement strand
AGATGATGACTCTGATGCAGTCAACAGTCCTCAATATGGATAAGTTATCTCTAGTAAGGGGCCTGAGGGACCATCTCCAGTTGTCTTGACCTCTCTCTGATCACTGGACCCAGATAATTCTGGAGGAGAAAGTGACTTCACACAGTCCTCCCTCACTTACATCCAACTCACTTGCATGTCATGGATCACCTCCCTGATCTCATAGCCCTTTCTGAGAAAGTCAACTGTCCTCATTATGGATACTAGTTATCTCTAGGAAGGGACCTTGCATATAACTTGTCCTGGGGCCAGGTTTTATACTCAAACTTGTATTATACCACCTTCCCAGGTGTTCTCTGGCCCATTAGCCAAAAAGCTGCCCATCACTAATAGACTTTCCTTTCCCCATCCCCTCCCCCGCAAATCCCACCTCCTTTCCTTCTCTCCCAGCCAGCCTTGAGGAAAAGTATTTGTAATAGCAGACCCAGATTCAGGCATAGACCATACCCTCTGTAACACTTCTTGGAGACCAAGCTTCATTAATCACATGCCACTTACTGTTATCCCAGTAGAGTTTCTTGACTCAGTTACAGTATGAGAGAAAACAATTTACAACTTATTATTCCACCCTTTCTCTGCCTTACATCATCCATATCCTCCTGCCAATCCTGCCCATATCTTCCATTGTGCCCTCTGAGATTTGAGCTCCATAATGAACAAATCTCTTGATCCTGGACCTTGCTCTTATAGTCCTTTATTTAGTAGACAACATTGAGACCTCGGCCCCTTCTAATGATACTGCATCCCCACTTTCTAGAACAGGGGATGGGGACTTTTTTTTTTCTGCCAAGGGCCATTTATAATAGAAGTTGAGGGCCTTAAAAAATTGTCAATTTATAGAACTCAAATAGTGGGAGGCTGTTCCTGGGCCTTACGAAATTATCAACTTTCAGAACTCATGCAGTGGGAGGTTGTTCTACCTAGCTTCCAGCTCATTGCCTTCGGTTGATTATGCAAATGATTTTGTGGGCCTTGGTTCCTCACCCCTGGTCTAGAATGGAATTGTTCCTTCTCTTCTCATCCCTTGCAAGTATTCACTCCTTTCTCACTGCCACTTTTAGACTCTGCCTTTACCTTCATTGCTCAACAGCTTCTCCTCCATCTTAAAATACACTCAATTACATGCCTACCTGATACAAATCCTGGAGTCATTTTTCCTCCTTTATCAGGGAATTGGGCACCTTAGTATCCTTTCTGAACTTTGGCCAAATCTCATAAATGTGTGAGAAGTTGAATTCATGATATCCAACTTCAGCTGGGTTTTCACTGCAGCATATCTTGGCTTCAGATTATCTTTCTAGGCTCTTTGGAGCCCTTCCCACATTGATTCTTTTGAAAAGGCAAACTAGGTCATCTTTTGTCTCACTTTTTACCTAGCTTTAAATCAGTGAATGGGTATTGCCTCCAACAGCTGGTCTGGGAAAGACCTTAGCTTTAAAAAGGCCTTGGTCTCCTCCTATATCTGAGGCCATCTCCAGTCCTCCCGGACTCCTAAGATTGGAGAAGAGTGAGACTGAGGATTTTGCACAACCCTGTCTCACTTACATCTAATTCATTTGCAAGTCAAGTCCTTTTCAGAACTAAGGACAAACTACAAAGAACCTGTCTCTCGTTGAAGTTAGGGTTTATCTAATCTCCCAAGGGAAAATCAAACTGGCCCCGGGGAAAATCCTGACTGGGATGGTTTTGTTTTTATTTTTATTTTTTAGCCAAGATTGCCAGAGGCAGCAAGAATTAAGGAATGAACTTTCTTACTTTCTTTGATTGTCCACTTTCCCATTCCTATGAAGGAATGTTAGGTGTGGTTAGCCGAGGAATTGATAAAATTGATCCCTGAGGCAGGCAGGGAGAAGACACTGATAGAGATCATTTTAGCTTTTTGACCCATCTCTTCCCCCCCCCCCCCAGGTTGTCCAGTCCAAAATTCAAGTTATGTCAAACCCCTGAAGCCTCTGTAGAGATCTCCAGCAATCTCACCTTGCCTTGCCCTGTCAGAAATCCCAGTCATATCCCTTGAGGTTAAATTTTCCTCATAAAACCCACTTATGGGCTATCATGTGGCTGCTTGGTTCCTCACCCCTGGTCTAGAAGGTAGGAATTGTTCCTTCTCTTCTCATGCCTTGCAAGTATTCACTCCTTTCTCATTGCCACTTTTAGACTCTGCCTTTACCTTAATTGCTCCACAGCTTCTCCTCCATCTTAAAATACACTCAATTACATGCCTACCTGATATGTATGTACCTGATATGTACCTGATACAAATTTTGTCAATCAGCCATGGCCTTACTCCCCCCTATACCACGAGGTATCTTCCCTAACTCCACTATGCATATCAACTTCACTTCTCCTTATAGTTAATGAATTTTTTTTAAGGTGCTAAGTACCTTGCAGTATTTAGCCTGCCAGCTAATGTAATGCCCCAACCTCATGGGGGGTTCCCTTTCTACTGATAATCATTGAGTTCCACTGAGGAACTTTCATATGCTCTCATTCTATTTCATATTTACCAGTCCTGGCATCTGTTGTATCTCTTCATTTTGTTTGTAACCTCTTCCCTAAATAACTCTACCTTTTACCAAAGAGAATGGCCATCATGAGTTCTTCACATGACTGAACCCCAAGTTTTGATGCCTACCATCATCTGGTGTCTGTCTACATCACCCACATCACTACCAGGTTCTTCTTCCTCCACATTGCCTTTTCCCCACTTTCGACTATGAAATCATTCCAGTCTAGTTCTACCCAATCATTCTAAATAAATTAATAAATAAATATTGCTAGGTCAGGCCTAGCCCAGGATGGTTTTTTTGGTTCTGGTTCTGGAATGAAATGAGTCACTAAATACCAATATGAGATTTACACATCAATGGCATGGAAAGAGTATTTACCAAGCATATAGCATTGATTTGTTTGGGCACAGTCTCTCTGTGGCATTTGCCATGGCGATATGTTAGTCAGAAACTGTGTCAAGTTCAGAAGAGGTCCTGGCTCCTGGCACATTGTCATCTGTACTTAGGTGACCCAGAAGCTATGTCAATCATTTCAGCCTTAGTCCCCTGGACCAGTTAAGTTCTAAGGATGATTTCATTACCTTTTAATGGAAAACCAGCCTAGCCTCTGTGGGACAGATATTGATCTTATGTCATACTACTGACTATAAAATATTAAAGAATTGAGGGCCGACAGCGTGTTTGATGTGTTTTCATAAAATTGTGAAAAATAACGGACAAAATATAGAGCATTTCTAATCCATACTGATGGAGGGAGTACCCATAATAGTGCCATTGGAATATTTAATGAATACATTTGAGACACTGTGTTATGTGTTGTAGGAGATATAGAAAAAGAGGGTTATGAATAATAGCAAACAGAATAGTCCCTCAAGAAGCTTACATTCTAATAAGGGAAGACAATATAAATTGGAACTGAAAGAGGGAAGTGGGGTGTGGATGGGGAATAGTATAATAAGCAGAGCTGTTGGAAAGGCAAGAGAAATCCAGAGAGTAGTGAAGTGAGCATGACTTGAAAGCCCTTCTTAAAATGATGGGTTTTTTGGGAAAGATACTGGATCATTTCCCTCTCCAGCTCAGTTTACAGATGAGAAAACTAATGCAAATAGAGTTAAGTGACTTTCCCAGGGTCACACAGCTAATAAGTGTCTGAAGCTAGATTTGAACTCCCGAAGGAGTCTTTCTGATTCCAAGCTCAGTGCTCTATCTGCCTTCGTGGAGGTATTTTCCAGAAGATAAATCTGGAAATATAGGTTGTTCCTATATGGAGACTGCCATGAGTTAAAGAATAAAGCAGTTTTAACTCACATAACAGGTTTAGAAAACCTGCTACTCTGGGAGATGTCCAGTGGATTTTCCCAATTAAAGAGATCCATGGGAAAGCTTTTATAATTTTAGGAGAGAGGGAGGGAGATGGGTGAGGTGGCAAGGCCTAGTCATGAGATGTTACTAGCCATTGTCTAATTGAGCAAGGAAAGTTATTTTATTCTGCCTGTTTTGTCTTTCCACGAATCCCCGTGGAAGAGGGCAAAGATACTAGAAGCTGAAATCCAGCTTGAGCTAGCTTTCATACACGGCAACACCTCTGGCTTGGGGGATCTAGAATATGGTTCATTTCAACCTAATCAATAGTACATATCTTAAGAGTAAGAATGTAAGAACATTATTGAAATTCTGACATTGTCCAAATCATTTAACAGAGTAACAATCCATATTATATTTGGTATTATTAATTTCTGTCATAGTAAAAATTATATTAACTATTTTCGGTCAAGGCTTTTATTTGTCAGACAGGATCATAGCTCTAGATATGGAAGAAAGCTTGGAAGTAATCTAGTCCAGTTTCCTCATTTTACAGATTAGGAAACTGAGACCCAAGGAGGTTATGTGCCTTCTTCAGTCTTACTAGGAGAAAAGTTAAGATTTGAAACTTGGTTCCTTGGAGCCTACTCTTTCCATTATACTATATTTCCATAGGAGATTGGATTTAATTCAACAGGCAGGGTTTCTTTAACCAGGCAAATAAAGGGATTGAAAATGTGAATATGTCAGAATCCTCTCCCAACTTACATTTCCTAGTGTTTAGTTATTTGTATTCATACTGTATTTTACCAGTAAAGCTTAAATTAAGCAAGGATTAAGTCTGAAAGTTTTTTCTTTGTTTCACTGAAGAAGAGATGAAAAGTAAATGTCTGATGAAGTTAAATTTAAAAATTCTTCTGTTGTCAATTCAATTAATATTTAAATAACTAAAAGAATTTGTGAGCTATCTTAGTATTATTTGAGTATTATCAGACAGGTGTATAATACTTTTACTTTTCATCATTTTAATTCACTCTTATAATATTCTTTTTTGGGTGTTTGAAGGGCAGACATTTATTATTTATTTATTGTAAAGCATATTTTATTTTTTCCATTATTAGAAGATTTTGAATTCCAATTCTCCTTCCCCAATATAGCAAGCAATCTGATATAGGTTATATGGATGCAATCATGAAAATATATTTCTACATTAGTCATGTTGTGAAAGAAGAAAAAGACCAAAAAGGGAAAAGCACAAAAGACCTCCCAAAAAGTGAAATAATATGCCTTATTATGAACTGATCCAACCATTTCAAAGAGCAATTTGGAAATGCTTAAAAGGTAATCAGTGTATGATCAAGCAATACTACTACTATGTCTATCTCAAAAAGATCATGAAAAAGGAAAAAAAGATCCTTATGAACAAGTTTCTTTCTTCCTTTCTTTTAGCATTTAATAGTATTTTGTTTTTTTTCCAATTACATTTAAGTGTAATGCTCAGGGAGAAACAGGCAGTATCACACATTGGAGATTAGTTAATGTTTTATTGATATTGAGAGTTTGGAATCCATAGCTATGGATTGGGACTGCTGGTATTCTTGTCTCAAAGCACACAGTCTATGAGAGTTTAGACTGGCAACCATGCCAGCCGACTGGATCTCAAGTAGGTCCAGCAATTAGTAAGTTTAGTTACAGGATTCTTTTAGGACTCCCAGCGCTCTGGGATCCAAAGAGCTCCCAGAGTAGAAGGAGGGATAGGGTACTGGGGGAAAGGACTATCAATTCAGTTCTGACAGGTTGGGGATATGGAGGAAAAGATCAGTCTTCATTTGTGTAAGATTTTGAGTTCCACGTTTTTCTTCCTTCCCCTTTCCCAAGACAGCAAGTAATCTGATGTCACTTATACACATACATTTTATATTAAACATATTTCCACATTAGTGGTATTGTGAAAGAAAAATCAGAACAAAAGGGAAAAACTATGAGAAAAAAAGTGAAAATATATGCTTTGATTTACATCAGACTGAATAGTTTTTTCTCTGGATATGGATAGAATTTTCTGTCATGAAACTTCTGGAATTGTCTTAGATCACTGTGTTGCTGAGAAGAACTAAGCCAGTTATAGTTAATCGTCATAAAACAGTGCTGCTGTTATTATGTACAGTGTTCTCCTAGTTCTGCTCATTTCACTCAGCATCAGTTCATGTAAATCTTTCCAAGTTTTTCTGAAATCCACCTGCTCATCATTTTTTAAAGCATAAAAGTATTCCATTATATTCATATATCACAACTTCTCCAATTGATGGGCATCCCCACAATTTCCAATTCTTTTTCCACCACTAAAAGAATTATTATAAATATCTTTGATACAGACCTAGTAGTGATATTACTGGGTTAGAGTGTGGGCATAGTTTGATTATCCTTTGTACAGAGTTCCAAATTACTCTCCAGAATGGTTGCATCAGTTTACAACGATACCAACTGTACCTTAAATGTCCCAATTTTCTCATATATTCTCCAGCATTTGTAATTTTCCTTTTCTGTCATTGTAGCCAATTTGACACTTTTATATTATATCTGAGGCAAATGAGTACTTAGATGTTTCTCAGTGGTTGCTTAAACTCTTGGTGCTTTCAGGCTGATTTTTTTTTGTTTGTTTTTGGCTTCAGTGCAGTTAATATGGGAACTGATATGTTGGAACTGGATTGCCATATCACAAAAGATGAACAAGTGGTCGTATCTCATGATGGGAATCTGAAGAGATCAACTGGAGTAAATGTGAACATCTCTGACCTGAAGTACTGTGTAAGTAGAAATGCATTCAGAGCAAATGCTTTGGGATGGCATGATTTTAGCCTTAGTGAAGGCCTTTAAGCAGTGAATTGGAAAAAAATGAAGAAAAATCATATGAAATACTTTATCCAGTAGGAACCTGTACTTTTAACTTCTGACAAACCTGGCTGTTGTTTCCTGAACTTAAAAGGCTATTGCCAGCATCTTTGTGTTTATACAGTAATCTGCCATTTGCATTCAGTGCCTTCCTTCCTCATCTTTGCATTTCAGAATCTCTGTCTTCCCTCAAGACTCTGCTTAGGTGCCACTTCCTCAGCAAAGGCTTTCCTGATTGTCCCTTGAAAGGTTGATATTCTCCGTATCCCTCCACATCTGGTTAAATGCCTTGAATATGGTACTTAATAAATTCAGCCAACATATAGTAAGTGCCTGTTATGACAAGAAATCCTGTTAAGTTCAGGAGATATAATTTGGAGATGGTCTGTAGTCTCAGAAAGCATATACTTGGATAGAGATGATATGCCTATAGATGATTAACATAAGTTAAGAGGTGATTAAATGCTTGGTGCTCATCAACTGACCGACTGTAGGAATTTTAAAAGGTAGGAAGCCCCCCATGCAGAGGCTTTTGGAAAGAGCAGATATTACCTACTCTTTCACTAGGGTGAAAAGGTTGGGAAAAGATTGTGTTTTACACACACACACACACACAAACACACACACACACCCCATTTAGGATTAAGTTAAGCTGGAACATAGAAAGTGAAATAAAATTGGAAAAGTAAATTAGAGTCAGGTTGACTCTTGATCACTAGACCAAAGGGTTTACATTTTAGTTAGTTAGCAATGGAGAGCTACAGAAAATATTTGAGTAGGAAAGGTCGTGGTCAGAACTATGTTTTAGCAAGATATATTTAAATATTAAAGGGGAAAATGGGTTGTTGTAGGGACCGGAGGTGAAGGGAAAACAGAAAAGTACTATAGTTGCCCCAGTAGTTAAGATGAAAAGGGCTAAGGGTCTGAAAAGGAATTGGGTTTAAAGATCTTGTGAGTGAAGAGGAGGGGGACCGAAACTAGAGGTATTGTGGTTAGAATTTACATAATTTAGCACCTGAATGGGATGGAAGGGAGTGAGGTTGGTAAGAATCTGGGGAAATACTCTTTCCCTGTTCTCCCTCTAGCTGTAGACTGAATTACAAATTATACAGACTCAACTGCCTCCTTCCTACTTAGGCTGAATTCTTAAAGCCTGTAGCAAGGCTAAGAGATTCATCAGCTATCCTGAACCACACAAATGTCCCAAATGTTTGACTTAACACAACTAGTGACTTTGAAGACCAACTTTCCTATAGGGACAGGATGTATTGGTTCATTCAAATGGCGCAGAATGCTACTTTTTGATTGGCTGCCTGTTCTGAAAAAACTAAGTCTGCACTCTAGTGATGAGGTCCTAAATGGTGTTTTGGACAGAAACTAAAAATTTGATCCCTGAGGCAAGCAGGGAAAAGGCACTGATAGAAATCAGTTTAGTTCCATAGTTCCACCCTCTGGGGAGGTTGTCATCTCTGAAATTCAAGTTTTGTCAAACTCTTGAAATCACCGTTTTGTAGAGGTCTCCAGCAGTCTCACCTTGCTATGTAATGTCAGAAATCCCAGTTGAACGAAATTGAATGAGATCTCTCGAGAGTTGTGAAAATTGAGTAAGGCTTCATCTACTCCAGTGTTGGAGTAGGCCTGAAGGTCTTTGGGCATTGACTCAAGGGCATACCCAAGTCCCCTTCCTGCTATTCTCCCCTGACATAATTTTCTTCCTACTTTGATCAGATGTGGGCAGCTATGTACTTAATGGCCTGTACTTATTGTGCCACAGTTCCCATGTCTCAGTTTCCCTCAATTGCTGTTTCCCTTAATGCTACAGTTCCCATGTCTTAGTTTCCCTTGATTGTTCTGCCCAAAAATAGCAACCTCCTTCCTTCTGACCATCAGAAATAATTGGACTTACATTCAAAGGAGTCATAAAACCTCCAGATGATCCATCTCAACATACCCCTTATCTTTTGGCTTCAGACTTACTGTTTCCTAGTTTGTCCTAAGTTTCTTTTACTCCCTACCTGTCAGAATTGAATTGATAACCCTTCCTGGAATTCAATTCTTCTCCCGTCTAGTGCTCAACCCCTCCTTCTGCTCCTTCTGCCTTGTGAGCTCTTTTGTTTCTTCTGAGTGCAGGAGGTCTATAAGAATGCTATGACCAAATTTACTATTTGCTGGACCTGCTTGAGATCCAGTCGGCTGGCATGTCTGTTGGTCTAAACTCACAATGGACTGTGTGCTTTGAGACAAGAGTCCCAGCAGTCCCAACCCATAGCTATGGATTCTGAACTCTCAATTAACATCAATAAAGTATTGTCTAATCTCCAATGTGTGATACTGCCTCATTTTCTCCCAGAGCATTACAGGCCAAAGTTCAATTTCCTGAGTAGTTCCTCAGTTTAGAATGTAAGACCCTTAGCCAATGAGGAGATGGCCAGTGGTAGAAGGTGTATTTGCATTAGGGACTATTTAAAGTATAAAACCTGTTCCAAAGGTACCTCCTTCTTCTGGTTGCTTGTCCTGACTGTAGGGACACTCCCTCCCAACTCCCCTTGCACTTTCATTTTGCTCCAGAGATATCTTCAGCTTTTTTTTTTATTAAATGGTGATCACTCACCATTCTAAGCCACACTCACAGTCATGTCCCTGAGGTTACATTTTCTTTATAAAATCTACTTATAGGCATCACATGGCTGCTACCCTCCTTTGGGTCAATTAGCCATGGCACTCTGCTTCATGGTGTCTTTCTCCTTAACAACCTTCCTCCTACACCCCCGCCCCCTCCAGTGCCATGTGGTATCTCTCCTAGCTCCATTATACTTCCCAACATCTCTTTGAACAGAAATAGGGAAATTAAGAAGATGGCAAGATTCATGGGGAAGTTTTGTTTTAAATAATAATGAATGGTGGGGAACATCCAAGATGGATATCCAAGAGATAATTGAAGATTCTAGTAATGAGCTCCGAGGAGAATTTGGAGTTAAAGGTATAGATGTAGGAATTATTTGCATAGAGATGGTTTTTGAACCTCTTGGTTGGTGAGTTGCCAAGGAAGAAAGTATAGAGAGAAAAGAGGAGGGGACAGTTTTGAGGCAGGTGTGCCTCCACAATCAAGATTTAGGAAGAGGGATAGTGGGAATGATGAGAGGAGTAGCAGAGAAGCAAGAGAGAGGTACATTACAAAAGCCAAGAGAAGAAAGTGTCATGAAAGAAGAATTGATAAATAATGTGGAGTGGCAGAAAGGTCAAGGAATATGAGAATGGAGAAAAGATCATTGGGTTTGGTAAATCAGAGTTCACTAGAGATCTTGGAGAGAGTGGTTTTAGTTTGGGATAGATAGAAATGGAAGCTAGGTTTATGGAGATTCAGAAATGAGTGATTTAGGAGGAAATGGAGGCAGTGAGTGTAGGTCAGCTTTTTTGGAAGTTTGAGCAGGAAGAGGGAGATGAAAGAGCAGAAAAGATAATTGAGTCAAGGAAGAAATTTTTAAATTTGTTGTGGATTTAGGATGTTTGTAGATTAAGAAAGAGCTCAAGAAAGCAGTAGAGCATAGAATGAATGGTTAACTTTAGCAAGGAAGTGGGCTACTTCATCTTCAGATTATAGAGAGGAATGAGAAAAGGTTAGAGTGGCTGGGTAAAAAAGCTTAGTCTCCTGGAACTCCTCACTCTTGGTGAAGGAGGAGGCAGGGGCATTTGGAGCATTTGTCAATGCTTCTAAAGTCTTCTGGCCTTAGGATAGTCCTACAAACATTGCTGACTGTCAGATAGATAATCTGCTGGTCTATGATAACCAAATTCCTGAGACCACTCCTCAGTTCTACTTCTGGGCCAAAAAATTAACATATCAGTGACATGAAGAACTGGATAAATTTGTTTCCTTATTTCCTGGTTCTTTACTAACTCCTCTTGGAACTTGGCCAGTTTCAACTGTCTTTACAATTACAATAAATTTTGACTCTTGACTTGGAGATGGCCTCAAGCTTGCAAATTCTTTTGAGACGTCTTGTGACACTGGTCTGTGACCCCAACATTTTGGGGTCTCCTTCTGAACCTTAACAGTTTCTTATAGAACAATATTCCATAATATTTATATACCATAATTTATTCAGCTATTCCCCAACTGATGGGCAGCCATTCAGTTTCCAGTTTCTTGCTACTACAAAAAGAGCTGCCACAAATATTTTTGCACATGGTTCTTTTTCCCTTTTTTTAATGATCTCTTTGGGATACAGACCCAGTAGAAATACTACTGGATGCAAAGGGTAAAGCATAAACTTTTAAAATTTGGGAAACCCCAAATCCAAACTTCCACTGCACCAATTATCTTGGTGAGATTCAAGTACTTGCAGCTTCCCTGGTTGTATATCTGAGGTCAATTTCCAGCCACAACAAGCTAGATTTAAACAATATTTTCTACATTAGTGTGGTAGGAACAATGGAAGATAATGGGACAGAGAATGAGAGAACAGCTGCCCCTAGAGGTAGGGAGCAGACAGCTTGGGGGAGGGCTTCAGGGGTACTTCTGCCTGCTGTTTTTTACCTGGGTGACTGGCCAGGGCATCTGATTTTCCTAGGCCTTGGTTGCCTCTGGAGGGGGACCTCTGAGATTCCTTTAACTGTAAATTTTTACTCCTAAAACCATAAAAGGAGAAAATTAATCCAGAGGTAGACTAAAACACAGAGTTTGATGGTCATGATGGACAAGTGCTTTTGACTAGTAGTTTCTAGTGATGGTGTTGAGGAGAAAGACACTCCAACAAGATTAGAGTCCTCTGGTTGGTGTCATGGGTTTGGCGAAAGAATTTGCACACTCAGTCTCTAAGTTAAGGGACAAAGATTTATTATGCTGCTTGACAGGGGGCTAAAGTTCTTAAGAAGTTTAGCAAAGGGGGCAGCTAGGTGGCGCAGTGGTTAGAGCACCAGCCCTGAAGTCAGTAGGACCTGAGTTCAAATCTGGTCTCAGACACTTCCTAGCTGTGTGACCCTGGGCAAGTCACTTAACCCCAATTGCCTCAGCAAAAAGCAAAAAAAAAAAAAAAAGAAGAAGTTTAGCAAAGAGGCAGAAGCAAGAAGAAATCATGCTGCTTGACAGGCTAATTCCAGGGGATCTAGCATAGAGGAAGAATCAAAGAGATAATTTTGTAGGAAAGAGAAACAAAGGTTATATTGATAATGCTAATATTATGGTTTAGAAATACAGTTGAGGAATTGTAGGGGTGTGGGGTAGTTCCCATCATTGAGTTGTACAGCTCACTGACCAACAGAATTAATATTAAATTACTGCTTTTGGCCAGCTTTGTTTGTGGCATTCCCAAAGCTAGGTAGCCTTAGGCTTTCTCAGGAATTGCACCTCATCATTGGCAAGGTCCAGCATTGGCACTAATTCATTAAGTGTCAGAAGTAGATGAAAGGGAACCCAGATTAAGGATCTGAAAGTTCAGATTGTTATGAAGATAGGTAAGTCATCGAGAACACTGACGGAACAGGAATTGAAATGTGCTGTAAGTTAGGTGATAAAGTCACAGAGGAGTATAGGAGAATGTCATAGAGGTTAGTAAATGTTAGAATTAAGAATCCAAAAATGGTTAATTTAATCAGAACTATACAAGTTGGGAAAGTTGTTGATGGACCATGATCTTGGCAGAGCAAAGGTCTGTAAATAGCAGGGGGAAGATTAATATGTCACCTCTTCCTGATGTTCTCTAACTTAAGTGAACAAATGTGGATTTCTTTAAAAAGAGATGATTTAGTGAAAATTACCATATTCTCTAAAACAAAATTTGTTTTAAAAAGCTTTTAAAATAGTTTGAAGTATGTGATGATCCTTTTTCTTTTGGTTTTTTTTTTCCTTCTCATGGTTTTTCTCTTTTGTTCTGATTTTCTTCTCCCAACATGATTCATAAGGAAAATAAAATTTTTATCTAATTGAAATGCTCCAATAGATTGGAATTAAATGAAATTTCCAATTGATTTTTAATTCTTAACTACTAAAAGAAAAAAAAAAAAGATCAACTTTTAATAATACTGTCAAGTCCTGAAATAAATCAGAGCCATGAGTTGAAGAGTAAGGCATCTTTAATTGAGAATAACAGGATAAGGGCAGCTAGATGGTTTAGTGGGTAAAGCAGCTCTGTAGTCAAGAGGCTCAGAGTTCAAATGTGGCCTCACTTAGCACTTAGTAGCTGTTTGACCCTGAACTCCAATTGTTTCCTGGTTTCATCCAGAGAGAGAGAAAGAGAGAAAGAGGGGAGAGAAGTAGCTTTAGGAGGAGAGGGGACAAGATCAATGAGATAGCAACACCTGATCATGAGATTCTAGTAACATAAATCTGGGTGAGGTAAGCCACTTTATTATGACTCTTTTGCCCTTCATGCCATGAATCCTGATGGAAGGGAGCAAAGATAACTAGAAGCTGAGATCCAGCTTGAGCTGGGTTCAAGGCAAGCTCCCTGGTAGAGTTAATCCGCCCACAGTATTATTCAACTCAACCTAATTTAGAGGAAATATCTTAAGAGTAGGAATGTAAAGACATTATTGAAATTCTGACATTACAAGGATCATATGACATTTGATATTAACAATTTTTGTCCTTTTATTAAGTTATACTAACAATTTTCTGTTAGTACTATAGATTGTTTTCATTGGTACAAGTAATCTTTAGGGAAATTTTTTTGAGAGGTGCTATGTGAACATAAATACCATTTATTATTAAAAAATTGTTATATTTTCCTAAATTACTTTGCATCTTATTTGAAGAAACTAAATCAATTGCTTCATTTTCCTAAAGCTAACGTTATCTTTATCTTTTAAAGGAACTTCCACCTTACCTTGGCAAATTGGAGGTAACATTTCAAAAAGGTAATGTTTTCCACTGTTTTCTTAAACATTTGTTTCATTAATTACATTACAGTTCTTTAATTAATTACTATTTATATTAATTAATTATAGTAATTAGGTTAATTAATTACCATTCTTTTGTGTCTAGAAACAAATATTTGTTCAGTAATGATTCTAGTAATATAGATAAGAAGTTTGTCAGTGACTTGGGTGGAGCCTCATGTGTTATCTGAGTTATTAGACATAGGATCTCTTGTTTCTGCAGTGAAACTTCCTGTGTTTGCCTAGAAATAAACCTTGAGAGAATTGGTTCATTGTATCCAATTTTGCTTAGAAATCATTGCATTCACATGCCAAATTTGTTAACTTATAGAGAGAACCTTCATTGTCAAATAAATTGAATATCATATTGGCCATTCAGTGAATTCTCTTCCTAATAGGGACACTTTGGGAAACTAAATTGAGACTGGAAGATTGCTTGATGAAGAAAAAAAATCATTTAACAATCTTACCAGTCTTAAACATGTGCTGAGTACTTGTATAAGACCCTGAGGATACATGAATGAAACAGTTTCTCCTCTTAAGAATCTTTTTTTTTTTTTTTTTTTTGCTTTTTGCTGAGGCAATTAGGGTTAAGTGACTTGCCCAGGGTCACACAGCTAGGAAGTATCTGAGACCAGATTTGAACTCAGGTCCTCCTGACTTCAGGGCTGCTGCTCTAACCACTGCGCCACCTAGCTGCCCCTCCTCTTAAGAATCTTAGATTCTATTGGGAAACATTATGAATACACATAAAAACATATATAGAATAAATATAAAGTGGACAAATAAGTTTGTATACAAAGTAATTAAATATAAGGTAGTTTGGGAGAAAACACTAACAGTTCGAGAAATCAGGAAAGGCTTCATGTTGAAGATGATTCTTGAGCTGAATCTTACTCTATCCTCCCAATAAAAACGTGTTTATTTTTAAAGTGAGTGATGTTGGCAGATACTAAGTTCTGGTATTCCTGAGAACAGAGAAAAGATGATTGAAAGATAGAAAGATAGGGGCAGCTAGGTGGCGCAGTGGATAGAGCATCAGCTCTGAAGTCAGGAGGACCTGAGTTCAAATCTGATCTCAGACACTTAACACTTCCTAGCTGTGTGACCCTGGGCAAGTCACTTAACCCCAATTGCCTCAGCAAAAAAGAAAAAAAAAAAAAGAAAAGAAAGATAGATTGAAATTTGAAAATTTGAAACAACTGGAAAAGATTAATAGAAAAATACTTCATAACATTTCTGATTTAATTATTTTAGTAAATATAGTCACAAAAGAAATGCTGAATAACAGCATAGCAGTATGTTCACTTTCATATTAACAAGATTTCTCTATTCTCTAATATATAAACTCCTTGAGGATAGGGGTTTATTTAAAAGTACATAGTTTATGTCTCCTCCAGGACCTATAAAACTTTTGTTTTATGAAATATTCATAAAATATTTTCATGAAATATTTTCTGGTTCCCAGACAAAAATGATCCCTTCCTCCTTTGAAATCTGATATTACATTGTGGTTCTTTTACATACTATGTATTATATTCATTTGAGTATATGTCTTATCATTGCTCCCCTACTAGATTTAAGGAAATAGAAGAACTGAATTATGGGGAAATGGATAATAGATTATATATCTTTAGATATCCTTCAAATCCTCATATAATGCATTCATTCAACATAATTCATGCTCAAGAAAAGTTCCATGAATTTGATTATTTAATTGAACTTAAGATGTTTAAATTTTATTACTTGTTTTTGACCTTTGCAGGCTATCAAACAAAAGCCATTTAGTAATTATCATCATCCTTATGATTGCATTGTAGAGTGAGAATTCTCTAAATGGGGGTTACTTGTGTGAGGGATTTTTACTCCCTCCTTCTTGAACCAACCTGAATCATCTGTTCCTAGTGAGCCCTGTGCTCTTCTATAAGCTTCTTCATCAGAGAAGGCCCAGGGGCAGAAGCTCTCTCATATGTTCAAGTTGATAGAACAGATGGTCAGAGCACCTGTATTTGTCCATAGCAGTGAGGGCCTGTTGAAAAGATGGATCCCAAGAGGTTCAGAAGAGGATGGGGAGTAATATTAGGATGGATGGCAGTACATTTGAGAGCATTGTAAAAGACAATTTTCAAAATCATAATCCTCCTCCAAAGCCCTGCTACCCTATATAAGCATAAATAGTCAAAATATAGTAAATATTTACCATGCAAAAACCAGAAGGCAGCTATGTCTCCATGATGGTCCCCTCTTGGTCAGGGATGCTTTACAAAAAACCTGTGTCCACCAATGTTCTATCATATCCATTTCCCAGTAGTTTTGCCTTAGACAAAGACCTGTGGTGCCCTAGACAGCCCTATAAGGCATATTCTGCAGCACGTTTCCATGGATGGCACTCAGCAGATCCTCTGACAAAATGAAATGGGAATGGGAGGTTTCAAGGTTTCAGAGTTATAGCTACTTTTTATATTCCTCTTTACTTCTGTGTTTATTTTTCAAAGTTTACAGTCAGCTTGGGTCTTTGATCAGGAATGCTTGGAAGTCCTCTGTTGCATTAAAAGTCTAGTTTTTCTCTATAGTTTTTGCTGAGTAGATGGTTCTTCACTGTAAGCTTTGATGCCCCTTAATCTTGTGCGGTCCTAACTATGGTTCCTTCATACTTAAATTCTTTCTAACTGCTTGTAATGTTTTTCTTTGACCTGAAAGTTTTGGATTTTGACTATTGTCCCTAGGACTTAGCATTTTGAGGTTTCTTTCAGAAGTAGACAAGTGGATTCTTTCTATTTTCTTTTTGTTCTTTGGTTCTAAGAGATTTAGGATCTAAGTAGATCTCTTGCCTACATCTTTTCACCTTGTCTGATTGTTGGATGCTTTGCTGAAATCAAGGTAAATTATATTTACAGTATTCTTCTGCTCTACCAGCCTAATAAACCTGTCAAAATCGTTAATTAAATTGATCTGATTGGAACACTTCTTCATGAAACTGCTTACCTTACCTTATTTCTTTCATAATTAGTTTAATTATGATATCCAGGCTCTTGTTGGTCATGCCTTTCAGGTAATTCTAAAATTTATGTTCTTTTTTTTTTTTTTTTTTTTTTTTAATAAAGCTTTTTATTTGCAAAACATATGAGTGACCTTTCAACATTGACCCCTGCAAAAAAAACTTTTTTTTCCCAAGCTTTTCCTTTCCCTCCCCCCGCCCCCCACCCCTAGATGACAGGCAATCCAATACATGCTAGATAGGATAAATTATATGACAAATACAATACATGTATACATATCTATACAGTTATCTTACTGCACAAGAAACATCAGATCTAGAAAGAGAAGAAGAAAAAAAAAACAACCTAAGAAGGAAAACAGAATGCATGGAAATATTCACAGAAAGCGTTAAAATGCAGGCCTGTGGGTAAAGAGAGGGTCCCACAGGCCTCTCTCTGGATGTATATGACTATCTTCATCGCAGCACAACTGGTTTGAATCACATCATTGTTGAAGAGAACCATGTCCATCAAAATTGATCATTGTATAGTCTTGTTGCTGTGTATAATGTTCTCCTGGTTCTGCTGATTTCACTCAGCATCAGTTCATGCAAGTCTCTCCAATCCTCTCTGAAATCCTCCTGTTGGTCATTTCTTACAGAACAATAATATTCCATAACATTCATATACCATAATTTATTCAGCCATTCTCCAATTGATGGGCATCTTTTCAATTTCCAGTTTCTTGCCACTACAAAAAGGGCTGCCACAAACATTTTTGCACATGTGGGTCCCTTTCCCTCCTTAAAAATCTCTTTGGGATATAGGCCCAGTAGAAACACTGCTGGGTCAAAGGGTATGCACTGTTTGATAACTCTTTGAGCATAGCTCCAAATTGCTCTCCAGAATGGTTGGATCCGTTCACAGTTCCACCAACAATGTATCAGTGTCCCAGTTTTCCCACATCCCCTCCAACAGCTATCATTATCATTTCTGTCATTTTAGCCAATCTGACAGGTGTGTAGTGGTATCTCAGAGTTGTCTTAATTTGCATTTCTTAAAATTTATGTTCTAAAATTCTCTCTTTTTGGTCTGTTTTGCAGGTTAGTTGTTATTGATATGTGATGCCTTTTATTTTCTTCTATTTTTTCTTAACCTTTTGACTTTGTTTTAATACTTGTTTGCCTCATGGACTCATTATTTGCTATTTGGTGAATAAGGTTTTGCACTTTTTGTGCCAAGCCAGGCTCTCCTCTGTTTCCTTCCCCTTGTCACTTGTTTCATTTTTCAACTCTTTGAAAAACTTAATTTTTTTCTAGGAATTTTATTTGATCTTGAGAGCAAACTACGTTTTTCTTTTAGGTTTTGCTTGTAAATGTTTTGAAGTTATTTTCCTTTTCAGGGTTTATGTCTTGGGTATCTTTGGGCCTTGTATTAGTTTCTTTTTAAAATAAGCTTTTGTCCTGTCATCTAGTCTGGTCAATTTCAAGTTACTGGTTTAGCTGGGAACTCAGACAGTTAAATTTGTCATCCCAGACCTTCTGGGAGACTCTCATCCTGTGTTGCTTTTCAGGTTGAGGGACTAAGCAAAATCTGCTCTGGGAGATCTCATCCTAGGAGCTATAAATACTAAGTTTATCCTGAGTCTGTGCTCCAGATCCTAAACTAATGGCCCATGCTGGGGCAGAATCCAGCATCATTTCTCTGACATGTCAGAGCTATATATCTAAGCTTAGCTCAGAGTCTGGCCACTGAGTTTGAGCTCTTGGCCCCTCTGAGAAAACCTAGCTGTTGGCTTGGGCCTGGGTTTCAGCCTAGAAATCTGCTCTGGGTATTCTTAAGCTACTGGGCTAACTCAGAGCGCTGGGTTCTGATTCTGTGATCTTGGCACCCTGGTTCCTCAGTACCTAAGATTAGGTTAAATCCTTGTCTCGTTTATTTATTTATTTTTATTGGCTAGGTTCAAGAAAGTGGAGAAAATATGAATAAATCAAAGTGTGCTTAAAACTTAAAAGTGTGCTCATTTTCTATTTTTCCCAAAGGTCAATTAAATTTTTTCCAGTGTTACCCTCCTCTTCTCCCTCTCCCCTTCTTTCCCTTCCCTCCTCCCCCCCCCCCCCCCAGCAAGCCCCACCTTGGACAAAGTCACCTAAACCCTACCTACTTTCCTGATTGCTAGCTTTTCCTTCAGATTTAAGATTTTTCCCACTTAAAGTGCAACAGGCACTCTTACCCATAAAAATCCAATTAAAATTAATATTTTAAGTTTTAAAACGCTATAATGTTACTCTAGAATAAAAAGATGTATAAAATAATCTCTCTCTAACAACAACAGAAATGGAAAGCAGTTTAAACTCCAAAAAACCTTTTCACTCTCTTCTACCTTTGGTCCTCTTCCCAATTCCCTGTTTCCTGTTTCCTCTCTCCTCTTCCCCCTCCTCCCAGGATAATCTTTTTATAATTTAAAGTACAAGCCTTACAAAGTACTGGGTGGAACTAAAATGTGGTATGGGGCTTTGGCCTGCCTTTTGACTATAATAGCCCGTGGAGTCTTCAGCCTGTGAGTCTGCCTAATTTTCTGTTAAGCATTTTCAGTCTTTGATCTCTGTATTATCTGCCTCTCTGTACTGTGCATTGATGGGCCCTTTGCTAATCATAATGCATAATCTGAATGTTAGCAAATATCTTGGGGTGAGGACAAAGTGCAGATTATGCAGATAAAGGGGCTTCCTTCCAATGTAATTTGTTGTTCCGTTTGTTGTTGAGTCTTCCTAACTCCAGGTCCAGGACTACATCCATTGCATCTTCATGCAATATGAAGGTATTCAGGCCCACACAAGAAAGCCTTCCCAGCCCTAACCCTGGCACTCAATTAATTTTGTCACCTAGCTGCCTAAAGGTCTACATTATGCAAACTATTATGTACAAACAAGAAAAATAAGTAGATAAAATAGGGGTAGTCTCAGATTAAGGAGGACCAGAAAGGGCTTCTTGCAGATGGTGGGACTTTCTCTGAGACCTGAAGGAAGCCAGGGAACCTAGGAGATGAAGATAAAGAGGGAGAACATTCCAGGCCCGAGGTACAGCTAGGGCAAAGATTCCTAGTTTTTCCAGCACCTAGGACAGAGGCCCATCTGAGTAGTGTTTGGAACTCATCTAGGCCAGTTTACCTCCTTTCTGTCTGTATCCTGTGCTAGCTTATTTGGGCTGTTGCTATAGCAAGGATCCTGAAAATCCTCTCAACGATTTCAACTCTTTATAAGCCTCTTTTTTGGGAGGGGGATGGGCTAGTTGTATCGTTTCTAATTCTAGGACCATCTTGCTTGACCTAAAAAAAAAAATTTTTTTTTTTTAAATAAGTTTAAATAGCCTTGCTTTCTTTACTCATTCATTATTCATCCTCCTTCCCCACCCCCAGTCCCAAATGCTGATCCCATCCCTTCTTTGTTCCTCTTTCCCAACTAAAAAAAAAAATTCCTCTCCAGCTTTTGTGTTCCTGGTACTATTCTGATCTGTCCCTGCTTCATGTTCTTAATCCATCTTTAAAAATTCTTTAAGTTGGTCCTTCTGTGTCCATCTCCTTTGCTTAACTCTCCTAGATTTTCTGCTGGCCTAAACAGCTTTTAATTTAATATCTACCTAATTTAAACGCAACTTTTTCTTTTTTTTTTATTAAAGCTTTTTATTTGTATAATATATGTATGTGTAGTTCCCCAACATTGATCTTTACAAAGCTTTCCATTACAAATTTTACCCCCAGTCCCCTCCCCTCCCCTAGGTGGCAGGAAGTCCACTACATGTTAATAATGTTGAAATACTTGACAAGTTGTGCAAGAAAAATCCTATCTACAAGAAAAAAAAAAAAAAAGAATCAGAGAAAGGCAACACAATGCAAGCAAATGTCAATAGAGATCATGAAAATGTTACGTTGTGGTCCATATTTCATTTCCCTCTCTCTGGGTGTATATGGTTTTCTTCAGTGAACAATTGGAACTGGTTTGAGACAATTCTTTGTTGCAGAGAGCCATGTCCATCAGAATTGATCATCATGTAATACTGATAACACAACTTTTTCTTAAAAAAAATATTTAGTATTTTATTTTTCCTCATTCACATGTAAAAATAATTTTTAACATTTATTTTTAAAATCTTGAGTTCCAAATTCTCTTCCTTCTTTGAATACACCTTTTTCTTTCCATGTCTCTCCACTCTTTAATGTTACAGCAGTTAATCCCCAATCATTCTTTTGATCTTTGTTTAATTCACCTCTTTTCTCTCATTCCTAAGGTCCACCCTGGATCCCATCTTACTTAAGGTTCTCGGGATCATTATTCATATCTTGTAGGAATTATGTTTGGTTGTTATGCTAATTTTACATTATTTATGTCTAGTGGATATCAATTGAAAATTTAAGTTGTAGACAGCTAAGGTGATACAGTGGTTAAAGCTCTGGGTTTGGAGTCAGGAGGGCCTAAATTCAAATCCAGCCTCACATACTTATTAACTGGGTCTCTGGGCAACTCACTTCACTTTTGCCAAAGTTTTCTTATCTGTAAACTGGAGATAATAATAGCACTTCCCTTCCAAGGTTGTGAGGATCAAATGAGATAACAATTTTAAAGCACTTGATACACAGTAAGTCTTATGTAAATGTTAACTATTATTAAGTTAGATTTTACATAATTTTTTTCAGCTACCCCAAAATAGAGATCAATCTTTTCTCATTCATCTGCTGCTTTTCTTTTAAGAACACTAATTAGTGGGCTTTGTAGATATATAACAGAAAAAAATGAACATTTTCTTTTGCTTTAGGATTTGAGATGGATTAAAAGAGCTGTACAGACAGGAAAGGGAGCACAACTGATCTGGCTTATAATGGTTGGGTAAATGAACATGGTCTAAAGGTCTATGGGAAAGTAAAACTTAAGAATATCCTTCAGAAACACAACTATCAGGTGGAAGATGCTTCCAGTTTTTCATGAATTTTTTTTTCTTTTAAGAGTACAACTTTAGCTTGATTCCTCAGAAAACAACCTAAATTATCACATTACTTTATCTAAACATTTAGTTGTTAGCCTCAATAACTTAAAAATAAATTGATGACATTTTAGAACAAGAATTTTTTGGTAGTAATGAAAATATTTTAGAGAACCTTAAAAGCTCTGCTTTCTTCCCAAGGAATAAGATAAATAATAAACATGGTACTACCAGTTAGATGCAAGTATAGTGCTTGATTTTTTTTTTTTTTTTTTCAAAAAAAATTTCATATAATTAAGGCTTAATTATATCCTGCATAATTGAGTAGGATTACTTCCCTCTGATCTATAGGACCAGATACCATTGTATTATATGGTATAATTTTTAATTTTTTCAGGAAGCCAAAGTGAGGGAGAAGACAAACGAATTCCATTACTGAAGGAAGTTTTTGAGGCCTTTCCTCACACTCCAGTAAACATTGATATCAAAGTCAACAACAATCTACTGATTAAGAAGGTATCTTTTTTTACTATGAACTTTATTACTTCCTCTAGCTGTGTTGTATCAGACTTTACAACCCAAATGGAAAGGTGATTTCCTAGAGCAATGATAGTTCATTGTTGTTGAACCCATCTTGAAAATGAGTTTTACAACCAAAGACCTGACTGCTTGCTATTTAAATCATTGACTTATGTTGCTGCATTTTACAACCTGTTATCTAAAATTTACATTTTGTTTTTAATTAGTTAGAAAAATGAGAAATGTAGATCTCAAATGTGAAATGTGATCTCAAGTCACATTGTTTGGTGGTTCCATTTTAGATCATTCTTGTACTCTAAAATGGAGTTGTTTGGGGATGGAGTGTTTTTTAAAAAAGAAAATAGTGTGAATGAATTGGACAAGTATGTGAGGTTTTGATTTTTTCCAATGCAGGTTTCAGAGTTGGTAACTCAGTACAAAAGAGAACACTTGACAGTGTGGGGCAACGCCAAATATGAAATTGTAGAAAAGTGTCACAAACAGGTAATCTCTCTTCGGCAACCAGAATTATTCACTTCTTTTGTTATTGTGCCTGTGAAAGATAGAGTAGTTATTTTTCTTCTTTTTTCTAGTGCTTCTAGAGCAGTTACTATTCTAGGGTTTATATAGAAAAAACAATAACATAGAACTAGTTGGAAGCAATGGGTCAGCAGTAGAGATATTTTTTCTTAAAGGTGGAGAGACCTTGGGCCTAATGATGGAGGCCATGCATCTTTTAAGTTCATTTCCTAATTCTTGACACACAAACGAATATTTAGTGAGACCCTGCTTTTTAAGAACCATTTGCTTGTTCACATTTGTCCCGTAGATGTTTGTTTTAATTAAGTTTCCTGTTCATTTGGAACTGGAAGGAAACCTTGAAATAAGCTTTGTAGCCTAAGCCTCTCTTCCTTCTTCCCCTACATCCTATCAAATAAGTTGAAATAGGCATTCTACCATCTGAATTGTTTCTGGTCAGAAAAAAAATAGGTGGTTTGGGTGTACAAAATGGAATACAGTGGGACCCCCACCTCCCCATCCTAAATAGAAATATTAAAATACTAAAGATTACAATTTTGAGAAGGCCTCCTTGTAGAGAAAAGCCAATGTGAAAATTTCAGCCAGAAGTCTTAGAATTCTGTTTAGGCCTTTTCTGACTTGGAATATGATACACATACAGTACAGGACAAATAGTGGATGGAAGGGGAGGTGGATAGAATATGTGTGTGTGTGTGTGTGTGTGTGTGTGTGCGCTCGCGCGCGCGCGCTCCTGCACACCCATGCATATGAATGCTGGGGAAGGGGGTATTGGGTGTCCCCTGCAGCTCAGGAGGAGGGATAATAAGAGAGAAGAAGCAGACCTAGCCCAGTTTCAGGCTTATTACTATGAGTTAGAAGCCTCTGGTTTGAGAAAATTCTTAATAAAAAACCCAGATCTCTAATCAATCATTTTCAGAAATCCATAATTTTTAGCAACAATCACAAGCTGCAGTGTCCCCAAACATTTTCAGAGACTAGGAATAACAGTGTCTCTGGTTATTTTGCCTAATAAATCTGACCTGATTAATAATCTTGTGTTTTTTTAATTTTGGCTTTTTGACAACATTGTAAAATAGGTTGTCAACATATTGTGTAATTCAGTCATACATTTTATTCTAATTCACTGGGTAGCTTTTATTGGCAATCAACAGCATTGCCATGCCATTCACTACTATTTAATTGTTCATTTCATGGTAATTATATAATATTTCGATTATTTTATGGTTTAAGCTTTTGTGGGCTGGCTTAGAGAACCTTAACTTCCATATGAGTACTCTATAATATTTTCTAAATTGGACGTCAGCCTTGACATCTGTCAAGCTTACATCTGTAAGCTGCACGAAGTTAGAAGGGCATGTAGTGGGTTTGGGGAATGTTTCTCTCTAGAGCAGTGGCTTCATTCATAAATATATCTGGGCCATATCTACCAGAAGAAGGGGACCCAATGCCTTGGGTAACCTCAGTATCCCATGAGCAAGCCATTGTTTGAATGTATGTAAGAATCTTGTTTATAACAGAAAAATAATTGTATTAAGCTTTGATATGAAATTTGATTACCTGCTAGGCCTGTCTTGTTAAGTAGTTGTGAAATAATGCATAATATTATACATGTGTGTTTTGTAGAATTCAGATATCCCCATTCTCTTCAGTCTACAACGTGTTCTGCTCATTCTTGGCCTGTTCTACACTGGCCTCTTGCCTTTTGTGCCCATCTGTGAGCAGTTTTTTGAAATTCCAATGCCTTCCATAATATTGAAGTAAGTGGCCACCCTGTTTTTGTTTTTGTGATTTATCATTATAATGACAGGAGAGTTGCAGGTAAAATCCCATAAAAATCAATACTACAAAGGAAAGCTTTGTATACAAGCCCATTTTCATTTTCTACTGTGACTCACATTGATACAAAATTACTCTACTTAACTAATCACAGTAAATTCTCTATGAGTACAATAAATGCTTAGTGTGGTTCCAAGTTAATAGTCATTTTTTTGTGTTTTTTGTGCTGTACAATTTGTAAGTAGGACAAGAGGGAAGGAGAAGAAATACTTTGAGTTGAAGCAAACCCACTTGATTCTTGGAGTCAGAAACCTTGGGTGTGAGTTCTGGCTCTGAGACAAATGATGTGACCCTACTCAAGTCATTTCACTTGTCTGTGACTTAGTTTCGTCATCTGTAAAATGTGAGGGATAATACTTGCATTATCTACCTGCCTCACTAGTTTTCTGTGAGCAAAGTCTTTTGTAAGCCTTAAAGCTTAAAATGAGTTATTATTATATAATACTAATGTTTACAAAAAGTGATTGTGGGGGGCAGAGGTGGATGTGTTAAAATATAAATATGGGGTCTTATCCTGCCATCAAGCAGCACTGGCCCTTTCATTGTTACTCATCCTTTTTCACTTCAAACATCCCAACAGCCTCACCAGAAAAGTTTATCAGACTCTCAAATCACCCACCAAAACAACTACCAAAAAGATCTGGAGCTTGGAGAAAGAAAAGGGTAGGGAAGGTGTGTATATGATACCTCCCCAAGTCCCCTACTGAATACAAAGCCTTGCTTTTTGAAGAAACAGATCAGCTCTATCTCAAGGTCCTGCAAACTGGGAATGTGATATCTACCAATGTTGTAAAAATCCACCTGCAACAAAAGAATTTGAGTGATTACAGAATTTGTTACGTTGGGATTTTACCTGTATTAAATATTGTATAAACCCCAAAGCAGAAACACAAAAATAACAAATATACTATGTATGCAGTATTCCTTTAAAAATATTAGTGAATGCTGTTGTATTTACTACCTATGGTTTCAGTTTTCCAATTTGTTTTTTGTTTATTCTGCTCATGTTCATTAGCATGTTTCCTCTTGGTAGCCAGACTCTCCACATAAAAGAATACTGCTCCCTTCATGGTGTATTTTAAGTTGGCACTAACCTTCTGCACCCATGATTGGCTACTTTCCTTTAGCACAGAATAGAATCTTTATTCTTTTAAATGAGTATTTCTGAGTGTTCCCCTTAGAAGTAGTGAGACCAGGTAGATTCTTCTTTTCAAGAAGTGATTGTGTGCTGAGTGGAAAAGCAATGTAAATTTGGAGACTTAAGTATTTTTTAGTTATTCATTGAATATTTACAAGGATTTACTAGGACAAGACTCTAATTGTATTTAATTTGCTGGTTTGAGTTTGAGCTACAGAATCTTTTAAAGGAGATTCTTCAAAAGGAAGGAGAACTCCAATTTCAGCCAGGTGGGTTGAATTGGCTAAGAAAAAATGGAGGTTTGAGGAAGAGAGCCAACTGTGCAAGAGTGAAGAGTATTTTAGAAAAACTGGATTTATAGAGAAACAAAATATAAGATGAGTTGATTCAAAAAGAGGAGGGTCTACGTGACTAACCCACTAAAAAATTCTTAAGTTCAAGAACCACAGATAGGAAAGAAGTGAATTGGGGAGAAGGATTGAGAATGGAATCCATGATGTGCTGATACAGATGGTTGTCTCAATTTATATAATAGTTTGGAAGATGACATATTTCTTTTTAGTCAGGAAAAGGGCATCTGGGAAGTAGAAGAAAAAGCTTATCCTCATTTTAGTGGTGAAAATAATGAGATAAACTAACAAGAATAGGAACCACCCTCCAAGGAGTCTTATAGTGAAAAAGAAAATAACAGAAAGTTCTAGTAACTAATTTTACCAAGTTGGTAACACAAATCTCTCGGAATAAAGCACCTGAATTGTGCTAGAGTACCATAGAAAAAAATACTAATAAAAAAAGAAAGTGAGAAAAAGACAGGAACAAAGTCCGAATTATAAATCTTCTCTCTCCCCACCCCTTCTCATCCTTTTTCTCTTGGACCCTGGCAACAGAAAGTTAACCTGAAATAAGCATTAACTATAGCTTTAGAGAATGCCTCCTGGGAGCAGAGATAAGGGATGAGGAAATGAGTGTAGAGGTTGTTTTATACATTGCTGTGTTGTTAATTTGTAGCTTCAATTTTATTTTTTTTTCTCAGACTGAAGGAACCACAAAGCATATCAAGGAGTCAAAAATTTCTCATCTGGCTGGCTGACAGGTAAAAATTTTTAATTTTTTCTAAAAAGTTGGCTCACTCAAATTTTCTATTAAATATAATTCTTGTGTGCATTGCATTAGGAAATGAAGATAATTTTAAACTAAAAGGTTAATAAAAACATTTTTAAAAGGTGGAATAAAGGCAGGGACGCATCAGAGCTTTCCCCAAAACTCTCCAAATTCCTTTAAATAATGACTCTTAGAACTCACAAGAAGAGGGTGTGGCATCAGAACCCACAAACATGAAGTGGAACCATTTTCCAGCTGAAGACAACTTAGGAGGTCAGCAGGAAAGATTTGTTGCACCAGAGTGGGAGCGTGGCACAGTTCCTCAACAGGTCATACCAGCACAGGCCTGGCCGCAGCAAACCAGGAGGCCTTGGAGCTTCTGAATCAGTGGCAGCACTAGCAGTCCAGCCCAGTCTAGTCTCTCAGCCCAGAGACCCCAAAGATGACTTGGAAGGTCATCAGGAAAAGTTTGTCTCATTAGATTAGGATTGGGAGGGCCTTGGGAAATCAGCAAACCAGGAGTGGGCATTGGGAGCCAGTGAAGCTGCTGTGGCAGCTTCGGGAGGTCTCAGCCCGTAGATGTTAAGGGAGTCAAACTGGTCAGAAGAAAGCACTAAGGAAGGACTCTGTTGCTTTATCACACTACAGTTTACAGCCCCAGTGAAACAGGGACCCGCCTCAGTTCCAGGGCAGAAAAAGTGCTTAAGGTCACTCAAACATACTTCTCCTTGGATCATAATTTTGGAAGAACTGAAAGCTTATAGGTTCCTAGAAAGATCTCTGAAAACAGCTGCACAAAACTACTGAAGCTTGGGAATATTACATCTTCCAACTCTGAAAACAGAGCTCTACTTTAACAAAGAGTTAAAACCGTAGTAATAGTCTGGGAGAATGAGCAAAAAACAGAAAAATATTCTGATCATAAAAAGTTACTATGGTGATAAGATAGAGCAAAACAAACACTCAAAAGAAGATAATAAAAATCAAGGGTCTTATATCCAAAGCTGTCTAGAAAAAATAAAAATTGATCTTGGGCCATAGAAGAGCTCAGAAAGGATTCTGAAAATCAAGGGAACTAGAGGGAAAAAAATGGGAAGAGAAATAAGACTGATGTGAAAGGAAATACAAAAACTAATGAGGAGAAGAATGCCTTAAAAAAAGCAAAAATTGGCCAAATGGGAAAGGAGGTACAAAAGCTCACTGAAGAAAGTAATTCCTTGATGATTTCAGAGAGGCCTGGAGAGATTTATATGAACTGATACTAAGTGAAGTGAGTAGAACATTATACACAGCAATAACAAGATTATATGATTATCAACTCTGATAGAAATGGCTCTTTTCAACAATGAGGTGATTTAGGCCACTTCCTTGTGACTTGTGATGGAGAGAGCCATTTGCATCAGAAAGCGGACTGTGGAGACATAAGTGTGGATCACAAAATAGTATTGGTTTTTGTTTGCTTTCTTTCTCATTTTTTTCCTTTTTGATCTAATTTTTCATGTGCAGAATGATAATTGTGGAAATATGTATAGAAGAATTGCACATGTTTAACATATATTGGATTACTTGCCATTTAGGGAAGGGAGGGGAAAAATTGAAACACAAGGAAAATAATTTCTTGAAAATTAGAATTGAGCAAATAGAAGCTAATGACTTATAAGAAATCAAGAAACAATAAAAGGAACCAAAAGAATGAAAAAATAGAAAACAATGTGAAATATTTCATTTGAAAAACAACTGATCTGATAGATCCAAGAGAGATAGGATTACAAAACTGATCTGATAGATCCAAGAGAGAGAGGATTACAACCAAGAATCACCTACCCAGCAAAAGTGAGCATAAAGAATTCTTCAGAAGAAAAGATGGAAATTCAGTGAAATAGAGGACTTTATTTTTTTTTTCATTTTTTAAAATTTTATTTGCATAACATATGTGTGGGTAATTCTTCAACAATAACCCTTACATAGCTTTCTGTTACAAATTTTTCCCCCCAACTCCCCACCCCTCCCCTAGATGGCAGGATATCTACTACATGTTAATTATGTTAAAATATTGGCAAATCGAATATATGTATACATATTTCCAAACTTATCATTGTTGTGCAAGAAAAATCTTATCTACACAAACGATATATCAGATAAAGGAAACACAATGTAAGCAAACATCAATCAAGGAGTATGAGAATGTTATGTTGTGGTCCACATTTCACATCCCTCTCTCTGGGTGTATATGGCTTTCTTCAGTGAACAATTGGAGGTGGTTTGAAACATTTCATTGTTGAAGAGAGCCATGTCCATCAGAATTGATCGTCATATAGTACTGTTGTTGCCGTGTATAATGATCTCCTGGTTCTGCTCACCTCACTGAGCATCAGTTCATGTAAGTTCTCTCCAAGCTGAAATAGAGGACTTTAAAGCATTCATTATGAAAAGACTAGAGCTGAATAAAAAAATTGATTTTCAAATATAGAACTTAGGAGAAGAATAAGAAGGTAATCAGGAAAGGGAAATCCTAATGGACTTAAGGTTTAACTGTTTACATTTCTACAAGGAAAGATGATACTTGTAACTCAGAATTTTCTCATTAAGGCAGTTAGGAGTATTATATAGACAGAAGGCATGTGTCTGAGTTGAATATGAAGGGATAATATCTAAAAACAAATAAATTGTGTAAGAGAGGAATGTACTGAGAGAAAGGGAGAAGTGAAGTGACGTAATTTATCTGCCATAAAGGAGACAAGAAAAAGCTTTTACAGTGGAGGGATAGAGGAGCTGAGGAGGAAGAATGAGTAAACCTTACTGTCATCAGAATTGGCTCAAAGAGAAACTAATATGCACTCAATATGAATACAGAAATTTATCTTATTCTATAGGAGGGGAAGGGCATATGGGAAGGGGGAAAGTGAAAGAAGAGAAGGTATATTGGAGGAGGGGATGATCAGTAGCAAAATGCTTTTGAGGAGGGACAGGGTAAAAGAGAGATAATGGAATATAAACTAGGAAGAAATGCAGTTAGCAGTAGTAATTGTGAAAAGAATTTTGAAAAAAGTTTCTCTTGGGCCAGCTAGGTGGCGCAGTGGATAGAGCACCAGCCCTGAAGTCAGGAGGACCTGAGTTCAAAT
>JAJPUD010001501.1:160986-213595 GCA_023553655.1 Myrmecobius fasciatus | reverse complement strand
TTTTTTTTTTTTTTTTTGCTTTTTTGCTGAGGCAATGGGGGTTAAGTGACTTGCCCAGGGTCACACAGCTAGGAGGTGTTAAATGTCTGAGACCAGATTTGAAGGAAATAAGTTCTTGAGAAAAAAATGTTTCTATTCTAAAAAATCTTATGACCATGTTAAAAAATTAAAAAGCATTGTATAAGTCTTGGAATAAGTAAATGTGACATTTTTAGAGAAGCTCATGTTCTGCCAGATATGACATGATGACCACAAGGTACATTTACCTTTAGTTAAAGTTTCACTGTTGTTATATTGTTTGACGAATTTATTCTGTACATTCTTTTTTTCTAAGAAACATTGCACCTGGGGTCCTGGGAATTTCTGGGCCCCAAGAAAATCTTGTAATCCTAGCCAAATAATTGTCCTATCTCTAATCAACTCTAACTTTGTAAGACTATAAAAATCACAAGCTTTTTTGAATAATTTGAACAAGCTTTTGCCAATAAATCGAACTTGATGACCACACCATAGAGTGTGCTGTCTCTTGTTCCACTTTGCCAACTCCAACCCTCCATTCAAGAACCTAGTTCCCCACGGAGGCTGGACCTCTGCATTGCTTGTCATTTCTTATAGTACAATAATATTCTGTTACACTCATATATCACATTAGGAGGGAAGCAATAGATTGGGAAATCATCTTTACATTTAATGGTTTTGATAAAGGCCTCATTTCTAAAATATATAGAGAATTGTCTCATATTTATGAGAATTCAAGCCACTCTCCAATCAATAAATGGTCAAAGGATATGAACAGGCAATTTTCAGATGATGAAATTTTCATTCATGAAAAGGTGCTCCAAATCACTACTGATCAGAGAAATGCAGATTAAGACAACTCTGAGATACCATTACACACCTGTCAGATTGGCTAAAATGACAGAAAAAGATAATGACGAACATTGGAGGGGATGTGGGAAAACTGGGACACTGATACATTGTTGGTGGAATTCTGGAGAGCAATTTGGAAATATGCTCAAAAAGTTATCAAACTGTGCATATCCTTTGACCCAGTAGTGTTTCGATTGGGCTTATATCCCAAAGAGATCTTGAAGGAAGGAAAGGGACCCACATGTGCTAGAATGTTTGTGGCAGCCATTTTTGTAGTGGCTAGAAACTGAATAGATGCCCATCAACTGGAGAATGGCTGAACAAATTATGGTATATGGATGTTATGGAATATTATTGTTCTGTGAGAAACGACCAGCAAGATGATTTCAGAGAGGCCTGGAGAGACTTGCTTGAACTGATGCTGAGTGAAATGAGCAGAACCAGGAGATCATTGTACACGGCAACAACAAGACTATATGATGATCAATTCTGATGGACATGGCTCTCTTGAACAATGAAATGCTTCAAACCAGCTCCAATTGGTCAGTGAAGAAAGCCATACACACCCAGAGAGGGGGATCTGAATGTGGACCACAACATAACATTTTCATGCTCTTTATTGATGTTTGCTTGCATTGTGTTTCCTTTCTCAGAGTTTCTTTCTTGTAGACACGATATTTCTTGCACAGCAAGATAAGTGTGGAAATAGGCATACATATATTCGATTTGTCAAGTATTTTAACATAATTAACATGTAGTGGACTTCCTGCCATCTAGGGGGGAGGGGTGGGTGCTAGGGGGGAAAAATTTGTAACAGAAAGCTTTGTAAGGGTCATTGTTGAAGAATTACCTATACAAATGTTTTACAATTAAAAAGCTTTAATTAAAAAAAAAAAAGACAGACAATTAAAAAAAAAAATAACACAATCATATATCACAGCTTATTTAGCCATTCCTTTGACTTCCACTTCTTGGCCACCACAAAAAAAAGCTGCTATAAATATTTTTGTCCTTTCCCCTTTTTTTGGATGTCTTTGGGATATAGACCTAGCAGTAGTATTGCTGGATCAAAAAGTATGCACAGTTTTATAGCCTTTGGGGCATAGTTTCAAATTGCTCTCTAGAATGGTTGAATCAGTTCACAACTCTACTAACATACATTAGTATCCCAATTTTCCCATATCCCTTTCAACATCCTTCATTTTACTTATTTGTCCTGTTTGCCAATCTGAAAGATGTGAGGTGATAACATCAGAGTTATTAATTTGCAGAGAAATCCTCCATTTCTAGGATAACTTGACTTTGTTTTAGGTAAATACTGCAAAGCAGTTATATTTTGTCTAAAACTGATCCCTGGTTCTTGAAGTAGCAAATGTTGTTTGCTTAGTGTTCCTTTCCCAGGGCCTTGGGGAGTTCCCTTAATCTGCTTCTTCTCTGTACTCTAGGATCCAATTTTAATTTAAAATATTTGATTTACTATTAACCTGCCATGTTCAGCTTAAATAGCAGCTTTCACCAGCTTTCCAGCTAGCCTCTGCTAGTTTATCATTTCAATTGAGAAGAAAAGTATAAATGACAAATGTTATACTCTATACTCATTTAATTGCTAATTTGTGAACATCTCGCTTCCTCCCTTTAATGTGCTTGACCTTGAAGTCCAAGGGCATATTTCCTTATGCAGGAAGTCCCTAATTTTAAAGACACATGTTGTATTCCAAAAGTTCATTTGTTAAGTCAGGTGTGTATAGAACTAAGATCAGGTTTTTCCCATTGAAACATCAGTGGGAGGTGGGTTCTCAAGGTAGACTGCAAGAGGCCCAGTTAACCCATAATATGAGTGAGTTAGAATACAAATACACCCTAATGCCTTAACTTCTTTTCTCTTTCTCTTCGAAAACTTGGAAGACCAGTAATACATCTCTTCCCACTCTAGCTCAAACAGTGAGAAGAGGGATTGGTTTTCTCATGCTGCATCCAGCCATAGTAGGAAGAGGTGGAGACTCCAGGGGATGGAAACCTCAAGTTTTCCAACATTTGGAATAATGTAGAGGGGAGTCTCAGCATCTGTGACAAGGATTCTTAAGCTGGGGCTGTTTTCTTTACAAAGATGGTCAGGACTGAGTGGAAGGCTCACCCTCACCAGCTTTCTTCAGACTCAGCTGCTCCTGTCCTTTCCCATGCCAGTGTGACTTTTCAAAAATGTTGCTTTTGAGGACATATGTGGTATTGTCCCTGAAGGGGGACGCCATTATCATAGTAGTATACATAGTGTGTGTAGTAGTATCCCTGGTATTGATAATAATTGCTTAATGAATTTGATTTTTTGAGTGATCTTATGCTTTTGGGTAGATACCAGGGAAATGCTGGTTTAAAGATGATGTCCTAAATGTTATTCTGTTTTTTCTCCTTGTAGGTTGCTAATGAGGAAAGCCTTATTTGACCACCTCACTGCCCGAGGCATTCAGGTATATTTCTAGAAAACAAAGACTGGTTTCTAATCATGTCCTTAAAGGCAGGATAGCTTTATTTTTATTATAATTTAAATTTTATTTTAGTATAGCTAATATTAGCGTAAGGTCAAGAACTTTGGAATGATTTTGGAATTCACATCAATTTTTTATGAAAATGCCTGCTAAGGCAAATGCTGATGCTAAGAATACAAAGATGCAAAGCAAAATAATGCCTTTCTGTAAGGAATTTATAATCAACAATGCACACAAATAAAAGGTAGTAAAAATAGCTAACATTTATATAACACTTACTACTTGCCAAGCACTGTGCTAAGCACTTTACAATCATTATCTCATTTCATCCTCAACAACCTGAGAGGTAGATGCTATTGTTATCCTCCTTTTACATATGAGGAAACTGAGGCAAAGGGGTGGAGTGATTTGTCCAGAGTGACACAACTAGTAAGAGTCTGGACCAAAATTGAAAGAATATAATGACACACATGGGAAAGTTACAGGGACAGTTCATAGAGGAGGTGACTCACAAGCTAAACCTTGAAGGAAGAGGATTTTAGCTTGTGGCTATGCAGACTGGTTGAACCTGGGAAGTCATCTACCTTCTCAGTGACCCAGACAACTTAAGACTAGACATTGTAGAGCCGTTAAAGTTTCTAAGTGCTAGGAAGACAAATTCAAGAAGAAAAAGGGGCCAATTCTGGGTCTCAATATGATTATATTCAATCTAATGAGGGAAGACAATGTATAAAAGGAAGCTGAAGGCAGGGGTGGGCTGGGAGTGGGAAGCAAAGGCATCTGGTATGGAAGAGAAGGCTTGGAGTGCGGCCTGGAGAGGGGTGAGAAGAGGCCAGCCCAGGGCCCAGCTTAAAGGAAGGTTCTGGGAGGAACAAAAGGGGACACAATCAGATTTATGCATTGTCTATTTTCTTTGGCAGGAAGATTAGCTGGGGGGAGGCTGTTGCACTAGACAGGTATATAGTTGAAATAATGAAGTCTCAACTAGGACAGTAACAGTGGTAATGGGCTGATGCTTAATAGCCTTGTACAGATATAATTGACACAAGTGACAACTGATTAAATGTAGAAGGGGACTAGTCAAAAATAATCCCAAAATTTTGCACATGCTTGGATTAGGAAAATGGTGCTGCTAGCTATAGAATAAAGGAAGTTAAGAAGGGGGATGAATTTTAGAAGATAATGGATTTGTTTTTAGGTATGCTAAGGTTAAGGTGTTTGAGGGACATCCAACTAGAGGTGTCTCATATTGAGTATTCTAGGCTGGAACTCAGGAAAAGGGTGACTTTTAAAGCGATGGATGGAGGAATTAGCCAGTTAGGAATCCCTGAAGCCATGAGATTGCTAGGTAGCCTTGGGGCATGGTCTATTTAGGAGAAGGAATGAGGAACGAGAAGGAGTTGGTCACAGTACTGGGGGGGCGGGGGGTTGGGGAGAGGGGAAGAGGGGAGAGAGTGGGGAGAGGAGGAAGAGAGAAAAGAGGAGGAGGAAGGGGGAGAGAGGGAGGAAAAAGAGTGAGAGAAATAGGGAGGGGTTTCATAGAAGCCAAGGAAGGAAAGAACCCGTAGGAACATAGTGATGAGCAGCGTCAGGTGTTCCAGAAATATTAAGGAAGATGAAAATGGAAACGAAGGCATTAGATTTGTTGGGTAAGAGGTTTTTGGTGATGTTGGAGAGAAAGTGAGTTGCCCAGGGTCACTTGGCTAGCATTGATTGGGTCAGATTTGAAGGAGTTGTCCCGATTCCAGGCCCAGCATTTTGTGCTCTGTGGCGCCACCTTGCTGCCTGAGAGATGGTAAATTAGAGACACGGGATTAAGGGAGGGGGTTTCAGTCTTCTCTTCTGCCCTGTCTTTGATGCTGCGGGCTGAGTGTTGGCTGAAGAGGCTTTAGGTGTTCTAACGTATTTTTAGTAAGGGCTCGGTGGAAATTTATTTTGGAATGTGGAGGAGTTGGGAACAGAAAATGTGTTATCTGAAGTTAGATTTTCATACATTTAAAGGTGGGGATGGGCAGGAAGGAGGGAGGAAGTCCCCACCCCCAGTTGGTATTGAGATTGAATTTTTCTGAATGGTTATGAATGTTTTAAACTTTGTACCTTTCCAACCAAATGCATTGGGATTGCATTGGATAAGTGCTATTATGTGAAGGCAAAGTATGCTGTTTTTACATTTTTGCTTATTTTTCTGCCTTTAGGTATATGTGTGGGTACTAAATGAAGAAAACGAATACAAAAAAGCTTTTGATTTGGGAGCAACTGGGGTGATGACAGACTATCCAACAAAGCTTAAAGAATTTTTGCATAATTATGCATAAGTCAACCTAAAGCATTCAAAGAAGACTAAGGAATATTCTTTTTTCAGCATCATATAAATAAGCCATTTCCAGAATGATAAAAGATGTAATCAATTGAGTTTCATTACCTCATTTTTAAGCCTGGTTCATAATGTAGAAACTAAAATGTATATTTATTTTAAAATATATCCCAGATTTTACCTTTGTACATGATTTGTTTAGAAAGTTAACGTTGATTGGAATAGGGCAGGTAAAAGATGAATAGTGGATCAAGATTTCTGTATTGTATCTATTGTGGATCAAGATTTTCCTTTTTTTTTCCTACTGCAAGCAATTTGCAAATCAAAGATTAACACTGACAGAGTAGGTAAAATCCAGGACTTTGAGAGATCGAGACCTTCACTGGCCTAAGAACAGTTAATCAGTAAAAACTAATTTATTGAAAAACTGCAGCCATTCTTAAGTTGACTCTTTATTTCTGGACATATTGCTGGCCTGCACAGTGAAAAGGAAACCAGAGAAGAAACCAGAGAAGAAAAAAAATCAAACCAATGATGTGTAATTATCTGACAAGACACATACTGTGTTCAGTAGTGAGTCTCCTAGAAATAAATAACCATCACTTGACCAGAAATGAAATCTTTAGACTGAATTAAGTTTTTCTTTGGCTATTGTTATATACTTTTGTTAATAAGAATGTCAGACTAATCTTTGAAGTCTTTTGGTGTGGGTGTGTGCGTGGGTGTGTGTGTGTGTGTGTGTGGACATATATATGAGTACCATCAACTCTATGGCTAACTTTATTTCCATTGTGAACATTGCACAATAGATTTATAAGTTATTATTGAGACTAGAGTCTCGCAAGAGATGGAAAATTACAAATTATAACGAGGCTTAATTGTATTTTGTGGGCCTCTTTCTAGATGTACAAAACCACTTTGACTCTTTAGCATCTTCATTATGTTAAAGAAGGTGATAGCATTGTTTCCAAATTTTTGGATAACCCCACCTGATCTGTATTTACTGTTTTGCTAACTAAGTTGTCCTTTTTGAATGTTAGCTGCAAATAATATTTCCCAACATGACTAAAATTCCCTTTCTCAGTCTTTCTTTTATAACCGCGTGTAAATCTGTTTCTAAGGCTTTTGAGTTTTTGTCATCATGTGGCCTCTGGTCAGCAGTAGATGATGATGCTCTACCATAGGGCAGGTGAAATCCCAGACACTTGTCATTTGTAACCCATTTTCTCATGAAGGATAGTTTTTTTTTTTTTTTTTTTTGAACGAAAATAAAAGTTTTCCAAGGACATGCTTAAGTCTCTTGGTGTGTGTTTTTCACTGTTTTTAACTGTAGTAGTACCAAACAGGCTCTAAAATTTTTAACTAATAGTTTATGAATTTTTGATAAAAGTGAGCCTATGTACCTGAAATTTACCTCTATACTACGGAAAGGGAAAGAGGAAGTAGATGATGTTTAGTAAGTTGATACTGTTTAGTTACTGGGAAGATTGGAGGTATAGTAGGGGGGAAGGGAAAAATATGACCTGGAGGGCACCTACTTCTCATCAATCCTGCTCTAATACATTGAATTACAAAACTCTGTATAGGATGGGGAACCAGAGTTTTAAGAAACTAGGGGAAAAGGAACAAATGTCTGATCTGGAGTCCACAAGAACCTCCAATCTCCTGACCCTTACTTTTTGTCTTTAATTACTTCTCTGCCTGCTTTCTTCATCTTTGATATCCTAACATCTGTAGTACTTAACTCAGGATTATTGGTGATGGTCAAATGAAATGAAGTACATATTGTTCTTTGTAAGTCTTAAAAGTCTATACCAAATGTTAGTTATTATAGTGAAGCAGAATGTCTATGGTTGGAGTTATGACCACTTTTAATGCCAAAACTGTATTAATTATAAGCATTGTTGACAGGAAATTTTCTGAAATGCATTGTACATTTCAGTGGCTTTTTAAAGATAAGATATTGAACATAATTTCATCTTTGCTTGGTGTTACAGGGTTATCATTTTGAATATCTAGGCTTTGAACTGAGTGGTAATGCAATTTTGCATACACATTTAAAATATGCCTGCTACCTCTATCATTGTCAGTTATTTCTTCTGCAATCTGACATCCATCTCAAAGAATTCTGTAGTACCTCTAGTTTGCTGATTCTGATCTCCATGAAAACCAGAAAGTCAGATAGCTAAGCTTGTTCAAGATTAATGTTAAATCATTAAGGCATGCATGTTAAATAAATGATGAGACAGTGTATGGGGTAGTGAATAGAAGACTTCATTGGGAGGACTTTTCTCATTGGGAGCCTTCTGTATTGGAAATAAGAGGCAGTGTTGTACAATAGAGATACCATGGAGGACCACTCAAAAGACCTTATTACCAGTGTGAACTTGGTCTTGATTTTCTCATCTCTTAAAATTATTTTTTTGAACCTATGAAGTTCCACAGATCTGGAAGCAAACTTTCCCTTCCCCACCCCACTCCCCCAAAGTTTTGAGAGCCTGAAATTATCTGGTTTCCATGTACAGGCTGAGTTGTTTGGGTTATTCAGTTGTTTTCGTTTGCGTTTGGAATAATGTCTTGACCGAAGACTTGAATTTGCCAAAGATCTATTTTGGATATATAAGTTGCTAGAGTTATAGTACTTCATGATTTACGGACATTTGTTTTTCAAGGCTGACACAGTCCTTGAAGTGTAGATTTTTATAATATCCCCCTTTTGTTGATGAGGAAACTGAGGCTCGGAGTAATTATATATCTTGCCTGTAGTCAGTCATCTGCCTAGGAAATAAATGGTAGAGCTGTACTGATCCTAAGTCTCAGGATTCCAAAAAGTGCTCTTTTTTATTAGCTACTGATATAATTTGGTGCAGTAGATAGAATGCTGACCCTGAAGTCAGGAAGACTTAATTTTTTCTGAGTTCAAATGTGGACTCAAACACTTCCTAGCTGTGTGATCCTGGGCAAATCACTTAATCACCTTTGCCTTAGTTACCTCATCTGTAAAATGAGTTGGAGAAGGAAATAGCAAACTGTGAGTATAGTATCTTGTATGGTAAATAATGTGAATAGTGTGGTAAAGATGGTTCCTTAAATTTTTTACTTTGTCATATTTTAAGTAATGGAGAATTATCAAGAAATTGAAAGCTTCTTGAGGGCAGGAGCTCAAGTCTTATAGTTTATACTTACTATGTAGTGTAATGCTGTATAGAAGTATGTGCATATATATGTTGGGTGTGTATAATACATAATCAAAGTCATGATAGCAATCCTCATTAAATTTTTTGTTTCATATTGGTTACATTTATTCAATGACTTCTGTTTTGAAGTTAAATTAGGTTTTGCAAAGTGAACTTAACTAGAAATGTGGCCTAGCAAATACTTCCATTTTACCAGTACTTAGTAACACTGTGGCTTTTCTTATAAATAGATTTAGATTTATAAGGCACACGTACTTGTTTATAGGGAGGTAATTTCCTTCTTGCAGGAATGTATGCTATTAATTCAGGTAACCAGTACCATTTGGATGATGCTCCTCTGGATTGTGAAGTATTTCGACCAAATGATTAAATTATTCTCAGAAATAGAAAATTCATTTGGAAATGTTGCCATTTTAAATAGCCCCACAAAACCTATAGTATAAATATTGATTAATTATAATTGACCTGTTAACATGAAAAGAAAATACCAGTTAAAACATAATTTCAAAAGAAACATCACATTAAGATATAGAGTGGTACCTTTGCTTTCATCTCTACTTAATATTTAATAATAATGACTAATTTAAGAAACTGAGCTGCAAACTTAACTCTGAAACATTTCTTCCCTGCTGTACTCTGTTTAGTGCTCTCAGAAATGGGAAAAGTTCATGAGCAGCTTGCTTCTGGCCTTTCTTTTTTTTTGACAGCCCTTCCTCACTTCAACCTAATTCATTTGCATGTTACAGCCTCAGCTCAATAAAGGACAAATAAGTCTTTTTGGAGTAAGATGTTACCTTTTTTTCCTAATGAGCTCTAGGACTAACTTCCCTGGTAATGAGCTGTTTTTTTTTTTTTTTTTCTTTGCCATTAATTCTCTCTTTCCTTCTTTCCTACATTGTTCTTCATCCACTCTTACAAAAAGGTTAGATGAGAGGCAATTTAAAAGTCTTAAAGAAAGCATGAGATGTTTCAACTTTCCAATTAAGATAGGATTTTGGCAATCCTAACTAATTAACAATGAAGTAATATATTTAGTCAAATTGTATTTTTTTTTAATTAAAAAAATTTTTTTTTTATTTGCAAAACATATGTATGGGTAATTTTTCAACATTAACCCTTACAAAGCTTTCTGTTACAAATTTTCCCCCCTACTCCCCACTCCTCCCCTAGATGGCAGGATATCCACTACATGTTAATTATGATAAAATATCAAGTTGTATTTTATAACCTTTATCTGCCTACCATGATTTCCACCCTCACCCCCCTACACACTTAGCTTCTTAAACCTTTTTCCTATATGCCATTTCAAGAAATACACTTGGGTGTGATCAATTACCTCAGCATTAATTATTCAAACTTACTCTTGTTTTTCTCTCAGACTGGAGCAGAACTTTTCTAATTTATCTTGAATCTTGTTGATTTTTTTTTGTTAATAGTGTGTGAGTATGTGTGTGCATATATATATATACATATGTATATATATATGACTCAAAATTAGTTAAAAATGCTATTTACAATGAGCTTTTCTCTAACCTATTTTGGGGGAGATGAGAGCAATTTCATCTCTATTGCTATATCAGTTGACTCCCTATACAAATGACTCATCCATATCATCATTAGCCTAAACCCTAATCTCATATATCTTGACTATCGGCTTCCCTCAAATGAAATTTCTTACTTTTCCCCCAAAACCTTATTCCATCAGTGGCAGTCTCCCATATTTGGATCCTCTGTATTATGTTTTCCTCTCACATTGAATTACTATCTAGTCCACCTCTGCAGTGTCTCAAATCCTTCCCCATCTTTTTATCCCCACTGGTACTACCTCATTGTCCTCCCTGACATTCAGCCAATCTCTTACCTTTTCTTTTGTACCTTCCATCCTTTTCCTTACTGCCAGATTAATTTTATGAACAGATCTGGTCTTAGACTCATCCACTGTTTTTCTAGGGTAGACTATAGAAAATGAAAGTATTTTTGCCAGGCATTCAAGGCCCCTGTGGATTTGGATATCCTTGGCTAATTCTCTATTGTCAAACAAAACTACTATTTTGCCCTTGTGCACACTCCCTTTCTTGCCTCCATGCTATTGTTTATCCTATTTCATATTCCTGGAAAGTATTACTAGTTCAACTTAAAATATTGCCTTCTCAGTGGATGTCTATCAGTTGGAGAATGGCTGAATAAATTATGGTATATGAATGTTATGGAATATTATTGTTCTGTAAGAAACAACCAGCAGGATGATTTCAGAAAGTTCTGGAGAGACTTGCATGAACTGATGCTGAATGAAGTGAGCAGAACCAAGGGAACATTGTACACAGCAACAACAAGATTATGTGATGATCAACTCTAATGGACATAGCTCTTTTCAACAATGAGATGATTCAGGCCAGTTCTAATAAAATTATGATAGAGAGACCCTACATCCAGAGCTGGGTGGGACTGAATGCAGATCACAACGTAATGTTTTCACTTTTTTTGTTGTTTTCCTTTTCTTTTTTTTCCTTCTTGATCTGATTTTTCTTGTGCAGCACAATAATTGTGGGACTATGTATAGAAGAATTGCACATGTTTAACATATTGGATTACTTCTAAGGGAGAGAAAATTTGGAACACAAGATTTTGCAAGAGTGAATGTTGAAAACTACATATATTTTGAAAATAAAAAGCTTTAAAAAAAATACTGCCTTCTCCAAAAAACTTTCCTTGATTTCCCAGTAGTGACATTTACTGCCCTCAGACTTTACGCACAACATTTTGTTTGTATTTTCCTTTGGTATTCAGCTAAGCATTATTATGTGTTTTATGCAGGGGAAAGTTGTAAGGATCATATACACTTTTTTTGTTTATTTTTATTTTTTGAGAAACAGTTGGGGTTAAGTGACTTGCCCAGGGTCACACAGCTAGTAAGTGGCAAGTGAGACTGGATTTGAATTCAGGTCCTCCTGATTTCAGGTTCATTGTGCTATGCACTGCACTATCTAGCTGCCTCTTTTTTAGAGATGTTGGTTCTCTTTCAGGCAGAGTGTTTTTGAAATTCTATTTAATATTAATCTAATTTTGGTGCCCAAGAAAGAACAAAGAGTTGTAAATTAGATGAAGTCCAACTTCAAGTTCTAGATAATTATTCATAGAAATATAAAGTTTCACTCAAGCCTGCATCTTTTAAAATGTGTTGATTGAGATGAAAACTTCATTGAATGGATACATTTAAAAACACTAGAGAGTATAAGAATAAATGGGCTTTTCTTTAAAATGATCAGTAGCATCTAAAACCATCAACAAGCATCATATGTAAATGGGGACAAACTAGACCCATTCCCAATAAAATCAGGAGTGAAACAAGGCTGCCCACTGTCACCATGACTATTTAATATTGTATTAGAAATGTTAACTTTGGCAATAAGAGAAGAAAAAGAGATTAAAGGAATTAGAGTAGGTAATGAGGAAACCAAATTATCACTCTTTGCAGATGACATGATGGTATACTTAGAGAACCCTAGAGACTCAACTAAAAAACTGCTAGAAACAATTCACAACCGTAGCAGAGTTGCAGGATACAAAATAAATACACATAAATCAGCATTTTTATATATTACCAACAAAGTTCAGCAGCAAGAGATACAAAAAGAAATTCCATTCAAAATAACGGATGATAGTATAAAATATTTGGGAATCTATCTGCCAAGGAACAGTCAGGAACTATACGAACTCATCCTACAAAACTTTCCACACAAAGTCAGATCTAATCAGTTGGAAAAACATCAAGTGCTCATGGGTGGGCTGAGCGAATATAATAAAAATGACAGTACTACCCAAACTAATTTACTTATTTAGTGCCATACCAATCAAACTCCCAAGAAATTATTTTACAGATCTAGAAAAAATAGTAGCAAAGTTCATTTGGAAGAACAAAAGGTCAAGAATCTCAAGGGAATTAATGTAAAAAAAAAAAAGGCTGATGAGGGTGGCCTTGCTGTGCCAGATCTAAAATTTTATTATAAAGCAGTGGTCATCAAAACCATTTGGTACTGGCTGAGAAATAGAGCAGTCGATCAGTGGCATAGGGTAGGATATCAGAACAATCTAGGCAATAACTTTAGCAATTTAGTGTTTGATAAATCCAAGGACCCCAGCTTCTGGGATAAGTTCACTATTTGACAAAAACTGCTGGGAAAATTGGAAACTAGTGTGGAAGAAATTAGGGCTTGACCCACACCTAACACCACATACCAAGATAAGATTTAAATGATGGGTTCATGATCTAGATATAAAGAGTGATATTATGAGCAAATTAGAGGAACATAGGATAGTTTACCTCTCAGACACATGAAGAAGGAAGGAATTTGTGTCCAAAGAAGAATTGGAACTCTTAATTGAACACCAGATAGATAATTTTGATTATTTTAAGTTAAAAAGTTTTTGTACAAGCAAAACTAATGCAGACAAGATTAGGAGAGAAGCAATAAATTGGGAAATCATCTTTACATTTAAGGGTTCTGATAAAGGCCTCATTTCTAAAATATATAGAGAATTGTCTCATATTTATAAGAATTCAAGCCACTCTCCAATCGATAAATGGTCAAGGGATATGAACAGACAATTCTCAGATGATGAAATTAAAACTATTTCTAGTCATATGAAAAGGTGCTCCAAATCACTATTGATCAGAGAAATGCAAATTAAGACAACTCTGAGATGCACCTCTCAGACTGGCTAAGATGACAGGAAAAGATGATGAGTGTTGGAGGGGACTTGAGAAAACTGGGACAATGATACATTGTTGGTGGAACTGTGAACGGATCCAACCATTCTGGAGAGCAATTTGGAACTATGCTCAAAAAGTTATCAAACTGTGCATACCATTTGACCCAGCAGTGTTTCTCTTGGGCTTATATCCCAAAGAAATCTTAGAGGAGGGAAAGGGCCCCACATGTGCAAGAATGTTTGTGGCAGCCCTTTTTGTAGTGGCTAGAAACTGGAAACTGAATGGATGCCCATCAATTGGAGAATGGCTGAATAAATTATGGCATATGAATGTTATGGAATATTGTTCTGTAAGAAACGACCAGCAGGACGATTTCAGAAAGGCCTGGAGAGACTTGCATGAACTGATGCTAAGTGAAATGAGCAGAACCAGGAGATCATTATACACGGCAACAACAATGCTATATGATGATCAATTCTGAAGGACATGGCTCTCTTCAACAATGAAATGTTTCAAACCAGTTCCAGTTGTTCAGTGATGAAGAAAGCCATATACACCCAGGGAGAGGCCTGTGGGATCTGAGTCTGGACCACAACATAGTATTTTCACACTCTAGACTAGGGCTTCTTAAATTTTTTCCACTCTCAACCGTATTTTACTTGGAAATTTTTACATTACTCCTGATATATAGGTATGCATAATAAGTATGTAAGTCAAACATTTACTGATAATCATAATTTCATGACCCCCTGCATTGTTACAAAATCCCATATGGGATCATGAACTTTTAAATTTTAAGTTTTAAGAAGTTAGAATATAGACCAACTTATACATTAAGAAAAAGAAAGAAAGAATACTCCTCCCCCCTCAAAATAGTATGTTTTACAAATAATCAACCTTTGTTTGCAGACCACAGTGTAAGGGGGAAACACACTATCTTCAAAGGCAGCCCATTCCATTTTTTATTTTGGAATCATGAAACTTCTTGCTTTTAGTTCTTTGGCCAAATAGAATAAGACTAATTCCTCTTCCTTTGAAAGCCTTTTGAATTCTTAAGATAGCTATCATATCTGCCCCCCAAGTTCTTTTTTTCAAATGAAACATCATTCCCAGTTACTTCCATTGAGTCTCCTATGGAACAACAGAACTTTCCTTAATCTGCTTGCTCTCCTCTGGGCATTCTTCCCAAGATGTGACACACATCCCTCCCTCCCCCCCAAACTGAGTATAATACTTCTGATAATTAGAGTTTATCACAGTGAATTCTCCCCATTATTCCTTGATGTTCTTTTCTTAATGTAGCCAAACAGGTTGTATCGGAAAACCACACTGATTTCTAGTGAGCTTCTGGACACTGAAAGGTGTCCCCTTTCCCCAAATTGTCTAAAGTGATTTGCCAGGAAGGAAGGGAGAAAAAATTGGAACTTAAAATCTTAAAGAACAAATACTGAAAACAATATTTTCATGTAAGTGGAAAAAAATATTAAGTCCAAAAAAGAAAACTATTTGATCCCAAAGCGAGAATCCTATTTGTGCAGAGGGCACAAGGAAATTGAAACCATTATAAAATGAATAAAGATAACTGTAGATTAAAAATAAAAAAAAAAACACCCGATTTCCCCATCTTGCATTTGAAAGTTGATTTTTAAAATTTGGAATGTGTACTCCAGGGTAGAAATTAACACCAAACCAAGTAATCGACCTAATTGTACTCTCCTTTAGTGCAATGGTTTCTAAAGTATGGAGTCCACAGTATCGCTTGAATCTGTCCCACTTCCTGCATTAATGCAGCTACCAAGTCTTCCTCATCCCTCACATGAAGTATAGCTATAATCTAGTCTCCCAGCCTCAAATCTTTCCCCTTTTTCTAAGCTATCCTCTACATTTACAGCTACTTCAGCTGTGGCCCACGACCCCATTTGGGATCTCAAAACTGAATGTAGGGAGTCATGAAATTAGCATTTTTAAAATCAATAAATGCTTGATTTGTATACTGATTTTATATACTTATATCCCTGGGGACGCTTAAAATTATCTTGGGTGAAAAAAGGGTCACAAGTGGAAAATGTTTAAGAAGCCCTGCTCTGCATAGTAGTGGCCAAAGTGATTTTCCTAATGTTCATATTGACCATGTCACACTCCATCTCCCTCCCTCCCCGCTAAATTCCTTATTTTTCTATTATATCTATATTGCTTCTAGAATCATATATAAAATCCACTATTGGGCATTTAAACAATATTTACAATCAAATTCTATCTAGGCTTACTTTCTGCACTCTATAGAGCTTTTCTGGGAGAATTAAATCTCAGCCAGGATTAACTGCTGTGTCTTTTCCATTGTAAATAAAGAGAGGAAGCAAATTTACCCAGAACTTCATTGTGAATAATCTGATATTTGCTTTAGGTTGTCTTTTTTCAATTTGAAGTTGAATTCCAAGTCCTGTCAGTTTTCTCCCCTTCTCCAATCAGATCTCTATAAATGATCATATAATTGAATCCCTTATCAAAATAGTTCTTGTTCCTCTGCAGTTTTTGCTGTCTGATCTCTGATACAGACTGTTTTCTATCCAAGAAGTTTGGAGCTTCTAAGTTTCTAACTGATACATACATTTGTGTATGTATAACAGCTATATGTGTGCATACATAAATATGTATTTACATACATGTTATACCAGTTTTTCCATGAAATCGTGAGATGCTCAAGCAGATACTGCCTTGGAAGATGGCCAGTTAGAAACGTTTTAAAACTGGGATTTCTGGGAAGGTCTTGTTAAGATTTCTTGGAGAAAGAAATAAGATTGGGCAATCAGCATTGCATAGTCTGTTAGTTGATGGTCCAAGAGACTGCTATGGACAGGAGTCCAAGCATCTGGGTATTTTGTTCCCCAGTCTTCCTCTTCTAAAAAGACCATGATGAACCTCTGTTGTTGCAGCTGCTGCTATGGTTGATGAGTATGTTGCTAATGATGATGGGTGAGATAAGGCATTCCTCCCTGCTACCCTCCCATCCCCTCTCCCCAGACAATTTCCTTCTTCCTTGCCTCCCTGTGGAGAAGGAAATTACTCCCATTAGCTGAACAAAAACTCTTGAGTTTTCTGTCTTCCTTCTTTCCACAAAAGTGGGGGTGGAGGAGAAGAGAAAAAGCTGGGAAAAAATGTTTTTGTTGTGGCCAGTAGCTTTTGTTCCTGGTTGCTGCTGTTAGCCAACAAACCCCTTCCTTTGCTCTGTTCTTTGTTTCTATTGTTATTCCCTTTTATAGAAAAGAAAATTGCTGGTTATTAAAGAGAAATTTGGGGGATATTTGGATTTGGATGGAGTGAGAGACAGACACTTTGTTATGCCAATATATTGTTGAGAAATATTAATTTTTTATCGGAGAATTTATTAAAGTAGACTTTGGCCACCTGGGATTCGCATTCAAAGCTCATGGCCCGGAAGAAAAGAACATAGGGCTTTTTATAGAGTTTGACAGAAACCAGGAAAAAGGTTAGCTGGCTTCCTTATCTGACATATTTGCAACTATTTGTTAAGACTGGGGCTGGGAGACCAAAGTCTAGCTTGAGATTTCCACTGCTAATGTTATGCTGGAAGGAAAGAGAGAAGGATCTTTTTTTAGGTATGCAAAAGGGGTTTGGGTTTGCTGGCTCATTTTAAATTCTCAAACCCAGTTTTCCCGGGGGGTTGGGGCTATGGTTGTAAGAATTTCAGCAAGTCAGTGTCTGAGGTAGGATTTGAATCCAGGACATCCTAACTGCAGGTCCAAAATGCTCTATCCATACTATATCATACTACCTTTCCCAGACATTTGTAATCACCTGTAGAGGTTGTCCTTGGTTCTATCAAAAGTTTGTTGTTTTAAATTTCCTGTTGTTTTCTTTGCTATTATTGATATTTATGATTTACTTTAAGGTCATTTCTAACCTATTAGGTTTATTAATGACAGCTTAATTTCTATTTTTATTCCTTATGTGTGGGATATTCAGGCCCTCATCTTAATAATCAATACTTCAGAGGCATTTCAAGGTATAGAACAAAGGCTTTATTCAGGAACTCAGTAGTCCAAAGTTGGGAGAGCCAGAGTCCAATACATCCTTGTGACTTTTATACAATCCAGAACAAAGAAAGTCCCAAGCCCACCCCTCTTTTCCTTTCCATACATTCTAATTGGTTATATATGCTTTAACTTTCCTTATTTAGGAACTGGAATGTTGACAGCTTATAAATCAGACTACTTTCTACTTTCCCTTCCACCCCAGAAACCAAAACTTAGGCCCTCAGGCTTTGTTTAATTTAATCTATAGTCCTGAGAGATCTTCACTCCAATTGTCACATTCACTCAGTTGTTTAATTTTTAAAACATCTTTGTTTATTCATTGCCTTAATTATTTTAGTGCTGCCTTTCATATGTTGTTTTGGATCTTTTTTTTTTTTCATGAGAAAGAGGGACACCCCACACCCCTCAATCCCAATGAATATATCTAATAAAAAGGTTTACCTTGCCTCAATTGCTTCAGTCCATCAAAGGAATACACAAGATGTGAACAATTTCTAGAGACCTCTTGGAATCAATCAAAGATCTAAAGGTAAGTACCAACTAATAGGTCACAGTAGAGGAAGCGTGGTTGGTTGAAAATGTTAGTTTCAGAGCTTGTGCTAAACAGCAATCCAGTTCATAATTCAGTATTCCAGCAGCAGGCCATTCTCAAAGTGGACCAGCACCAGCCAAGTCACTGAAAAGGAATCAGTGGGGATGGGGAGGATGGGTTTCTGTCTCTTTCCTCCTGAACCACCTTCTCTACATTTGACCAGAAAATGATCTTATGAATTTGGAACAGTTGAAAGATCTGGATTTAGCATCAGTGTCTGTCTGTAGCATCACCTAAACAACAGTTGCAGCATTTATATTGGCATTTGAATACAAAACTAAAAACAGATTTAGGTCTCTATAAGCTCAAGGATTCCAGTGGAAAGCTACATACACATCCCAGAGGGGAACTTCATGAGGACTCCACAATCAAAGAAAAGGAAGCTATCCCTTTTACTACTTTTGTTCCCTAAACTTGAGCCCACCCTCCCTAAGGATTTATTAAATTTATTTATTTTTTAATGCACATTGCTTTATGAATTGTGTTGGGAGAGAAAAATCAGAGCAAAAGGGAAAAAAACCATGGGAGAGATTTAAAAAAAAAAAAAAAAAACAGAAAAAAGAAATGGACATAGCATGAGTTGAGTTTTATTCAGTCTCCTTAGATCTTTTTCTGGATGCAGATGGTGTTTTCTGTCCAAAGTCTATTGGACTTTACTGTCCACTGAGCTGATCACTGACCAGCTGAGAAGAACTAAGTCTTTCCTAGTTGATCATGGCACATTCTTGCTGTTATTGTGTACAAAGTATTCCTGGTTCTGCTTATTTCACTCAGCATCAGTTCATGTAAATCTTTCCAGGCCTTTCTATAATCAACTTGTTCATCATTTTTTATAGAATAATAATATTCCATTACCTTCATATACAACAGCTTGTTGAGCCATTCCCCAATTGATGGGCATCCACTCATTTTCCAATTGTTTGTTATGACAAAAACAGCTCTTACAAACATTTTTGCATACGTAGGTCCTTTTCCCTCCTTTATGTTTTCCTTGGGGTACCCATTAATGGCACTGCTGGGTCAAAGGGTATGCACAGTTTGATAGTCCTTTGGGCAGAATTCCAGATTGCTCTCCAGACTGTTGGATCTTTTCACAACTCTACCAACAATGCTTTAGTGTTCCAGTTTTCCCACATCCCTTCCAACATTTATCATCTTTTCCTGTCATCTTAGCCAATCTGAGAGGTGTACCCACTATTTTTTTTTTTTTTTTACTATTTATTGCTGATTTTCAGTCATGTTCAACACTTTGTGACTCCATTTGGAGTTTTCTTGGCAAAGATACTGGAGTAGTTTGTCATTTCCTTCTCCAGCTCATTTTACAGATAGGGAAACTGAGGCCCCCAAAGTTAAATAACTTGCCGAGCAGGATCACATAGCTAGGAAGTGTCTGAAGTTAGATTTGAATTTAGGAAATTGACTCTTCCTGATTTCCTGCTCTGTGCTCTATCCACTGTACCACCTGTTGCCCCACATTAGTAGATGACTCTTTTTTTTAAAAAAAAATTTCAATAGTATTTTATTTTTCCAATTACATATAAAGATAGTTTTCAACATTAATTTTTGTAAGATTTTGAGTTCCATTTTTTTTTCCTCCCTCCGACCCTTAACTCCCTCTTTCCCAAGATAGCAAGCTAATTAAGTCTATCTGATAATCAACAGGGAATTTATCAGATGTAATTTCATAGCTGATAGTACATAAAATCACTCACAAATCTATATTATTCTGAGGGGAGGAGTGGTCAGCTAGCTGTCCTAGGGGCTGTGACCCATTAGCGTGAGAGTGGAGGAATGAGCCCAAAAGAGATGTTATACATTATTGTTCGGTTTTTTTTTTCTTACTTTGTTTTATTTTACCTCCAAAAGAATTTTATATTTCCCAGCCCAGAAAAACTGCTTTTTTTTTTTTTTGGTCATTCTTTCCTCTACTATTAATGGAATTCTCATATGTGCCTTTTGAATGCATTTAGGTGGGGAGCTGTCATTGGTGGTTTTTTGATATGCAGACTTTATATTTTCAAGTTATCTCCTATAAATTGTTTATTTTTTTTCAGGAAAGTCCTTTTATATCTGATATAATTTTGATGTTTTCCATAATCTATCTGCTACCAACATGAAAATATTGATTATTTAAATTGGTTCTATATGTTTATGAGCAGATTTTAACCATATATTTGCATTATTTGATATATGTTGATACCTGAAAAAAGTTAATATTCTTTCAAGGTTTTCAGTATATTTTTATTGTATTGATTTTTTTTTTTTGCATATTGTCTCAATGTTTATATACTGGGCACTAATTACATTTTTTACTTTTTTTTTGCATTTTTACATTTACATAGTAATATGCAATTGCTAATTACATATAACTAAATACAGTTTTGTTTATTATAATACTATGGTACAACCTTGCATATTTTCTGCTTAAGTAACAATTATTGGTCTTGTTGAATATCTTAAATATACAGCTGTTTCTTAGAAGAATGAATGCTTAAATCATTGAAATGTATTGTCATATTATGGGAAGTAGATATTATGGAGACCTTTCAATATTAGGAGTTGATCTAGATTGTAATACTAAAGATACTGTAAAAAATAAAGCAAAAGAATTTAAAAGACTTAGGGATTGTAAAGTAACAATCCCTAATTATTGCTCATTTGATCATTCAGCTATTTCTGATGGACTAGAAGTAGGAAATAGTACCTGGGAATTAATCAGTGGGTCATGTTTTGAGGTGAGGGAGCTGCTTACAAAAGTAGGGGGACTGTACTGAGATTTAAAAAAAAAAGGCATCCCCACAGAAAAACTGAAAGTCACACCGAGTTTGAAAATGTCATTTCCTCTGTTCAAGGCCAGATCTCTGATATCAGAGAGATACTATACTCTCAAACCCCCAGCACCTGCCCACATGGGTCTATATAATAGACTGTATATATACACATATATATGTATATATATAATAAACTGTATAATAAAGGACAAACTCTTAGACCACCAGCTCACAAATTCTGCATTCTTGACTCCCTTCATTCCTGTTTCTTTGTCCTAGAAATCTTTACAGAAACTCTTCAAAACGTTTCAGGTCTAAAATGTACATATACATATAGAACATAAACACATACACATTCAAAGATGTATTTATATGTATGTAGATTTAGAATCTTTAAATGACAGTAAGATTTTTGGGACACTGTATATATCAGTCAATAAACATTAAGTGCCTACTATATACCAGGAATTGTATAAATTCTGGGGCTACCAAAAGACATAAAGGATAATCCCTGTTCCAAGAGTGCTCACAATCTAATGGAGACAATGAGCAAGTGAAGATGCTCAAACTATGTATGAGAAAACTATATAACAGAGGGAAGGCTCTAAAATTAAAAGGGGTTGGGACAGACTTCTTATAAAAGATGAGACTTAAAGCCAGAGAAACTGGTGGAAATGATTAGGGAAAGCATTCCAGGAATGGGGGACAGCCAGAGCCAAGTGAAGGGGGATTTGTGGAGGAAGGCCAAGTGTCACTAACCCCAAGTACATATTAAAGAGTTGGATATGAGACTGAAAAAGGAGGAGGGCACTAGGTTGTAAAGAACTTTAAATGGATTTTGTACATCATCCTGGAGGCAATAGGGAATTTATCAACTAGAATTTATTGAATAGGAGGGCTAATTTGCTCAGTCCTATGTTATAGAAATATCATTTTGACAGCTGAAATGTGGAGGATAGATTGGAGTGGGAAGAGATTTAAGGCAGGAAGTCCCATGGCAGGCTATTTTAATAATTCAGGTATGAGGTGTTGACAGGTCTTGGCAATAGATTGAATGGGGAGGAATGGGGAATGAAGTAATTGATAGGAGTCAAGAATAACTCCTCTCTGTGTGTGTTTCATTTTGTATGTATATATATAAACATATATGTGCACATATATTATAAAGATTTTCTAGAAAACCATAAATCAGTTTTTCCAAATAATCATCTAAAGATTATCAGAGATATGAGCCCTTATGAGGAAGAAATGGATTGAGCCTTAGGAAATTAACATTTTTTTCTCAATATTTTTTATTTTTTCCAAATACATGTAAAGATAGTTTTCAACATTTACTTTATTTCCCCCTTGAGGCAGTTGGGGTTGAGTGACTTGCCCAGGGTCACAAAGCTAGGAAGTGTTAAATGTCTGAAGGCACATTTGAACGCAGTCCTCCTGACTTCAGGGTTAGAGCTCTATCCACTGCATCACCTAGCTGCCCCTCAGCATTTACTTTTGTAAGATTTTGTGTTCCAAATTTTTCTCCTTTTCTTATTTGCCCCCTTCCCCAAGACAGCAAGCAATTTGATATAGATTAAATGTGTGTCATCCTTTTAAACATATTTCCATATTTGTCATGTTGCACAAGAAAAATCAGATCAAAAGGGAAAAAACCATTAGAAAGAACAAGCAAACAAAGGTGAAAATGCTGTACTTTGATTCACATTCAGTCTCTGTAGTTCTCTCTCTAAATGCAGATGACTTTTTCCATCTCAAGTCTATTGGAATTGCCTTGAATCATTGCATTGCTGAGAATAGCCAAGTCCATCCCGGTTGATCTTCACATAATCTTGCTGTTATTATGTACAATGTTCTCTTTTTCTGCTTATTTCACTCAGCATCATTTCATGTAAGTCAGAAAATTAACATATTGAAGGACCACAGGAGGAAGAAGAAACAAAAGAGTTTGAGTCAGAAGAACCTCCCCCCCAAAAAAATATATGTATATATATTCCACAGAGACAGAGTAGAGAATTTTTAAAAGAAAGTTTTCAATACTATCTGGTACAGATATGATAGAAAATAAAGCTAAAAAATCCTCAAATTTATCTAGAAGGAGGTCCCAATAGAGTTAGGGAAGCTTTAGCCCAGGCCAAAAGCCATGTAAAATCCAATAAAAGTGGTTTATTTATTAATAAGAGAAAATTCAATAGAGCTACAGTAATGACCAAAGTGCACACAACTGTCTTCTTCCACATTTGTCATGGCAAGCAGCACCTGGTCAGAACAATATTCTAGTTCAAGTATCAGTGGGGATTCCATTAAGTCTGAGAAATGTGATCCTCAAAGGTTTGGCCTTTTATACCTCAGGTGACCATGAACCTACATCAGTGGTTCAAACAGCAGTCCCTCAGATCGGGTGAAATCTTATTGATGATTTCAATCATCAATGTAAAGAGAAAGTAGCCCACCCTACGTGAAACAAACATTTCTCCTTCCACATCCCACCTCTTGGAGGCAATGTCCTAAAAACCTAGGAAACTTTTCATTACTTAAAGGCTTTAAAACTGTTCTCTGGGATAGAAACCCCATGCAGGAAGCACTAGAGAAGGAACTTGTTACAAATAAAAGGAAAGAAGATTAAAAGATAATGAGATGTAGTCTATGTAGCAGTCAAGATATCAAAGCAATTCACAGAGAATATTCTGATATCAAGCAATAAATGATTATCAGGCCACATTGCAAATGGCATCTTTAGCCTAGTCACCAGTTCCCATAGTGAATCAAGATCATTGGTAGCAAGGTAGATAAGAAGTCATATGACCCTTACAGGTCTGGAGACCTGAGTCACTACTCAGACACTATTATCACCCACTTGATCACTAACCTGAACCTCCCCTCCCTTAAAAGTCCCACCAGGGAATAATGCTAATTCTTTGTCCCTTTAGAAGCAAAGAGACTAAATAAAGACATTCCCACACCTTCCACCATGAATTCAAAATTGCTACCAAGTTGACAAAAGATCACCCTTTTCCAAAGTTAAAGTAACATTTGCTGTAATTTTGCAAAGAGATTTTCACCACTCCCATATCATTAGAAAATAAGATATAACATTCCCCATTTCTTCCTCCCCAATTTCAAACTTTTGGTCCTGTGATAATGCTGATCAAATTAATTACTCAAATTAATAAGTGTTTATTCAGTTTGTGGTGATTTTGATGGACATCAATGATTGTATTAGTGAATTAAATAGGAGTTAAATTTAAGTCATGTAAATTAATGCTAAGATAATGTATGAATAATTAATCTACTATGTATTGATGATTGTATCACTTCTACTTATCAGCTAGAGTCATATTGTTAATTAGAAATGTAATAAGAATGTAATTGTTCCACTATCTCCCTCTCCTCAACTCCAATCTGTAATGTGAATAAGATTCATTTGCTGGTGCAATACCCCTCACTACTATGAATCATTATTGGCTATTTTTCTTGTAACCTTTCCTTCAAATCTGCGATTTTCTTGGACCCTAGGAAACTGTTGGTCAAACACTGGTCTTCTGATGTGTTTGAAGGTCCTAAGATGTTATTGAAAAGAGTCTTATGGTCTTTGGAAAGTCCCTGCTGAGATGACCTGAAGTTGATGATTTCTGGAAGGTCTCATGACCTGTTAAAAGGTCGTTTAACAAACGGGTTATGATTAATGGACATTTCCCTTAGCCAACTATAAGATTTGCCTACTTCTAGAATGGACCAATTAGTGAACTATAATGCCTCTTATTTTTAGTGTTCTCCCAAGTGTATAAAAGTAGCTAGTAGGCAAGGAGAGAGGCTTCTGATTAGGAGGAAGATCTTTGACCCAATTAATTAAAAGCCCCCAGGCTCCCTAATAAATAAGTTAATTATACTTGGAGTTCTCTGTGGCTTGTTGCAGATTGGAATTTTACAGCCTACAGTGCCCCCAAACTTTTTCTTGAAAGAAGATATCCAAATCATCCTGGAGAAAAGCAGGTTTACAAATTAAGGGAGAACCTGAGCCATTTCCCTGGGTTATAATAGAGCTCTTTGAGGGGACAAGGAAGTTCAGAGATCCTTGTTATTCTGTATAGGGAATGGAATAAGGAAGGGATGGGGTAGAGGAGGAAAGAGGACAATTGGGATTATGTCTAAATTCATCAACCTGATTGTTCATTTCAGCAGAACATGTATGATATCTCTGATCAGCACTGATATGCATTACAAATAGTTGTGGGATAGGAAACTGGTAAAATTCATTATTGCTGGCCTCAAAAGGATGTGCCTTAAGTTATCCAATCCTGTTCTTTCTGTGCCATCCAGAAATCAAGATTGATAAAGCTCTTTTCCATATCATCCCTCAAAGCTCTCTCAAACTCTAACCATGCATTTCAAAGTTCAGTCCATTGGCACAACTTGCCATGATCTCTATCCATTAGGATACATCTTTCCTCACTTCAGATTAATAGGCAGGTGAATCAGACAGAATGGCATTCTTCAAAAGCCAAGTTCTCATATTTGAGCCCCATTGCACTTGCCAAGAAGGTAAGACATCAGAGCTGAGACTGGAGGCTTCAGCCTCTGGCAAGAGTAGGAACCTCTTTATGAATGGCACCAATACCTGTGGACATCAGGCAATCAATACCTTGAATGTACCACTTCTATTTAATAATGGAAGCCTCCTGCACCATATCTAACTTTTGAAATGGAGCATCTCACAAGACAATTCTGGGTGAAGGATATCATTATTTTGCCTCCTCCATCAACATGTTTAACCTATCAGATTGCTTGCTGTCTTAGGGAAGGGGAAATTAAGGAAGAGAGGGAAAAAAATTTTGGAACATAAAGTCTTACAAAAATGAATGTTGAAAAGTATCTTTACATGTAATTGGAAAAAATTAAGTGTAGGGCTAGAAAAAACCTCAGTCCTTCAGTGCTCTCCCCTCAGAGAAAATGACTTGTCTAAAGTCATATATATATTGGAAATATGTTTATATATATTTGACTTGTCAAGTATTTTAACATAATTAACATGTAGTGGATATCCTGCCATCTAGGAGAGGGGAGGGAACTAGGGGAGGAAATTTCTTATCTAGATCAAGGAGGACCAGACATTGAAGGAAAGGAATGGAAGGCAAGACCTAAAACTCAAAGTTTGAGGATTATTCATGGTGAGTGAGGAAATAGGGAAAAGATGGCAGAAATCATTACAGAAGAACTTGTCCTTTTCCATCTTCCATGATCTTATAAGTCAAAGAACCCAAGTGTCCTGAAGACTCCAAGGACAACAATTCCAGTCTCCTCCATCAACATATTTAATTTGTATCAGATTGCTTGCTGTCTTGGGGAGGGAGGAGGTAAGGGAATAACAAGCCATGTAAAGGAATCCAGATACAGTGTATCATGTGGGCAACAAAGTCAGGAAGACTCATCCTCAGATACCTTAGCTGTGTGACCTTAAGCAAGTCATTTCTCCACTGTACCTTAGTTTCTTCAGCTGTAAGATGGGCATAATAATAGCACCTATCTCTCAGGGTTGTTCTGTAAAAAGCACTGAACAAAATGCATAGGAACATGTTGTAGTTCAGTTGTTTTATTCACTTCTGATTCTTTGTGACTCCATTTGGAATTTTCTTGGCAAAAAAGATATTTATAGCAGCTCTTTTTATGGTAGCAAAGAATTGGAAATTGAGGGGTGCCCATTAATTAGAAAATGGCTGAACAAGTTGTAGGTATATGATTGTAATGGAATACTATTGTGCTATAACAAAAAATGAGTAGGAATAATTTCAGACAAACTTGGGAAGACTTACATGAACCAATGCAAAGTGAAGTGAACAGAATACAAAGTAATAACAATATTGTTGATGATCAATTTGTATAAATGATAGCTATTCTGATTGATATAATGATTCAAGACAATTCTGAAGGATTTGTGATGAAAAATGCTATATACCCCCAGGGAAAGAACTACTGGAGTCTGAATGAAGATCAAAGCAAAATTTTTTCACCTTCTTTATTTTTCTTGCTTTTTTTTTTGGCAACATAGTTAATATGGAAATATGGTTTGCATAATTTCACATGTATAAATGATATCAAATTTCTTTGTTTTCTTGATGCATTGGAGAGGAGTAAGAGGAAGGGAAATAATCTGGAACTCAAAACTTTTTTTTTTATATGAGTGTTAAAAATAAATAATAAATTAAAAAAGAAAAAAAAGAAAATGCCTTCTAATATATGCACAATGTTGAGGAGGACACAAAGTCCAAGAAATGTCATAGCTTTGTTCTTTTTACTAATAATGTTGATATTTTCTTTTGTTTTGGAGTTTTCCACAGCTTCTCATAAACTAACAAAAAAAAAAAAAATAAAGAGGACAAATTCCTTAAAATTCAGCAGTTTTCAGTTCCATTTGATAGGGATTTTTAGGGGGAGAATGGGAAGAGTAGGGATTTGGGAAGGGATTTTTTTTTTTATTCTGGAAAGAAAGGGAAATCTTTAATAAGCATTTGTAACTATCTAGTCTTTTAAGGGAATTTCCAGCTCAAGATAAATATGCAACCCTATCAAAAATAACTTCATTAAATGGAGAACATAAAAAGCATTGTCTTGGTGATCAGAAGACCTAGATTCAACTTCTACTTCTGAAACTTACTATTTGTATGAACTTGGATGAATTAGTAAACTTCTTTAAAGGCTCAGGTGGGGCAGGTAGGTGGTTCAGTGGCTATAGCACCAGATATGGAGTCAGAAAGACCTGAGTTAAAATCCAGTCTTACACATTAGCTGTGTGTTCCTGGGCAAGATATTTAACCCTATTTTCCTCAGTATCCTCATCTGAGTTGGTGGAGGAAATGACAAACCATTCTAGGATCTTTGCCAAGAGAACCCCAAGTATAGTCATGAAGAGTCAGATTGAACAATAACAAGCCTCAATTTCTTATTTTTGTAAAATGATGGCCTGGACTACATACAACTTTCAGATTTACTTTCTATAATCCACAATGGATCCGTAATCTCAGTAGTATGGTTTCTCCCTCCAATGTAGTACATTTGATCTATTTATACCTTCCTATCTAGTGCAACCCTCCTCTAAGTCCTCAAGGGTACAGCCTCATGGTGCTGGGAACCATCTTTTGGATTTCCTAACATTATATGAACACCACTGAAGTATACAGGCTATTATTAACTGGATATCTTTCTCTGTCTCTTCTCTGTTTCTGTCTCTGTCTCTGTCTCTTTTTCTGCCTCTCTCTTTGTCTCTGTCTCTCTCCCTCTTTCACTACATGGATGGCTAAAATAATTTGAAATTACTTCTCCTGATTCTCAGTTGGATATTTCTTACTTGATGATGGGGTCACCCAGCCTGTCATCAGAGCTTCAGTTGTGACAAAAATTAAAAGACATTTTAAAAATCAAATTTTATTTGTAAGTTTATAAGTAAGATCATATAAACATGAGTTCAGAGTGGAAGGAGGGCCCAGAGGCAGGGATATGGAATAAATATGTAACAACTGGCTTTTTGGACGATAGGAGTATACAATGGACACATTTTAAAATTTGATCTTTACCAATGCAGACAAGATTAGAAGGGAAGCAATAAATTGGGGAAAAAATTTACATTCAAGGATTCTGATAAAGGCCTCATTTCTAAAATATAGAGAAAATTGACTCAAATTTATAAGACTTCAAGCCATTCTCCAATTGAATACAGATGATAAATGGTCAAAGGATATGAATAGACAATGAAGAAATTGAAACTATTTCTAGTCATATGAAAAGATGCTCCAAATTAGTATTGATTAGAAAAATGCAAATTAAGACAACTCTGAGGTACCACTATACACCTGTCAGATTGGCTAAGATGACAGGAAAAGATAAGGATGAATGTTGGAGGGAATGTGGGAAAACTGGGATACTGATACATTGTTGGTGGAACTGTGAATGGATCCAACTATTCTGGAGAGCAGTTTGGAACTATACTCAAAAAGCTATCAAACTGTGCATACCATTTGACCCCAGCAGTGTTTCTACTGGGCCTATATCCCAAAGAGATTTTAAAGGAGGGAAAGGGACCCACATGTGCAAGAATGTTTTTGGCAGCCCTTTTTGTAGTGGCTAGAAACTGGAAACTGAATGGATGCCCATCAATAGGAGAATGGCTGAATAAATTATGGTATATGAATGTCATGGAATATTATTGTTCTGTGAGAAACGACCAGCAGGATGATTTCAGAGAGGCCTGGAGAGACTTGCATGAACTGATGCTGAGTGAAATCAGCAGAACCAGGAGAACATTAAACACAGCAACAAGACTATATGATGATCAATTCTGATGGACATGGTTCTCTTCAGCAATGATGTGATTCAAACTAGTTCCTGTTGTTCAGTGTTGAAGATAGTCGTATACATCCAGAGAGAGGCCTGAGGGAACTGGGTGTGAACCACAACACAGCATTTTAATGCTTTCTGTGAATATTTCATTGCATTTTGTTTTCCTTCTTAGGTTGTTGTTGTTTTTTTTTTTTTCTCTCTTTCTAGATCTGATGTTTCTTGTGCAGTAAGATAACTGTATAGATATGTATACATATATTGGATTTGTCACATAATTTAATATATTTAGCATGTATTAGATTACCTGTCATCTAGGGATGGGGGGTGAGGGGAAGGAGGGGAAAAGCTTGGAACAAAAAAAAAAAGTTTTGCAAAGGTCAATGTAGAAAAATCACTCATATGTTTTGTAAATAAAAAGCTTTTAATAAAAAAAATTGGAGAATGGCTGAATAAATTATGGTATATGAATGTCATGGAATATTATTGTTCTGTAAGAAATGACCAGCAGGATGATTTCAGAGAAGCCTGGAGAGACTTGCATGAACTGATGCTAAGTGAAATGAGCAGAACCAGGAGATCATTATACATGGCAAGAAGACTATATGATGATCAATTCTGATGGACATGGTTCTCTTCAACAATGAGATGTTTCAAAACAATTCCAATTGTTTAGTGATGAAGAAAGCCATCTACACCCAGAGAGAGGTCTGTGGGAACTGAGTGTGGACCACAACATAGAATTTTCACTCTTTTTGTTGTTTTTTGTTTGCATTTTGTTTTCTTTCTCATTTTTTTCTTTTTGATCTGATTTTTGTGTGTGCAGCACAATAATTGTATAAATATGTATATACATATATATACATATACATATATATATGTATATATTGGATTTAACATATTTTTGGCATGTTTAATATATATTGGATTACTTGCCATCTAAGGGAGTGAAGGAAGAGGAGAAAAATTTGGAACACAAGGTTTTGCAGGGGTCAGTGTTGAAAAATTATCCATGCATATGTTATGAAAATTAAAAGCTTTAATAAAAAATAAAAATAAATAAATTTAATCTTTACTATTATCAATTTCTCAATCACTTTTTAAAATTGAATCATGCAATTAAACACAATGTAATGCTGAAGAAACTGAGTCAAGATAGAGTTTAGGGAGGTTTTTAATATTTTAATAGTGGAGAATTTGGACTGGCGGCCAAACAGGATCCATGTTGACCCCCAGCCGGCTGAATCAGATGTTTGTCTCAAAGCAATGAGCGATGAGCAAGGGATTCCAGAGACTCTTATAGTGCTCCAGCTATCAGGGAAACAAAGACAAGGGGAGGTGGGGAGGGTGGGCAGAGTACTGGGTGGCTGGAAGTTCTAGGAAAGGACCATAAATTCAGTTCTGACAGGTTGGGGGTAAGGAAGGATCATAAATTCTGATAAGTTAGGAGGGAAGAAGCTAGGAGACACTAAGTCTGAGGGAGAAGATACTCTAACATTTGAGATAAGCCATCTGGAGTTTTATAACTCTTTGGAATGCCAGTGGCAGGAGCTCTGCAGCCCTAATTATCTCAGTCCTAATAGCCAGGAAAGGGGGGGATTGCCACCAGGGAAACTAAGGCAGAACAATTCAGGGAAACTGAGGTAGGGAAACTTGAGGCATAACAAAATAAACCTAGCTCTAATTTGTAGCATTGGTTTCCCTGAGCTAATTCCAGAATATTACTGGAATTGTTTATTTCATAGGTAAGAAAATTGGAACCCATTAAGATTATAAATAACTGTCCAAATTATTCCAAAGAATTCATGATGAAAAAAAAATTCTAGAATATGATCTGTCATGGGATAGGAGATTATCTTTTTTCATCTCCCTTTTTAATTATCAGTAATCTCTTCTAGAACTGATCTGTCTTTTGTCAGTGGCTACTAGGTCAAGCATTTAAATTAAAATTCTAATGTTTATTCTAGTAGTTTTTCTTTAATTTGGATTTAGTCATTAGAAATGCAAGTCTGGCATGCATTCATTCATCCATTCAACAAACCTACTGAGTACTTTTTATGTATCCAACCCAATCATTCCTCCTATGATCTATTGGCTCCTTATATCTCAGTGTTGTTCATTCTTCATTTTCAATGGATGATGCTTTGACATGCCATGAATTGGATTTAAGTGAGGCAGAATTGCATAAATTCATCAGCCTCACTCTTTATTCCAGTGATAAGACTAAAGTCAAGATGACTGACAATGGCCCAGGATGAAATCTTTTTAAATGGGGGGGGGAAATAAAAATATAATAAAAAAGGGGACACAAAAGAAAGAAAAGATATAGTCTCTAACTTCATGAAGTTTTTGATCTAATGGAGAAACAAGATACACACACATTCACACAAAACCACTAGAAAGAGTAAGCCAAAGCAAGAGATGAGGACAAATAATACATAAGTGTTGAGAGAATGTAAAGCAAAGGAAAAAAGTTATTTCGCATCTTAAAAGGAAGTAAATAATGCATTGATTTTACCATGTGTTTTCTCAGTGAGAAGTGGGGAATGGTAAGGGAGGAAGGGAGAAAATCTGAAACTCAAAGTTTTAAACACAAATATTAAATATTATTTTATATGTAAATTGGGAAAAATAAAATACTAAATACTGGGGGAGGGGAGAGAGAAAGTAATGCACTCATGTTCAATTGTCATGCCTTATTAGCATTTCCTGAGCGCTTAAAAATCAGTCAGTCAAGTATTTATTTCATTGAGTGCCCAGAAGAGTACTGGATGCTTGGGATGTACATGAGAACAAACAGTTCCTGCTTTTAAGGAGTCTACTTGGACATATCAGGCAGAAAAGCTAATTGACAAGATTATAATTACAGTGTGGGCTGATTAGGCCAGTGAGTTAGAACATACTACTCTGGAGCATCAACTTTGTGGGCTTTGACCCTACAGGAACCTATTAGCTTCCCATGAAGAAAGATTCTTTTAATAATCACAAGCTTTAGTGCTCCAAATCACTATTGATCAGAGAAATGCAAATCAAGACAACCCTGAGGTACCACTACACACCTGTCAGATTGGCTAAAATGACAGGAAAAGTTAATGATGAATGTTGGAGGGGATGTGGGAGGGCTGGGACACTGATGCATTGTTGGTGGAGCTGTGAATGGATACAGCCATTCTGGAGAGCAATTTGGAGCTATGCTCAAAAAGTTATCAAACTATGCATACCCTTTGACCCAGCAGGGTTTCTATTGGGGAGTTGGGGGGGAAAATTTGTAACAGAAAGCTATGTAAGGGTTAATGTTGAAGAATTACCCATACATATGTTTTGCAAATAAAATAAAATTTAAAAAAATAATAATCACAGACTTTATCTTTTGAGCCCTGGCTAGCTACTTCAGGAGGGGGTGCCATAATCTGGAGGAACTAAATAAATGCATGGATGGCACAATTCAAACCATTAACCCTATCAAAAAAGATTATCTATGATAGTAGAATCATAGAGACAGAGGATATTAGACCTGGAAAAAACCTTGGAGATATCATTGTTTGCCCTCCTCCATTTTACAGTAGAAGAAAGTTTATGTACCAAAATCTGTATATCTCTCTCAGCACCTAACAAGTTTGTTGTATATAGTAGGCACTTAATAGATGCTAGTTGACTTGAATAAACGTAGTTCATTATCAATTTTAGAGTGATTGTCTTCTCTACATGTAGGTCCTTTCTGCCTATTGTAATTAAATTAAAAGCCCAATGGGCAGGATTTTGTTGAGCCTCCTCTGGCTGTCTTTGGAAATGATCCCATTCTTAACATACCAGGAAGAGTATAGTATTTAGACCCAAAAGGGACTTTTAGATGTTGTCTGATCTAATCCTTTCATTTTACAGGTAAGGAAACTGAGGCTCAGAGTAAGGGGATTATTTGCCCAAGATAACATAGGCAGTAACTAGGAGAATAGGGATTCAAATCCAATTCTGCTTCCAAATTCAAAGTTCTTTTCACCACACTTTTGATACTCAAATAATAACATTGTTCAGTCATTTCAGTTGTGTCCAACTCTTTGTAACTTCATTTGGTGTTTTCTTGACAAAGATACTGGATCCTGCTCCAGCTCACTTTACAGATAAGGAAACTGAGATAAACAGGGTTAAGTGACTTTCCCAGGGTCACATAGCTAGTAAGTGTCTGGAGCCAAATCTGAACTCAGGAAGAGTTTTCCTGACTCCAGGCCCTGTGCTCTATGTAGTGTGCTACCTTGTCTCAAATAATAGTGAGACATAACAAGTGCAATGGGAAACTGGACCTCCTCTGGCTAATCTCTTGTGATACCTCATAATTATAGAGAATTGATATTATTTGGGGATGTTCTTGGGGAGTTTCATAACTCATTTAAAAATATTTCATTTCTTTGTATAATCTGTTGTTTTTATTACTGCTTCCTGCCACCAAATAAATGCTTACATGAGACTGAGGAGTAACAAGACTTTGAAATACTGGAGTTTTTTTTTTTATTATTAGTATTATAAACCAACACAGTACAGTGGGAAAAAATATTTTTATATATATTTTATATATATGCTCTAGAATCAGAAGCTCTGTATTCAAATCCCCACTGAGGTGATTACCATCCATATGACTTTAGGCAAATCACCTCATCTTGGGCTTCTATTAAACCAGAGGTTGGAGGACCTCTGCCTTTCCTTTCATCCCTAGATCTCAGAAGTTGTTGTTTGCAGGTGACACTGTGACCTGCAAATGAATTGGATTTAAGTGAGGCAGAGCTGTGCAAAGTCACCACCCTCACCTTCTCCAGAGCCATTCATGTCCAGTGGCAAGATATAGATCAGTGTGACTAGAGATGGCCCATATCTCTGCTTGTATGAATAGCCTTCTGAACCCATGTTTACAGAGTGGACTCAATTAATTCTAGTTTCCTTTATAATGCCATAATATTTAAATACACATACCAAGAGAAAGAGCTGCAAGAAAAAAGTAACCATTGTGAGATATGGAATTCTATTATTTGACCTCTTTTTTTTTTATTTTAAGCTTTTTATTTGTATAACATATGTATGGGTAGTTCCCCAACATTGATCTTTACAAAGCTTTCCAATACAAATTTTACCCCCAGGTCCCTCCCCTTCCCTAGATGGCAGGAAGTCCACTACATGTTAATAATGTTGAAATGCTTGAGAAGTTATGCAAGAAAAATCCTATCTACAAGAAAAAAAAAAGAATCAGAGAAAGGCAACACAATGCAATCAAATGTCACTAGAGATCATGAAAATGTTACGTTGTGTTGACCTCTTTTTTTAGGGAAACACACACACACACACACACAAAACTACAATTCTCTGGGTTTAAACATTTCAGATGGTGTCATTAATCCCAGATTTGGGATTAGCTAAATAAAATCTACTTCACAAAGAGTTAAGATAGCTGTAAGCCTCTTATGGTACTCAGCATGAGTAAAATGTTTTCTTTTGTGTGAAATAATCATGGCCATTATCTTGATGTATTTATCTGACCCTTTTTTCTCTGCAATAAATAGGCTTTAGAACCAAAGTAGGGGAGAAGCTATGGTAAGGACTGAAAGGGCTCAAGACTCAGGAAGAGGGAAATGGGAATGAGGTATAGTGAGAGGCTCATGCTACTCACTCCAAAGGCTTAGAATAAGTCTGCCCACAATGGCTCAGGCTTCTCTAATAAAGCCTGACTAGAGCCTAAAATAAACCTTAATTTGGGGCCCTGAATAGCCAGTGATCAAATTATCAGCTTGAGCAAAGAGAGCTTTTGATTTCTCCTTTATTCTGGAGTCTGAGACCAGAGGTCCTAAGCTAAAGACCATGATGGTTGAGGCTGAAAATTATAAAAATAGTATCATTTGTGTATTATTTGAATGCCTTTTTTAAAAAATTAAATGCAAATATGTGATGATCAACTATGAAAGATTTGGTTTTTCTCAGTGGTTCACTGATCCAAAGCAATTTCAATAGACTTTGAACAGAAAATGCCATCTACATCCAGAAAAAAGAATTAAGGAGACTTAACATAAACCAACACATGCTATGTTCTTCTTTTTTTCTGTTTTTTTTTTAATCTCTCCCATAGTTTTCCCCTTTTTTGTTCTTATTTTTCTCTCTCAACATGATACATAATGTGTATGAAAAATAAATAAATGTCCTAGAAAAATAAAAAAACAAACAAGAAACAAAAAAAAAGTTACATGCTTAAATTTTAAAATTGATCTTTTGGTTTTTACATCATTTTTATTTGAAAATTTCCTTTCTTTCTGATCAACTATTTCACTCACTTTTCTTCTCTAGACCTCAGTTTCCCTATCTGTCAAATGAAAGCTGGACTACATGATTTCCAAGGTCCTTTCCTCCTCTAATGTTCTGAATATTCTTTGAATGTGTCATCACCCTTCCCTCCCACAGTCTCTTATTACCTAACCCATGGTTTCTGTGCCCAAATCCATTAACCTTCTCCTCTCCTCCTCTCCTTCCTCTCATTTTTCTTGATCTCTCTACAGCATTGGATAATAGCAAATAACACTTCTGGCTGCATACTCCTCTTGGCTTCCTCCATGACAATTCCCCTTCTCCTCTGCTTTCTCTTCCTTAGCTCCTGTTCCTCTTTCCTAGATGTTCCTCAGGCTCTTTGTTTTACCCCTTTCTTTCTACTCTTTCCCTTAGTGCTCTCATTGAATTGGCTTATTTTCCTGGTCATTTATGCAGTCAATTCCCAAATCTTTATTTGCAACCTGACATCTCTCCTGCTTTTATACCTTCTCATCTGAATATTCCTTTAACACTTCTATCACAATCTGTCCAAAATAAAACTCATCATCCTTTTCTCAAAACTTATTCATCATTCCAATATCCCCTTTTTGGGCAAGGGCATCACCAATTTTCTAGTTACTCAAAGAATTGGTTTCCTCTTTAATTCTCTCCTGTCCTTTGTGTTTTTGGATTTTATCACCTTTTCTCCTTTCATATAGCTGTCATCTTATTTGGGATTCTTATTACCTCTTGCCTAAATTATTAAATTATTATAGTTACACTATAATTGGTCTCTCTGATTCTCTCTCCCCATTATCTTCCATCCTTTACACAGCTGTCAATATGTTAAGATCATATCGAATATATCTCCTACTCTATAAATTCATGTCATTTCCTATTACCTCTAGAAAAGGAATTCTTAACCTGGGGTTCATTGACCCCCAAACAGTTTGTGGATAGATTTCAGTGGTCCATGAACTTCAATGGGAAAAAATGATATTTTAATTTCAGAATAATTGGTTTCCTTTTAAAAATTTATATATTTAAAAATATTATATCTAAGAAGTTCATAGATTTCACCAGACTACCAAAGTAGTCCATGATACACAAAAGGTTAAAAATCCCATCTCTTGATTCAATGTAAACCCTCTGTTTGGCATTTTAAACCCTCCACAATTAGGCCCTTTGTTATATTTCCAGTTTTCTTATCTCCATACTGGTCTATTTGCTATTTCTTACACATGTCGTTCCATCTTCTGTCTTTGGATCTTTATATTGGCTGTTCCCATGAATGCAATGCTCTGTCTCATTTCTGTTTTTTAGAAGCTGTGGCTTCTCTCAAGATATCTCAATTCTCACCTTTTGCAGGTAGTTTCCCTGATTTCCTCAGCTGTTAGTATGCTCTTTAAGGTTACCTTCTTTCTATTCTAAATGTATCTTCTATATGCCTATTTATTTCCTTATGTTTTTTCCCATTAGAACATAAGCTCTTTGAAGGCAATGTGTTCTATTGAAATCAAGGGACCTCATACAAAATAAATGTTTAGAGAATGTCGGTTGAATTTTGGTAAATTGAATTTATATTCTTTTGCCATTGAGAAGATGAATGAATGAATAGCTACGTACTTGGAGATCTTTAGATGAAAGCTATTATATAAAAACTATAATGAATAAAAAATTAGTGATATTTTAAATTATTTTTCTCCATGACTATCTAGTTGATTTAATACCATGCAGGAGATTTGGGCAGAATAAATTCTCTCCTTGTTTTCTTTCAGACCATTTTTCTGACTTTTCTATGTTAAGGATATGGTTTCTCTGGTCCTGATAAGTTCAGTGAGTAAAAAAGCCCTGCCAGTGAAGTGAAGATTATGGATAGGGTTCCATGTAAATTTGTACCTTCACAGGACAGACTGAACCTTAAATTCTGACCAATCCCCCTATCAATGAGCATACTCAGTCACCAGGAAGGCCAGAAAATATATATCACCTGTTTGTTATGTCTGACTTAGCCAGTTAACAAAGATGGATGATTTTTTCACCCATAATTCAGTCTTTATTGTTTTTCTTCATTGAATAAGTTTTCATGTGCTTTTTTTAAACCTTAAATGCTACTAAGGAAATATATAGAAAATATTTCTTTACTTTGATGGCACATTGTACAGCTGCAGAGCTTAGAGTCAGCTAATTATGGTATGACCCTGATCCCCCTTAATTTTCATGCTACTTCTGTTCTTTCCAATATAACCTAGATGTAATCTGTTTGTACATAGTTATTTGCATGTAACCTCTCCTGTTAGACTGAGCTCTTTGAGAGCATAAATAGTTTTTTGCCTTTTTGCCTATTCTCAAAGCTTAGAATAGTGCCTGGCACATAACAAGTGCTTAATAAGTGTAAATTGACTTATTGTCAGCCTCAGTTTCCTCATCTGTAAATAAGAATATCTTAAGGAGTTGATATAAGATTAAATCATTTAATGTATGTAAAGCATTTGCAAACTTTAAACACTATATAAAGGCTAGTTATAATATTGCAATTATTATTAATTATCTAATCTAACTCTCTCATTTTATAGAAAAGAAATGGAAGCTTAGTGATCCAAAGTGAATTGCCCAAGTAAGTAAACAGTAAAGAGAACATCTGGAATTTGAAACTAGATCATCTGACATATTATGAAAATATAACCTATAATGGATAGAGAGGCAACCTTGGTATCAAGAAATATGGATTCATATCCTGCCTTTGACTCAAAAAGTCCATGTGCCCCTTGACAAAATTACAAAATAATTTAATCTCTTAAAGCTTTATACAATTTTCTAAAACTATACATTTTTAAAATAATATTTTATTTTTCCTAATATATGAAAAGATATTTTTCAACATTCACCTTTGCAAAACCTTATGTTGCAATTTTTTCTCCCTTCCTTCCAGACAACAAGCATTCTGATATAGTTTATACATGTACATTTCTTCTAAACATATTTCCATATTTGTCATGTTGTAAAAGAAAAATCAGATCAAAAGGGAAAGAAGAAAACACCAGAAAAGAAAAAAAAAGTAAACAACAAAAAGGTGAAAATGTTATGTTTCAATCCACATTCAGTCTTTATAGTTCTCTCTCTGGATATGGATGGTTCTTTCCATTGCAAGTCTAAGACTATAAATTGAAGAAAAGATGCTGAATTGCATTGTTAAGAGATTGTCCCATCATCTGGAAGTTCCCTTTATGAATAAAATTAAAGACCCATTTCCTAATCCTCATCTGCCTCCAGAGCTAGTCCTCTGCATTATACTATGATAGATACCTCCATCTAGTAAAAGTGCTTCCCAGAAATTTACCAAGCAAAACACAGGACATGTAAGCAGACTGCATCTGGAGTCAATTTAACAAAAATCTTGTTATTCAGTAGAAAAATTTTATTGATCAAAAACATATCATTCCATGGAATTTCTGCCCTGGGTATTTCCCATTTCTAGGATCCTCTTGGATCCTGGTAGGAGAGCTGGAAGGCATGTCAGGGATCAAGTAGTCCAATTGACTCATTTTATTCCTAACAAAATCAAAATCTAGAGAGATTAAATGATTTATTCCAAGTTATATAAATGGAACAATCAGGTAGAATTTAGACCCAGGTGCTCTGACTCAAGAGCAGAACTAATTTTTTTGTGTCTTGGGTTTATTTGGGTAACTGGTGAAGTCCCTTCTTGGAAAAAAAAAATGTTTTTAAATGCATAAATTAAAAAATACATTAAATGTAAAAAATACATTAAAAATAAATTTTAAAAAGGAAATAAATTGTAGTGAAATTGAGTTACATACCATCTCCTACTCCCATCCTAGCTTAAAAATCTTCTAAGGGCAGTGCTCTTTCCATGCCCAGATTTGATGATACAGTGAGAAATGGGAGAGATGTCTTGTATTCCTTGTTCAAGTGGTTTGGGGGGTATTTCTGAGAGACCTAGAATTCTATTTACCCAGATGTTTAGTTGTTCATCAGTCATGTCCAACTCTCCCTGACCCCTTTTAGAGTTTTCTTGGCAGAGATACTGCAGTAGTTTCAATTTCCTTCTCATTTTACAGATGAGGAAACTGAGGTAAACAGGATTTAGTGACTTGCCCAGGACCACAGTTAGAAAGTGTCTGAAGCCTGATTTGAATTCAGAATTTGAGTCTTTCTGACTCCAAGTCTGACTCTCTATTTATTGAGCTACCTAGTTGCCCCATTCTATTTACCTAGATTTTATAGGGTCTCCCTATAATAGAAGATTTGTTTTCTTTACCCAAATCCTTTCACTGCCTTTGGCCCAATTCTCACAGCTCTCACAATGTGTTCTGCAGTGAGATGATAGGTAGCCTTCTACCTCTGAGATGGCTTTGTTTTGAGGTGAACATGTGGAATCTGTGAAAGATTACTAGATTTGGGAAATTGGCTATCAGTGAGTTCCATGTATTGTATTTCCAGAATCTGACTGTCAGTGCCAATCCCTGAGAGGTGTTTTTGAAGAATAGCATTTGTCCATCTCCAGAGAAAGAACTGATGGAGCCTGAATGTCAATGAAAGATAATTTTTCTTTATTTTCTTGATTTTTTGTCTGTATTTTCTTTCACAGCAGAAAATGTGTTTTGTATAACTACACATGTATAACCTATGTCAAACTGTTTGCCTTCTCAATGAGAGGGGCAGCAGAGGGGAGAAAGAGAATTTGAAACTCAAGATCTGAAAAAAAAAAAAAAAACCCTTAAAACTGTTTCTATATGTAATTGAGAAAAACAAATTTTTTTTTTTAAAAGGAAGAATAGCCTGTGTGACCCTGGGCAAGTCACTTAACCCCAATTGCCTCAGCAAAAAGCAAAATAAATAAATAAATAAATAAATAAAAGGAAGAATAGCACTAATGTAAAAAGTCAGATGATTTCACTCCTGAAATTTTTTTTTTAGATTTATAATAAGATGGGGGTGGGGAGGAGGCAGAGAGAGACAGAGACAAATAATGCCACAACTAAAATATTATTGTTTAGTCATGTAGATGGATAAAAAAAAATAGACTTATTAACTAGAAGATTTGGGTTTGCATTCTGGCTCAGATGCTTACTAGCTGTGTACCTCTCTGGATCTCAATTTCCTCATTTGTAAAAGGAAGGGGTTATTTTCAAAGACCTCCAAGGTTCCTTATATCTCCAAATTTGTGAATGTTTTCTAAATTTCTACTAAACCATAAGCTCAAAGGAATTGTGAGGGTTACAATCATGTCTTTTCTAAGATTTGTTTCTTCCCCATTGCCTTGCAAAATAGTAGACAATTAAAATGCTTGTCAAATTGAGAAAATAGGGGTCATCAGTTATGAGCTCTTTCTCTTCATCTCAAAATCCATTACCCATCCTTCCTCTGGTATGAGGAAAAGGTGGCCCTTCTTGCTAAGGACAACCCTTCCAGTGGTGCCACAACTCCTCTAGGAAAGTACTCTCTCTTTCTGTCTGTCTGTCTGTCTGTGTGTTTCTCTTCCCCTTCTCTCACATCCCCCTTCATGTCATCAACTTTCTCTAATCCCCCCCCAAAAAAGTTAGATTTTACATAAGCCTTAAAAAACTTTCACTTTGATTGCTATCCTCTCAAGTTATCATCTTGTTTCAATTTCAATTTTGATGCCATTCCAGGAATTATCTGCATTTTCTGCCTCTATTTCTTCCCTATTGACTAATCATTCTTTGAACTTACAATCTGAAACTCCATCCAAATTTGTTGACAAGCAATTTGATCAGCTTAACAGTTTTTTTCAGTCCTCATTTGCCTTGATTTCTTAATCAATGAGCTTTTTTTTAAAAATTTTATTTTATTTGCATAACATCAATGAGCTTTTTAATATTAATTTTAAAAAATATTTTGTGCTACTATTGAGTACAGAGATTATAAAAAATGGGAAAGGACCCACATGTGCAAAAATGTTTGTAGCAGCTCTTTTTGTACTGGTAAGAAATTGGAAACTGAGAAAAACAAAACAAAACAAAAAAGAAATTGGAAACTGAGGGGATGTCCATCAATTGGGGAATGGCTGTATAAGTTGTACGTGAACATAATGGAATACTATTGTAAGAAGAAATGATGAGCAAGCAGATTTCAGAAAAACTTGGAAATACTTACATGAACTGATGTTGAGTGAACTGAACAGAACCAGGAGAATATTGTACACAGTAACAGCAAGATTATGTGATGATCAACTAAGATAAACTTAGCTCTTCTTAGCAACACTGTGATCCAAGACAATTCCAATTTACTTGTTTTGTTTTTTTTTTCTAACATAGATGCTTATTTGTTTCCCCCTCCACAAAAATTCTGAGTAGACAGTTAGGATTCAATCTGTGATTTCATAGGTATAGGAGTTCCTAAATGATAAAACTCACTGACTCATCTACAACTTCAAGTCTTTTTTTTTTAATTTTATTTTATTTGCATAACATATGTGTGGGTAATTCTTCAACATTAACCCTTACATAGCTTTCTGTTACAAAATTTTCCTCCCAACTTCCCACCCCTCCCCTAGATGGCAGGATATCCACTACATGTTAATTATATTAAAATACTTGACAAATAGAATATATGTATACATATTTCCAAACTTATCATTGTTGTGCAAGAAAAATCGTATCTACACAAAAGACATATCAGATAAAGGAAACACAATGTAAGCAAACATCAATCAAGAGTATGGGAATGTTATGTTGTAGTCCACATTTCACATCCCTCTCTCTGGGTGTATATGGCTTTCTTCAGTGAACAATTGGAAGTGGTTTGAAACATTTCATTGTTGAAGAGAGCAATTCCAATTTATTTGTGATGGAAAGTGCCATCCATATCCAGAGAAAGAACTATGGAGACTAGATGCAGATCAAAACATTCTGTTTTCCCTTTTTTTTTCTTTCTTTTTCTTTTCTCCTTTAGTTCCGACTTTTCTCTTGCAACATGATTAATATGAAAATATGTTTAAAATGATTGTACATGTATAACCTATATCAGATTAATGCTGTCTTGGGGAAGGAGAAGGTTAAGGAAGAGGGAAAAAGTAAAAAAAATTACAAAAGTACAAAAATGAATGTTGAAAACTATTTTTACATGTAATTGGAAATGATAAAATACTATTAAGTAGAAATAAAATTGAGTTGATCTTTTCTTCTTAATGAATGCTTCCTCCACCTTGGCTTCAATGATACCAGGGACTTCTGGTTCTCTTCTTACAAGTCTGACTGATCTTTCTCAGTCACATATGTGTGTGTGTGTGTGTGTGTGTGTGTGTGTGCGCGCACACATGTGCTTTGGAAGATCTCACTAATTTCTATGAGTTGAAGTACTATCTCTCCACAGATGACTTCTAAATCAACATTCCCAACCCTAATGTCTCTTTTGAACTCTAGTCAATTCCTTATTGGATACCTATACCTTCATGTGCCATTGTTTTTGTAGTTGAGCCATTTTTCAATTGGGTCTTACTCTTTGTGACTTCTTTTGGATGCTGTTGTTGTTTTGCAAAGATACTAGAATGATTTGCTATTTCCTTTTCCAGAATATTTTAGGAAACTGAAGCAAACAGGGCTAAGTGACTTGTCCAGGATCAAATAGCAATTAGCACTCCAGTGCCAAGAAAATCCAGAAGGGGTCATGAAGAGTCAGACATGATTGAAAAGACTCAGCATCAACAACAATGGAACACGTAGGCACAAGTATCCAATATCCAGTCTTGGTTTCCTCATCTATAAAATGAGCTAGAGAAGGAAATGACAAAACTGCTCCAATATCTTTGCTAAGAAAACCCCAAATGGGGTCATGAAGAAGACAGGACCATGATGACTGAACAGCAACAAAATGCTTAATAAGTACTTATTTATTCTCTTCTTTCCTTATCTCTTAATTTCCTTCCTCCTATCCTTATCCTCCCTACAATGCTTGGAGGTAAATGTTATTATAACTATTATACAAATGAGGAAACCGAGGCAGGCAACAGTGCAGTGACTTGCCCAGAGTCAAATAGCAAATAAATGTCTGAGACAGAACAGGATTGGGACTCAGGATGTCTTAATTTCATGTCAACATTACCCACTGTCCCACAAAGTGGCAACATGGTGGAGGCTGCTTTGCTTCCTATATACCTGGCTTCAACTTAGCTTTCCAAGTTTATTTCACAATCTTCCCCTCCACAAAACCTGTATTCAAGTCAAACCAGACTACTAGTCATTCTCTGAACTTGAAACCCCATTTCTTGTATTTGAACAACCTTTCTCCAAGCTTAGTATGATTTCTTCCTCCATCACAGTCACTGAGGATTCTTGTCTTACATCAGAATTCTTCCTCCTTCCCCTACAACTCTCTTCCTCCTATAACCCTTCTCAGATCTTTTCAAGCAATAATGGGCTCTCCTTCCCCAATTTTCTTTGACTATCCTTGTCTTTGCATGCTTATATCTCTTGGAGAAAACTATCCTTGTCTTTGTATGCTTATATTCCTTGAAGAATGTAACCATTTGGAGGGCATTCAATCAACAAGCATTTATCAAAAACCTACTATATACCAGACACTATTCTAAGCACTGGTAATACTAAGAAATGAAGTAAACAAGCATTTATTAAGCATTTGCTATATACTAAATACTGCACTATTTGCTTTATAAATATTAACCTACCTTCAAGGAACACATTTTCAATGAGATGATACAATATATATGTAAATAAATCCAAAAGAAAAAAATTAAATACAAGGTAACTTTGGTACAAATAGCTGGGGGACAGGTGGGAGATCAGAGAGGGTTTTATGTAGAAGGTGGTCCTTGAACTGAGCCTCAAAGAAAACAAGTCATTCTAAGAGATGGAATCAGTTAACAAGCATTTAGGAGATATTTATTATATGCCAGCCACTGAACTAAGTGATGGATCTATAGAGAATAAAATAGACCCTGCCCTCAAGGAGAGTTAATTTTAATGGATGAAATAACATGTCAATACACGTTATACACAGGGTAGATGGAAGGTAATCTGAGAGAAGAAGCTGGGAAGACTAAGAAAGGCAGCAGTCAAATGGGATTTGAGCTGAGCAGTGAAGGAAGGTAAAGAAACTAAAATGCAGAGGTGAGAGGTTAGAGCAAACCAAAAGCAAGTCCAATGGACAATCTGTGAAAAGGCAAGAGATAGAGTATTGTTTTGTTTTGTTTGTTTGTTTGTTTTGAAAGACTTCAAATTGGTCAGTGTGACTTGGTTCTATAATGTGTGGAGAAGAGTATAAAGTGTGAAAGGTTAGAAAAATGGTATGGGGAGGGAGGATCATTATTAAGAGCTTTAAATGCCAAATTCAATACTTTCTCTTTAACCCTAGAGGTAATAAGGAGTCAATGAAGCTCAATGAAGCTCATGGTCAAACCTACAATTTAGGGGGGAAAAAAAACCCAACAGGCAGCTGTGTAGAGGCTGGATTAATTTAAGGGGAAACTTGAGACTGGGAGATCAATTAGAAGACTATTGCAGCAGTACAAATGAGAAGTGATAAGGGCCTTGAACGATATGAATAGAAAGAAGAGGATAAACACTTAACAAGTCCTAGCTGTGTGACCCTGGGCAAGTCACTTAACCCCTTGCCTCAACCAAAAAAAAAAAAAAAAGAAGAAAGAAAGAAAGAAGAGGATAGACATTAGAGATGTTGTGAAGGTAGAAACAAGATTTGGCAAAAAATTTTGATTTGAGAGGTGAGCGTGGATGAGGAGCTTAGAAAAACATCAGGGTTGTGAAACTCAGAGCCTGGTATAATCGTAGTGCTTACTTACTACTGTAAGGAAGTTTGGAAGGCAAGATGATTTGAAGAGAAAATAATAAGTTCTGTTTTAAATATGTTGAGTTTGAAATATTTGATTAGCTTGACTGATTATAGCTGCATACATAGATTTGGGAGTCATTTGCATAGAGATGATAATTAAATCCATGGAGCTGATGAAATCACCAAGTGAGGTGGTATAATGTGCTGGAGACAGCTGCAATCTGCTCTTTACATAGTGAAATTTTCAATATGAGCATTTAGATAATGGTATAACCAGAGCTTATTTATTGCTTTCTTGATTGTCTAGATTTAAGGAAATAAAAAAGAAAACATTAATACTACAGATTAAATTTTAAAATATATTGTGGGTACTTTTTAAAGAGCTGGCTATTTAACATTTACCAGCACACCCCACTAGGCACACCCACAGTTAGTGAGCATTGATGTGAATGAAGAACTAGCAAGGGAGACTGAGAGCAATTTGTTAGATAAGAAGAAAACTAAAAAAAATCATAATAGAGGATATTTAGAAAGAAGGGGTGGTCAACAATACTAAATACCACAGAGAAGTCAAGAAGGATCAAGGGTGAGAAAAGGCTATTTTCTTTAGAAAATAGATTGGGCAATTAAGCAATGGCTTTATATAACATTGTTTGTTGAATAATGAGGTTGGAAGCCAGACTGAAGAGAGATTAGAAAAAGGTAAGAGGAAAGGAAAGGGAGGCTGCAAGAGAAGAAAAAAATTTTCTGGAAGTTTGGCTGAGTTAGGGGCAGCTGGGTGACATAGTGGACCGAGCACCAGCCCTGGAGTCAGGAGGATCTGAGTTTAAATCTAATCTCTGATACTAGCTGTGTGACCCCAGGCAAGTCACCTCAATAGCCTCCAAAAGCAAAAAACCAAAAATCAATAACAAAAGGTTGATTGAGAAAGGAAGGAGAGATGTAGAGTGCTACCTAGAGGAGAAGGTCAGATCTGGTATGAGTGCTTTTCAGATGGAGGGGATATGAGCATAAACATGTTTGTAGGCTAAGGAAGGAGCCAAAAGACAACTAGAAATTGAAGAAAAAAGTGAGGACCTTAGTTGCAGCAATTTGCTGGAGAAGTCAGAAGGGGAGGGAATAAACAGCACAAGTAGAGGGTATTTGTCTTGACCAGAAAGGTCACCTTTTCATGTGAGAGCAGAATAAAGGAGGAGATAGTAAAGAGAGTCATCTGAATTATGTGAGATGATTAGGAGGGGAGTAAGGAGGGTTCTCAATGAATGACCTCTAGGAATCAGAATAAGAAAGGAGAGCATTCTAGAAATGGAGAATGATAGTGCTGAGATATGATATGAGAATAGAGACACAGCATGACAAAGAGCAAGCAAAAAGACCATTTAAAAATATTATTTAATATTTTGGTTTTTTTCCAAATTACATGTAAAAGCAATTTTAACATTGTTTTTTTTTCTCCTTCAAATTTTGAGTTCCAAATTCTGTCTCTCTCCATTCCCCTCCATTGAGAAGGCAAGTAATTTGGGACACTAATGCATTGTTGGTGAGGTTGTGAAATAATCCAACCATTCTGGGGAGCAATCTGGAACTATGCTCAGAGGGCTATAAAACTGTGCATACCCTTTGATCCAGCAGTGCCATTACTGGGTCTGTATCCCAAGGAAATCATAAAGGAGGGAAAAGGATCCACATGTGCAAAAATGTTTGTAGCAGCTCTTTTTGTGGTAGCAAAGAATTGGTTAAACAAAGAGAATGACTGAACAAGTTGTGGTATATGAAGATAATGGAATATTATTGTTCTAAAAAAATAATGAACAAGACAATTTTAGAAAAGTTTAGAAAGATTTACATGAACTGATGTTGAGTAAAACAAGCATAACCAGGAATGCATTGTACACAATAACAGCAAGAATATATCATGATTTAGAAATGTTAGCTTTGGCAGTAAGAGAAGAAAAAGAGATGAAAGGAATTAGAGTAGGTAATGAGGAAACCAAATTATCACTCTTTGCAGATGATAAAAAGATGGTATATTTAGAGAACCCTACAGACTCAACTAAAAAACTACTAGAAACAATTCACAACTTTAGCAAAGTTGCAGGATACAAAATTAATCCACACAAATCATTACCATTTTTATAAATTACCAACAAAATTCAGCAGCAAGAGATACAAAAAGAGATTCCATTCAAAATAACTGTTGATAGTATAAAATATTTGGGAATCTATCTACCAAGGGAAAGTCAGGAACTATACAAACTAAACTACAAAACACTTTCCACACAAATAAAGTCAGACCTAATGAGTTGGAAAAATATCAAGTGCTCATGGGTAGGCTGAGCTAATATAATAAAAATGACAATACTACCTAAATTAGTTTACTTATTTAGTGTCATACCAATCAAACTCCCAAGAAATTATTTTACAGATCTAGAAAAAATAGTAGCAAAGTTCATTTGGAAGAACAAAAGATCAAGAATTTCAAGGGAATAATGGGAAAAAAAGCTGTTGAAGGTGGCCTTGCTGTGCCAGATCTAAAATTATATTATAAAGCAGTGGTCATCAAAACCATTTGGTACTAGCTAAGAAATAGAGTAATCGATCAGTGGAATACGATAGAATCATAGGACAAAACAGGCAATAACTATAGCAATCTAGTGTTTGACAAACTCAAAGACACCACGTTTTGGGATAAGAACTCACTATTTGACAAAAACTGCTGGGAAAATTGGAAACTAGTATGGAAGAAATTAGGGCTTGACCCACACCTAACACCACATACCAAGATAAGATCTAAATGGGTTCATGATTTAGACGTAAAGAGTGATATTATAAGCAAATTAGAAGAACATAGGATAGTTTGCCTCTCATCTGTGGAGAAGGATGGAATTTGTATCCAAAGAAGAACTGGAACTCTTATAGGTAATTTTGATTATATTAAGTTAAAAAGTTTTTGTACAAACAAAACTAATGCAGACAAGATTAGGAGGGAAGCAATAAATTGGGAGATCATTTTTATATTTAAGGGTTCTGATAAAGGTCTCATCTCTAACATATAGAGAAAATTGACTCAAATTTATAAGAATTCAAACCACTTTCCAATTGATAAATGGTCAAAGGATATAAATAGACAATTTTCAGATGGTGAAATTAAAACTATAGTCATATGAAGAGATGCTCCAAATCACTATTGATCGGAGAAATGCAAATTAAGACAACTCTGAGGTACCATTACACACCTGTCAGATTGGCTAAGATGACAGGAAGAGATAATGCCAAATGTTGGAGAGGATGTGGGAAAACTGGGACACTGATACATTGTTGGTGGAACTGTGAAGGGATCCAACCCTTCTGGAGAGCAATTTGAAACATGCTCAAAAAGTTATCAAACTGTGCATACTCTTTGACCCAGCAGTGTTTTTACTGGGCCCATATCCCAAAAAGATCTTAAAGGAAGCAAAGGGACTCACATGTGCAAAAATGTTTGTGGCAGCCCTTTTTGAGGTGGCTAGAAACTGGAAACTGAATGGATACCCATCAATTGGAGAATGGCTGAATAAATTATGGTATATTAATGTTATGGAATATTATTGTTCTATAAGAAATGACCAGCAGGATGATTTCAGAGAGGCCTGGAGAGACTTGCATGAACTGATGCTAAGTGAAATGAGCAGAACCAGGAGATCATTATACATGGCAACAACAAGACTGTATGATGATTAATTCTGATGGACATGGTTCTCTTCAACAATGAGATATTTCAAAACAGTTCCAATTGTTTAGTGATGAAGAAAGCCATATATACCCAGGGAGAGGCCTGTGGGATCTAAGTGTGGATCACAGCACAGCATTTTCACGCTCTCTGTTGATATTTGCTTGCATTTTATTTTCCTTCTCAGATTTTTTTTCTTGTAGATCCAATTTTTCTTGTACAAGATAAATGTATAAATATGTATACAAATATTGGATTTATCATATATCTTAACATACTTAACATGTATTAGACTACCTGCCATTTAGGAGGGGGTGGGGGGAAGGAATGGAAAAATTTTTAACAGAAAGCTTTGCAAGGGTCAGTGTTGAAAAATTACCCATGCATATGTTTTGCAAATAAAAAGCTTTAATTAAAAAAAATTAATATGCCATGATTAACTGTGAAAGACTTGGTTCTTCTCAGTGGTTCAGTGTTTCAAAGCAATTCCAATAGACTTTGGACAGAAAATGCCATCTGCATCCAGAAAAAGAACTAAGGAGTCTGAATGTAAATCATTATGTTCACTTCTTTTTTCTGTTTTATCTCTTTCATGGTTTTTCCTTTTTGCTCTGATTTTTCTCTCCAACATGATTCATAAAGCAATGTCTATTAAAATAAACAAATTAATACATTTTTAAAAAGAGAAGGCAAGCAATTTGACATAGGTTATGCAATGTGTAGTCAAGCAAAACATATTTCCATGTCATTCTGTGAAAGAAAGCAGAGATGTTTAAAAAAAAAACACAAGAAAAGTAAAGAAAGTAAAGAAAAAGTATCTTTGATCTGCATTCAGGATGTACCAGTTCTTTCTCTGGAACTGGAAAGTACCTTTCATCATAAATCCTATAGAAATTGTCTTGGATCTTGTATTGTTAAGAATAGCTGTGATTCATAATAGATCATATATAATATTGCTGTTACTGTGTACAATGTTCTCTTGGTTCTGCTCATTTTGCTTTGTATAAGTTCATCTTACTCTTTCCATGTTTTTTTGTGAGCATCTTACTCACCATTTGTTATAGCACAATACTATTCCATCACAATCATATACAACAACTTGTTCAGCCATTCCCCTATTGATGGATATTCTCTCAATTTCCAATTCTTTGACACCACTAAAAGAGTTGCTATAAATATTTTTGTTCACATAGGTCCTTTTTCTTTTTCTTTTTCATATTCTTGGGATACAGACCTAGTAGTGGTATTGCTTGGTCAAAAAAAGGTATGCATGGTGTTATAGACCTTTGGGTATAATTCCAAATTGCTCTCCAGAATGGTTGAATCAGTATACAATTTCACCAATAGTACATTAGTGTTTTAATTTTCCAACATTCCCTCCAACATTTATCATTTTTCTTTTCTGTCATATTAACCAATCTGACAAATTTGAGGTAGTACCTAGAGTTGTTTTATTTTGTGTTAAGGACCATGCCTTAGTGTGAAAGGGCAGGTCAATTCTCCAAAAGCCTCCACAGCTGTGAATCATAACACCCCTGAAGGAAGTACAAATCAGCCTTTACTGATGGATGTTGCTTGTGGATCAGGAATGAAATAAATTGGAGGCAAGAGAGAAGAGGAGAGAAGTCAGAGAATGCAACTGCTTCTCAGTCTCCTTGTATTGTTATCACTTTCTCCAATGAAAGGATCTATTCTACTGGTCAGAATTAGATCCCCAGCAGCCATTAGCAGGTTGCTCCTGTAACAAATTTCCATTTCTCATTAGTAGTGATTAGAGCATTTGTCATATGATTATAGATGGTTTGATTACTGCCTGTTCAAGACAATTTTCAGATGATGAAATTAAAACTATTTCTAGTCATATGAAAAGGTGCTCCAAGTAACTATTGATCAGAGAAATGCAAATTAAGACAACTCTGAGGTACCACTACATACTTGTCAGATTGGCTAAAATGACAGGAAAAGATAATGATGAATGTTGGAGGGGATGTGGGAGGGCTGGGACACTAATACATTGTTGGTGGAACTGTGAACGGATCCAACCATTCTGGAGAGCAATTTGGAGCTATGCTCAAAAAGTTGTCAAACTGTGCATACCCTTTGACCCAGCAGTGTTTCTACTGGGCCTATATCCCAAAGAGATCTTAAAGGAGGCAAAGGGACCCACATGTGCAAAAATGTTTTTGGCAGCCCTTTTTGTAGTGGCTAGAAACTGGAAACTGAATGGATGCCCATCAATTGGAGAATGGCTGAATAAATTATGGTATATTAATGTTATGGAATATTATTGTTCTATAAGAAACAACCAGCAGGATGATTTCAGAGAGGCCTGGAGAAACTGGCATGAACTGATGCTAAGCGAAATGAGCAGAACCAGGAGATCATTATACATGGCAACAAGACGATATGATGATCAATTCTGATGGACATGGCTCTCTTCAACAATGAGATGTTTCAAACCAGTTCCAATTATTCAGTGAAGAAAGCCATATACACCCAGAGAGAGGGATGTGAAATGTGGATCACAACATAACATTTTCATACTCTATTGATGTTTGCTTGCATTGTGTTTCCCTTCTCAGATTTTTTTTTCTTGTAGAACAGCAAGATAACTGTAAAAATATGTATACACATATTCGATTTGTCAAATATTTTAACATAATTAACATGTAGTAGACTTCCTGCCAACTAGGGGAGGGGTGGGGACTAGAGGGGGGAAATTTTTTTTTTAAAGCTTTTTATTTGTATGACATGTATATGGGTAGTTTCCCAACATTGATCTTTACAAAGCTTTCCATTACAAATTTTACCCCCAGTCCCCTCCCCTCCCCTAGAGGGCAGGAAGTCCACTACATGTTAATAATGTTGAAATGCTTGAGAAGTTATGCAAGAAAAATCCTATCTACAAGAAAAAAAAAGAATCAGAGAAAGGTAACACAATGCAAACAAATGTCAATAGAGATCATGAAAATGTTACGTTGTGGTCCATATTTCATATCCCTCTCTCTGGGTGTGTATGGTTTTCTTCATTGAACAATTTAAACTGGTTTGAGACAATTCTTTGTTGCAGAGAGCCATGTCCATCAGAATTGATCATCATGTAATACTGTTGTTGCCGTGTATGATGATCTCCTGGTTCTGCTCGTTTCACTCAGCATCAGTTCATGCAGGTCCCTCCAGGCCTCTCTGAAATCATCCTGCTGGTCGTTTCTTACAGAGCAATAATATTCCATAACATTCATATACCATAATTTATTCAGCCATTCTCCAATTGATGGGCATCCACTCAGTTTCCAGTTTCTAGCCACTACAAAAAGGGCTGCCACAAACATTCTTGCACAGGTGGGTCCCTTTCCCTCCTCTAAGATCTCTTTGGGATATAGGCCCAGTAGAAACACTGCTGGGTCAAAGGGTATGCACAGTTTGACAACTTTTTGAGCATAGCTCCAAATTGCTCTCCAGAATGGTTGGATCTGTTCACAGTTCCACCAACAATGTATTAGTGTCCCAG
>JAJPUD010001501.1:31364-150986 GCA_023553655.1 Myrmecobius fasciatus | reverse complement strand
AGGCAAGTTTGCCAGAACACCTGCCCCCAATCAGGGCAGAGTGTCCCGAGTGCCTCAGATAAACTCCAGGTGTTTGGAATTTGGAGTTTGGAGTTTGGAGTTTTTTTGCCAGTCTGAGCTGAGCTGAGCTGAGTCCCACCCTCACTTCCGGCCTCCACCAGAGTTCTCTGTCACCAAAGTCCTCTGTTTATCCCTCTGTCCGAGCTAGACAAACCTGATGTGAAGTTTTTCAGAGATATCTGCAAGCAGTATCCAAATATTTCCTGATTTGTTGACTTGAAGATCAGTTCAGAGGCTTATTTTATTGTTGATTTGAGAGAAGTTCGGAGGAGGAAGCAGAGAGTCACCCTTTCACTCCGCCATCTTGGCCCCGCCCCCCCCCAGGGGGGAAATTGGTAAAGGAAAGCTTTGTAAAGGTCAATGTTGAAAAATTACCCATGCATGTGTTTTGCAAATAAAAAGTTTTAATAAAAAAAAGAAAGAAAGAAAATAAAACTGCCTGTTCTATCCTTTGACCATTTATCAATTGAAGAATGGCTCTGATTTCTATAAATTTGACTCTATTTTCTATCTGTGTGAGAAATGAAACTTTTATCTGAAAAACTTATTTTTTATGCTTCTTTTGCATCTTGCATTTCTGATCTTTTCACTAGGAATGCTTGAAAGCCCTCTATTTCATTTAATTTCCATTATTTCCCAATAAGGATTGTACTCAATTGTTTTTCTCCTCAAAAGCATTTTGTTTTTCCAAATACACATAGTTTTCAAGCTTTATTTTTGTAAGACTTTGTGTTTTGAATTTTTCTCCCTCCTTCCCTCACTTATCTCTCCCCTTTCCAAGGTAGCAAGCAATCTGATATAGGTTAAACATGTATGGGTTGTGCTCGGTTTTGTTGAGCAAGTGATTCTTGGTTGCAATTCTAGTTCCTTTGCTCTTCAGAATATCATATTCCAAGTCCTCTAATCCCTTCATGTAGAAGCTATTACATTTTGTTATCCAGATCCAACCATTCTGGAGAGCAATTTGGAACTATGTTCAAAAAGTTATCAAACTGTGCATATCCTGTAACCCAGCAGTGTTTCTATTGGGCTTATATCCCAAAGAGATCTTAAAGGAGGGAAAGGGACCCACATGTGCAAAAATGTTTGTGGTAGTCCTTTTTGTAGTGGCTAGAAACTGCAAACTGAATGGATGCCCATCAATTAAAGAATGGCTGAATAAATTATGATATATGAATGTCATGGAATATTATTGTTCTGTAAGAAACGACCAGCAGGATGATTTCAGAGAGGCCTGAAGAGACTCGAATGAACTGATGCTAAGGGAAATGAGCAGAGATCATTATACACGGCAACAAAAAGACTATATGATGATCTCTTCAACAATCAGATGATTCAAACTAGTTCCAATTGTTCAGTGATGAAGAAAGCCATCTATACCCAGAGAGAGGCCTATGGGAACTATGGACCACAGCATAGCATTTTCATGCATTCTGTTGATGTTTGCTTGCATTTTGTTTTCCTTCTCAGATTTTTTTTTCTTTCTAGATCTGATTTTTCTTGTGCAGCAAGATAGCTTTATCATATATTTTAATATATTTAACATAACTGCCATTGAGGGGAGGGTGTTGGAGGAAGGAGGAAAAAATTTGGAAGAGAAAGTTTTGCAAGGGTCAATGTTGAAAAATTACTCATGCCTGTTTTTTTTAAATAAAAAACTTTAATAATTTTTTTTTTGTTATCTTGATTGTGGCTCTATAATATTTGAATTGTTTCTTTTTGGCTGTTTACAGTATTTTCTCCTTAATCTGGAAGTTCTGAAATTTGGCTGTAATATTCCTGGGAATTTTCATTTGGGGATTTCTTTCAGAAGGAGATCAGTGGGTTCTTTCAATTTCTATTTACCCTCTGCTTCTAGAATATCAAGGCAGTTTTCATCAATAATTTCTTGATAGACGATGCGTATGCTCAATAACTTTAAAATTATCTCTCCTGGATCTATTTTCTAGATTGGTTGTTTTTCTAATGAAATATTTCACATTTTCTTCTATTTTTTATTTTTTGATTTTGTTTAATTGTTTTTTGATTTCTAATAAAATCATTAGCTTTTGCTTGCCCAATTCTAAGGAATTATTTTCTTCAGTAAGCTTTTATATCTCCTTTTCCATTTAGTCAAAGAAAGAGTTCTTCTTTTCAGTGAATTTTTGTAAATCTTTTTCCATTTGGTCAATTTTACTTTTTGAGGCATTCTTTTCTTTATTGGGTTTTTGTGCCACTTTTACTATTTGGCCTATTCTGTTTTATTAAGAGGTTATTTTCTTAAGGTTTTTTTGTGCCTCATTTTATGTCACTCACTCATTTCTCTTCCAAATTTTTTCTCTACCTCTCTTACTTGATTTTTAAAATCCTTTTTGAGCTCTTCCATGGCTGAATACTAGTTTATATTTTTCTTGGAATCTTTGAATGCAGGAATTTTGACCTTGTTGTCTTCTGAGTGTATGTTTTGATCTTTCTTGTCACCATAGTAACTTTCTATGGTCAGAATTATTTTTTCTGTTATTTGCTCATTTTCCAGCCTGTTTCTTGACTTTTAACTTTATGATAAGGTGGGACTCTGCTTTCCAATTAGAGGGGAGCACTGTCTCAAGCTTCAGGTTTTTTGTGCAGCTGTTTTCAGTGGAAATTCTGGGGACCTGTAAGTTTTTGGCTCTTCCAAGGTGACATGGTCTAGGGAGGGGGTATTTACTACTCCTCTGTACTATGTACTGATCTGTGAATTACCCCAAACATTCTTTTCAACCTGGAATAGTGACCCGGGTCCCTGTTCCACTATAGCCACAAGCTCTACTGCTCTAGTGTTCCTCTTCATACCCAGATCCAAGTATAGACAATGCAATATCCTCCTACCCCAGGCTAGCAAAGGGACCTTTGTATATCTCCTAACCCACTCTCTGATTCCCTTACCATCTGTAGATTGAAAAGTTTGGAAACCACCACTGCTGCCACTGATTCAGTGGCTCATGACCTGCTCCTGGTTTGCTGGGGCTCTGTCTGCCCTGGCAAAGTCTGAGCTAGACTATGTTCCTCAATCACTGGTACAGCAGATCATCTTTTTGTGGATTCTGCCACACTAGAATTGGTTTGCTTCATTATTCGTTCTTTGGAGGGGTTTGGAGGACAGTTCAGGTGAGTCTGTCACCTTATCCCTGCCTCCTCAAGAAGACTATTTTGGCTGGAACACAAGAGGAACAATGTATAATAAAGATAGAAAGGTAGGTTTAAAAAATCTAAATGTTAAATAGAGGAGTTTGTCAATCCTAGCAGGAATAGAGAGCCATTGTGGTTCACTGAGCAGGAGAATGCCATGGTCAAAACTGCATTTTTTTTTTTTAAATAAATTTTAGGAAAATCACTTTAGCAACTAAGTGAAAGATCAACTGTAGTAGGAGAAATTCAAGGAAGATATATATATTTGGGCTAATTAAGGCAGAGACCATATTATTTTTGTCTTAATAACTCTAACATCTAGTACTGTATTCTTTGCAAAGTATGTCTTAATAATGTTTGTTGAATTATATTAAAATGATATCTCCTACAGCATATGGATTTGATTGAACAGATTCTTCTGTTATGCTATCGAGTATTTCCCAACCAGTATATACATAGCAGTAAATAGTAAAGACCTAATTGGTACATTACAGTGAGTTAGGCTTTCCCTAATAACTTCAGCAATAACTATACATGCAAAAATCAATTTTTCTCTGTTGGTCTCTTTCTCCATTAAAATGTCTGGATGTGGCAAATTTATTGTTGTTGAGACATTCCAGTTATGTCCAACTCTTCATGACCCCATTTGGAGTTTTCCTGGCAAAGGTACTAGAGTAGTTTACCATTCTCTTCTCCAAGTCATTTGACAGATAAGGAAATGAGGCAAACAAGGTTAAGTGATTTGTCCCAAGTCACACAGCTAGTAAGTGTCTAGGTCAGATTTGACTAGGAAGATGAGACTTTCTGAGTTCAGGCCTGGCATTCTATTTGTTGTGCCACCTTGCTATCCCTCCCTACCCAAAATATAGTAATGGATTACTTTTAAAGAAGAGAATAGCGTAGGTAATCATTTCAAGTTTCTCGCCCTTTCTGGACTATAGAATCATCTGACTCTGTTTTTTCTTTTTATGAAATTCAAAAGAGGACAAGGAAAATGTCTCTTACAGATGAATTACTATCCCAATAGTCGAGAACTTTGGAGAGGAGATCAGATAATAGGAGTCAGCAAAGCAAACCCTGGGAAACTTGATGTGTTCAAGGAAAGTGGCTTGAAATGATTTAATCACAGAAGCCTTCTTGTCCATTACTGCTCTTCATTAATAATTTTCCCATTTTATTCAAATAATCTGTTTGTTCTATTGGGAATCCTAGCACATCACCAAATATTCCCTGTGCTGTCTACTTTTCTCCATCTCCTTGGACCATGATCTCTCTTGTTACCATCAAACATTAGCCGGTTGAGCTGAAATGGAGATCAAATGGGGAAAGCCTGTTTAAAAGAAGTGATTCTCAAGAGGGCCTTTGAAGGATGTAGAAACCAAAAGAGGACCAGCTAAGTGGCTCAGTACAAAAACCACTGGCTCTGGAGTTCAGGGGACCTGAGTTTAAATGACATTTCACCTCAGACACTTACCAGCTCTGTGACCCTTAGCTCTACTGCCTTAAAAAACAAAACAAAACACACAAAAAAGAAAAATTACAGAAGGTTTTCAGAAGCAAAGTAAGATACAAAGGATAAGGGCATGGGTACTAAAGATGATTTTGGATATTGCATTACTTATCCTCTAAGGGAGGAAGTGGGGAGAAGAAAGAGAGAAAAACAATTTAGAACACAAGATTTTGCAAGGATGAATGTTGAAAACTGTGCATATATTTTGAAAATAAAAAGTTTTAAAAGATGACTTTGGCAGTTATAATCTAGCTTTATTTCTTCAGAAGAATCATTGAAGGAGAAAGAACCTAGAGAACACAATTATCAATTATGCCCATGCTGAGCTTTCCTGAAAGACCTCCTATAACAATTGTTGACTATTACTTTAAAAAGTTTCATGGTCTCATGAACTGAAAGGGACTTTAGAAGCTGTCTAGTTCAGCTCCTTCATTTTACACGTTGAGAAACTGAGGCCAAGAGGGAAAATGTCTTTTGTTAAAGTTGATTTGGATTTTGAATTCAAGCATTCATTTTATTGAGCCACACTCTCATTTCTTTGAATTTTAGCTTAGTTGCCATCTCTCCTATAAAGCCTGATCCCTTCTTTCCTTCCCCTCTTTTCCTGCCCAGGTATACTTTCTTTAAAATACTCTGTTCTGTATTTCTTTATCTACATATTGTATCTTCCAATAAGAAGTAAACTGAAAGTAGGACTCTTTCCTTCTTGCTTTTGTCTGACTCCACTTTTAACACAGGGTTTTGTCCTGATTAATTGTTAATAACATTTGTTGAATTGAACTCTCTCAGCTCATAAATGAGGAACCCGAGGCTATGACACATTAAATGACTTGTACAGTTTTGTATGCCAGGATTTGAACTCAAGCCTTCTGACTCCAAATTTAGTCATCTTTTTTTTTTGTTGTTTTTTGTTTTTTGGTAAGGCAATTGGGGTTTAATGACTTGCCCAGGGTCATACAGGTAGTAAATGTTAAGTATCTGAGGCTGGATTTGAACTCAGCTCCTCTTGACTCCAGGATTAGTGTCTATCCACTACACCATCTAGTTGCCCTCAAATCTAGTCTTCTTTCCACTATACCACAGTTACCTTTTATTTGGTATTTAGAATGTGCTACATTGAATTATTATTTATATTTTTCTTTTTATTTCCTGACTAGATTATAACCCTTTTAGTGTAGGAACTGATCTTATAGTTTTGGGTAGATTGAACTTCTAGCATATAATGAATACTTGAATTTAATTTAATTCAGTTTAAGCATTATTAAATATTTACTGTGTACAGAACTCTGTCCTAGATGATATAAAGATTAAAATTTTAGATAAACCATGAATCTGATCTAACAAGATATTACACATAGATATAATTGACACAAAATAATACAAAGTACTCAAAAGTAAAAACCAAAATATTATAAATATCAAATATTTGATGGTTATTATAAAATCCTGCCATTTGAAAGGATCTTTGAGGTTACCTAGGCCAGCTTTTCCTGAAGCACCTTTAGACCAGGACTTCTTAAACTTTTTTCATTCATGACGCCTTTTCATCAAGACATTTTTATGCCACCTCAGATATATAGGTATATAAAATAGGTATGCAAATCTAACATCTACTGATAATAAATCGTAATTTCATAACCTTTACATTCAGTTACATGACTTCATATAGGATCACAACTCACATTTTAAGAAGCTAGGCTTTAGGTTATAGTCCCATTAAGTGATGATCCAACTTTTACTTAAAGACTTCCAAGAAAGACTTAAATGAACTGATGCTAAGTGAAGTGAGCAGAACCAAGAGAACACAATAACAAAAAGGTTATAATGATCAATTGTGATAAACTTTGCTCTTTTCAAAAATGAGGTGATTCAAGATAATTCCAATGGATGGAAAGAGCCATCCACATACAAAGAGAGAACTATGGAGAATGAATGTGGATTAAAGAATAGTATTTTCACCTTTGTTGTTATTGTTTATTGCTTGTTTTTTTTTTCCTTTCTCATGTTTTTTCCCCCTTTTTGATCTGATTTTTCTTGTGCAATATCACAAGAAATATGTTTAGAAGAATTACACATGTTTAACCTATATTGGATTAGTTGTTTAGGGGAGAGAGGGAGAAAAATTTGGAACACAAGATCTTGCAAAGGTGAATGTTGAAATCTCTCTGGGATCTGCACTCTCCAAGCAAGTCACTTAAGTTCCATATTTACTCCTAAGCCAAGGAATGAAGTGGGTTTTCTCAATCCTTTTTCCTGTAACAGTCTCCTAAAAGTGGTCTTTAGCTTTCCTATGAGAACTTGTTTCAGAGATCCTTTTCCCAAGTGAAAGTAAAATGACCATTCAGCAGCATTATGTGGAGTTTTAAGCATTAATATCACCTCCTGGGGTGACTATATGTGATGGGTTACTATATCATGTTTTGAGTGCCAATGATTGCTTATAAGTCTTTTGTGTTAGTTTCTCCTGGAAGACTATAATATGTTATGGGTTACTGTATCATGTTTTAAGTGCCAATGATTGCTTATAAGTCTTTTGTGTTGGTTTCTCCTGGAAGACTATAATATGTAATGGGTTACTGTATCATGTTTTAAGTGCCAATGATTGCTTATAAGTCTTTTGTGTTGGTTTGAAGCATTTCTTTTGTGGTGAAGGAAATAAGTACTTATCTTATATCTGATCTATTTTGTACATAGAGTACTTTCTAGAAGGGACCCTGTTAACCACTTTGGGGAAGTCCCTCAACATGAACTTTGTTTAAGAGATTTTGTACAGAGTTGTTGTTGTTCATCCTGTTTTCCAAGAAGACCATTGACATCATGAGATAATGTCTTGACTCGGTAAACTGGATTTAAGTGAGTAGTACAAAGTCTTCAGCTTTACTTTTACTTCAAGAATCATTGGAGAACAGAATTGTGCCATGGGGATAATGAGCTGGAAAAGTTACAGAAAAAAAAATCTGATTTATAATTTTTTTTATAGATCAAGTTCTCTTAGGATTGAGCCTGGTCTGCATTAGATCAGAATTAGTATTCCTTGGTGGGAACAGAGTACTTTACCTTCTTAGACTGTGTGTCTTATAAGTCTCTGAGTATATGTTGATTCCCCCCATAGAATAGAAGCTTGTTTTGTTTGGCATGTGTAGCTCAGAATAGACAATTAATAAATCCTGTTGATTGACATCTTCTCTGTAATCATTTAATCTCTCTAAGGTACAGAAAACATTTTATAGTCCTTTACTAAGTTATACATGAGTTTCAGTACACCACAGAGGAGAACATTTCCTCATGAAATCAGAGATCCTTGCCATATTGATATGTATGATAGTTTAGAAGACAATTTAAAGAATTATTGAAAAGAAAAGATGGAAAGCAGGAGAACAAAGCAATAAAAAGTAGCCTTAGAAAAGGAAGTTTATAAGATGTGGGCTAGTAGATATTTTTACTAAAAAAAAAACACACAACAAAAAAAGAAAAACAAAAAGAAACAAAGGGAAAGTTTACATATGAAAAAATCCAACAGACATATGGATATATTTACTTACTGTAATGGTTTTGTTTTTTTTTTTATCAAGAAAAGTACCAAGTAAAGGACTGATCTATATCTACTTAAATTTACATAATGATATAAGGCCTGCAAAACACTTCTTCATAGAAACTTGATAGGTAAATTATATAATATTATTATTACTACTTTGCAGTTAGACGACACAATAGATAGAACACCAGGCCTGGAGTCAGGAAAACCTAAGTTCAAATTTGGCCTCAGATACTTAGTGGCTGTGGGACCTTTGACAAGTCACTTAATCCTGCCTTGGTTTTCTCATCTTTAAAAAAAAAAAAAAAAAAAAAGAACTGAAGACCATTCTGGACAGCAAATTTGGACCATGCCCAAAGGGTTATAATACTGTGGGTACCCTTTGAATCAGCAATGTCTCTATTAGGTCTAAATCCCAAAGAGATAAAAAGGGGGAAAGAACCCACACATACAAAAATGCTTGTAGTAGCACTTTTTTTTTTTGCAGGAATTGGAAATTGAGTGAAAGTCCATCAATTGAAGAATGGCTGAATAAGTTGTGGTATATAAATGTAATGGAATACTATTATTCTATAAGAAATGATGAGAAGGCTAATTTCATAAAAGCCCAGAAAGACTTACATGAACTGATGCTGAGTGAAGTAAGCAGAACCAGGAGAACATTGTACACAGTAACAGCAAGATTATGTGATGATCAGCTATGATAGACTTAACTCTTCTCAGCAATACAATGATCCAAGACAATTTGATGGGCTTGAGAAAGAAAATGTCATTTACATTCAGAGACCAAAATTATGGAGATTGAACATGGATTAAAGCATATTATTTTTACCATTTTGTGGTTGTTTTTTTTTTTCTCATGATTTTTACCTTTTGTTCAGATTTTTCTTTCCCAACAAGATGAAGATATGTTTTAAATGGTCATACATGTGTAACCTATACAAGATTTCTTGCTGTCTTGGGCAGTGCAGAAGTAAGGGAGAGAGGGAGAAAAAAAATTGGAATTCAAAATCTTACAAAAATTAATGTTGAAGAATATCTTTACATGTAATTGAAAAAATAAAATACTATTGAAAGAAAAAAAAATAAATGAACTAAAGAAGGAAATGACAAACCACTTTAGTATCTTTGTCAAGAAAACCTCAAATGGGGTCATGAAGAGTCAGACATAGCTGGAAAATGACTGAACAACAACAGGTGAAAAAGCTGAGGTTAGGAGAGACTGTGATCTGTTAGGTCTGTCTGGTTCAGCAGTTTATCCTCTATATCTTGCTGCTTTTCAGTCTGTGTTCAGTTTCAATCTGTGTCAACTTTGAGACTTGAGCAAGAGAGAAGGAAAAAAGAGGAAAAATGAAGGGAAGAGGGGATAGAAAGAGTGGGAAAAAAGAAAGAGAAGAGAAGAGGGAAGGGGTTGGTGGGAAGTGTGGAATTAACATTAATTATTTTGCTAGGCATCACAGGGCTGCTTGTTCTTAATCTAACCCCACTGATTTTCAATAGTTGCCATAGAAATGAAAAACACCTCTAATAAAAAACAAATTATGGTTCAAGTATATAGTGAAATCTGACTATGCTTTAAGAAATGATGACTACCAGGAGGACCTGAGTTCAAATCTGGTCTCAGATTCTTAACACTTCCTAGCTGTGTGATCCTGGGCAGGTGACTGAACCCCAATTGTCTCAGGGGGAAAAAAAGAAATGATGATTATGAGAAAAAAGAGAAATATGGGGAAGACTTACATAAACTAATGCAAAATGAAGAAAACAGAACCAGGAAAACAATATAAGCAATAAAAATAACAAATTTAAAGGGAAAGAAAACCCTTTACAAAACTGAAGACTGTAATTGTAATGATCATGTCTGGTTCAAAGAAGAGATGAGAGAAAATGTGCTAGTTTTTTTTTTTTTCTTCTTCTTTTTCTTTGGGGAGACTTGCAAAATTGAATATACTCTTGTACTTGTTTGATGTGTTGATTAGTTTTGTGGAACTGCTTTTTCTTATTCCTTCTCTTCTTCCCTCTCTCTATCGTTCTCTCCCTATTTATTAGTTTTTCCTTCCTTCCTTCTTCCATCACTCTTTTTCCCTCTCTCCCTTCCTTCCTTCCTTCCTTTCTCCCTCCCTTCCTCCCTCCCTTCCTTTCTTCTTCCCTTTCTTCCTTCCTCCCTTTTTCCCTTCCTCCCTCTCCCCCTCCCTTCTTTTCCCCTTTCTTCCCTTCTTTCCTCCTTCCCTTCCTTCCTTTATTCCTTTCATCCTTCCTTCCTTCCTTCTTTCCTCCCTCCCTACCTTCTTTCCTTCCTTTCTTCCTCCCTTTTTTCCTTCCTTTCTTCCTTTCTTCCTCCCTTCTTTCCTTCCTTCTTTTCTTTCTGAGGATGGCCCACAGTCATTGCTTAATAGCCATCTATGACTACCTTCCACACATATTCCCCAACATTGTTTCCTATCAGAATAATAATAAAATACAAAGCCACTTTTTAAAATCTAATTAAAAGTGAACTAAAAAGGAATCTTGGCAGCAGATCTCTCTGCGCATTAATATGATTATAAAATAATAGCTGTCAGTGGTTATTCATGCTCATGTACCCTCTTCTCAAAACCTCGCTTTAAGAGCCTACTCCTTCCCACTATGTCCCTTCTTAGAAAGCTTAGAATACTTTTCCACTCACCATCCACTTCTTTCTTTCATTTCCCCAGAGTGACAGTTAAAAGGTGGATTGCATTCATTTCTACTACTTAGATTGTGATGAGAGAGAATCTGCCTCCCTTATTCTCCATCATTAAATAGTGATTGAATAGCCACCTGGTGAGCAAGGGAGATTGGGAGATTTGGTTTGGGAGAACAGAAAGAGACTTGCTTGTCTTAGTTCCTTGAGACTAAGGACTTTATTATTTTTCATTTTTGAATCCCACTTAGCATTATACATAATGCATAGGAACTGTTTGTGGTACTGAATAGGGTTAAATGATTTCAGGTCAGCTATTGTGTATCAGGCAGCTAAATGGTATGATGGTTAGAGTGCCAGGCCTGGAGTCAGGAAGGCTCATTTTTCTAGTTCAAATCAAGCCTCAGATATTTACTAGCTGTGTGACCCTGGACAAGTCACTTAACCTTGCTGCCTCAATTTCCTCATCTGTAAAATAAATTGGAGAAGGAAATGGCCACCCACTCAAGTATCTTTGCCAAGAAAACCTCAAATGGGGTCATAAAAGGTTGGACATGAGTGAAAAAATGAACACTCTCTGTACCTGTGTGTACTTGCTCTGTACCTAGAGCAAGTAAATAACCTTTGAGTTCACAGAATTACCAAACCTCAGAGGCCTCTAGTCTGACCTGTGGACAGAGGAGGCTCCCTTCAGCAACATCCTTGACAAATAATCATCCAGTCTTCTGCTTGAAGACTCCAGTTATGGGTAATCTGCCACTTCTTAAGTCAGTTTCTTCCCCTTTCGGACAATTCCAATAATTAGAAATATGGCTCTGTGCAATTGCTAGCCAATTGCTCCAGGTTCTACTCTCTGGAGGTGAGAGAAAATACTTCTGGCCTCAGTTTCCTTCTAAGATTATAGATCTAGAGCAATTGTGCCACTTTGCTGCCTTCTCTGTACCTCAGTAAACATTTAATAGGCATCTACTATAGTACTGAATATACCAAGAAAGAAATAAAACAGTCCCTGACTTTAAGGTGGTTTTATTCTATTGCATGGACACAGATGAATAAATACAAAGTATGCATATATGTGTGTGTACATACATGGGACAATTAGGTGGCATGGTAAATAGAGCTCCAGGCCTACAGACAGAAGACCTAGAGTTAAAATTCAACCTCAAGACACTCACTAGCTGTGTGACCCTGGGCTAGTCATTTAATCCTGTTTGCCTCAGTTTCATCAACTGTGAAAAGAACTTGAGGAGGAAATAGCAAACCATTCCAGTCCCAGAAAACCCCAAAGGGCATCCCAAAGAAATACAACTGAAATGACTGAACAACACAATATATATGCACACAGTATATACATCTCTCTCTCTCTCTCTCTCTGTCTCTCTCCATACACACACACACAGAGGCAGAGACAAAGAAAAGAGACAGAAAGATAGAGAGACAGACAGAGAAGAGAAAAAGAGAAGTAATACAAAGTAATTTCAAGAAGGAGAGAGTACAAACAAATAGGTAGGAAAGTATCTGGAAAGGTTTTATGTAAAAGATAGCCCTTGAGCTATATTCTAGAGAAAATCTGGGATTTTAAGAGGCCAAGGTGAGAAGGTAAGGAAGGATACATTGCAGAAATGAAGGAACCTTAGGAAGGAGGAGCAGGATAGAATGTTCTCTATGGATAATAACCAGCAGGCCAGTTTAACTAAAGCAGAAAAAGCACAAAGGGGAGGAATATAATGTAATTAAGCAAGCAAAAAGCATTTCTTTTTTCCCTCTTAATTCAATAGTATTTTATTATTCCAATTACATTAATGCTTTTCAGTATTAATTTTTGTTAATTCCCTTGAAATTCTTGACCTTTTGTTTTTCCAGATGAATTTTGTTGTTATTTTTTCTAGGTCAGTTAAATAATTTCTTGGGAGTTTGGTTGGTATAGCACTAAATAAATAGATTAGTTTAGGTAGTATTGCCATCTTTATTATATTCGCTTGACCTATCCAAGAGCACTTGATGTTATTCCAATTGTTTAGATCTGACTTTATTTGTGTGGAGAGTGTTTTGTAGTTTTGCTCATATAGATCCTGACTTTCCCTTGGCAGATATATTCCCAAATATTTTATAGTATCGATAGTTATTTTGAATGGAATTTCTCTTTGTATCTCTTGCTGTTGCATTTTGTTGGTGATGTATAAAAATGCTGATGATTTATGTGGATTTATTCTGTATCCTGCAACTTTGCTAAAGTTTTGGATTAATTCTAATAGTTTTTTAGTTGATTCTCTAGGGTTCTCTAAGTAGACCATCATAACATCTGCAAAGAGTGATAATTTGGTTTCCTCATGACCTACTCTAATTCCTTTAATCTCTTTTTCTTGTCTTATTGCCAAGGCTAGACTTTCTAATACAATATTGAATAGTAATGGTGATAGTGGGCAACCTTGTTTCACCCCTGATCTTATTGGGAATGGTTCCAGTTTATCACCATTACATATGATGCTAGCTGATGGTTTTAAATAGATGCTACTGACTATTTTAAGGAAAAGTCCATTAATTCCTATACTCTCTAATGTTTTTAATAGGAATGGATGTTGGATTTTATCAAATGCTTTTTCTGCATCTATTGAGATTATCATATGTTTTTTGTTAATTTGGTTATTAATATAGTCAATTATGTTAATAGTTTTCCTAATATTGAACCATCCCTGCATTCCTGGTATAAATCCTACTTGGTCATAGTGTATTATTCTGGGAATGATTTTCTGTAATCTTTTTGCTAATATTTTATTTAAGATTTTTGCATCAATATTCATTAGGGAGATTGGTCTATAATTTTCTTTCTCTGTTTTTGTTTTACCTGGTTTAGGTATCAGTACCATGTCTGTATCATAAAAGGAGTTTGGCAGGAGTCCTTCATTCCCTATTTTTTCGCATAGTTTATATAATATTGGAGTTAATTGTTCTTTAAATGTTTGGTAGAATTCACATGTAAATCCATCCAGTCCTGGGGATTTTTTCTTAGGGAGTTGATTAATGACTTGTTCTATTTCTTTTTCTAAAATGGGACTATTTAAGTAATTTATTTCCTCTTCTGTTAATCTGGGCAATCTATATTTTTGTGGATAGTCCTCCATTTCACTTAGGTTATCAAATTTATTGGCATAAAGTTGGGCAAAGTAACTCCTGATTATTGCTCTAATTTCCTCTTCATTGGTGGACAGTATTAATTTTTGTAAGATTTTCTCTTCCATTTTTTTCCTCTCTTCTTCCCTTATCTCCCCCTCCTCAAGACAGCAAGCAATCTGATATGTTATATATGTACAATAATATGTAACATGTTTACATGTGAGTCATTTTGTGAAAGAAAAATCAGAACAAAAGGGAAAAACCACAAGAAAAAGCAAGCAAACAAACAAAAAGGTAAAAAAAAAAAAAAAAAAAAAAAGTATACTTCGATCTGCATTCAGTCACCATAGTTCTCTCTCTGGAGCAGATAGCATTTTCCATCCCAAATCTATTGGAATTATCTTGGATTCCTGTATCGCTGAGAAGAGCTAAGACTATCATAGTTGATCATCATGTAATCTTGTACTGTACACCATGTTCTCCTGGTTCTGCTCACTTCATTCAGCACCAATTCATGTAAATCTTTCCAGGATTTTCTGAAATAAGGCTGCTCATCAGCAACAAGCATTTCTTAAGTTCTAAGAACTATGTTAAATGATGGAAATATAAAGAAAAGCAAAAATAGTCCTTACTCTCAAGTTGTTTAAGGGAAAGTAACACAATAGCTATATGCATTAGCTGCATGAGTCAACTAGGTGGTGCAGTTTATAGAGAACTGGATTTGGAATCAGATCTTCCTGAGTTCAAATCTAACATCAGACCCCAGCTAGTTGTGGGACCCTATGTAAGTCACTTAATCCTGTTTGCCTCAGTTTCTTTATCTGCAAAATGAACTGGAGAAGGAAATGGCAAACCACTCCCAATACCTTTGCCAAGAAATGCCAAATGGGGTGACAGTCAGACATGACTGAAGAACAACAACATAAGTATATATATATATATATAGGCATATAAATAGGTATATACAATAGGTACCTATAAAGTACATAACATTGATGCAAATAACATAAATAATAAGTATAAACAATAGGTAAATACAATATATATATATAATATTCACACATATATAAATACATATAAAATGTCTCTATATATGTATCTATGTATATCCTGTATGTGTCCAAGATATATACAAATAGATACAAGAAGTTATGTGGGAATCATTCTAGTTTTAAATGATAGACTAAGGATTTATTTTATCCCAACAGTAAGAGGGAACCACTGACACATGAGCAAAATTAGGGGTTGTACTAGGTGGTCCTTGAATTTCTATCTAGTATTAGTAGAACTCTGATTTTAGGCAAGACAAACTGAACCAGAAAGTACATATATTCTGAAGACAGATTCTCTTTCCAGCACTTAATACCAATGAGGCCTATGTGGCTTTCAGCAAGTAAATTCCTTAACCCCTAGACCTCAGTTTCCCCTTTTGTAAAATGAAGGGATTAGGCTAAATACTCTGTATGGGGTCTTCTAGTTGAAAACCCATCATCCTAAAACTTAAACATATTTCTGTATAGTTTAGAGTGAGCTGCTTATTACTTTACAGGGCCACAAGAGGGCTCCCTACTCTCTCGTTTAGTCTTTGTCTAGGTCATCTATTAAAACTTTTGGTTCCTTTTTTGTCTCACACCTAGGTTTGCACTTGCCAAGGTGCTGCTGATGGTGGTAAAGTTTCAGTGTAGAGAGGGATTTGAAATGGTAGAAGCCTGTTCCAATTTTCAGTCTAAGGAGATTCCTTTTCTCAAGTAACTCCTTTAGCAAAAGGATTAGAGGAAACCTTTGAAAGGATGAATTAGCTAACTTGCTCATTTCTTATGCAAGGGGAAATCATTTGATTAATAGAAAGAGAAAATACTACATTTCTAAATCTAGAGAATAGCTCCACATCTAGACTCTATACTTCATGTACCACCATAAGGTAAGAAAATCTAGGGCTAGTCAATCAATCATACATTCAAATAACTTGTTTATGGATTACAAAGTTCTTTATAGATTACAGATATTAAAAGGCTTTAAAACTTGGAGGCACATTATTTCTCCTATTTCTTCTATTCCAGTAGACAAAGTAAATGTGACCTAGCTATATAAGATAAGTAGTTTGGTTACAATTAGTTTTCTTTTTTTTTTTTTAATTAAAAATTTTTAATTACCAAAAAGCTATTTTATTTCCTATTTTCATTGTGGTGGAAAGAGACAGAAACAGAGAGAGAGAGAGAGAGAGAGAGAGAGAGAGAGAGAGAGAGAGAGAGAGAGAGAGAGAGAGAGAAAGAGAAAGAGAAAGAGAAAGAAACTTTATAAGGAATATGCATAGTTAACTAAAATAAATTTCCACTTTGGCCAAAGCCAAAAAGTTGTATCTTAACCCTGAGTCTACCACCTTTCTTTTGGGAAGTAGGTCACATGAATCATCACCCATCCTCTGGAACTGTGGCTGATTATTGAATTGATCAGAATTCTTAAGACTTTCCAAATGTTATATTGATATCCCCCAAATGGCACATCATTACCTCAGCTCCTGTACTTGAAAACACTGGGCAAACAAACCTATCTATCCCCTTCTTTTTCCCCTACTTGAATTTTGAATTTGTCAGCATCTTGCAACTGTTTCTAGTAGGATGCCTGTAAGATGATCAGTGGTATTGTTCAGGAGGTTAGTGATCAGGAAGAATTAGAAAAGAATGGAGCCAGTTTTTAAATGCCTAGTTTAAATAGCATTTTCATGGCACTGGAAAGGAGCCCAACCCTCTGTGGGGCCCATAATACACAGTCCCTTTGCTGTCAGGCAAGAGACTACTGTTCTAGAAATTACCAGAGCAGTTGTGCTTTGACCCATCAGTTAGTGAAGCCAGTGAGCTCAAAGCAAAAGGGCTGGTCAGCTAAGCTGGACTGATAGTTAATGATGCTGTCCTGTGACCAGAGGAGATGAATCTAGTTCAGTTTTGTTTTTGTTGGGTTTTTTTTAAGAGAGAAGAATCCAGCAGAGGGAGGAAGGGAGGCAAAAAATAACACAGAGGAGACCTTGGCAGGCTATGGGGATACTTAACACTGCTACTGGAGTAGACTAGGGCAGCCTAGAAACTAGTTTGAGTCTTATATGCTAAATTCTTTCCTCTGATTTTTTTTTTTTCTGAGGGTAGGGAGAGCTATCCTGTGGCCTTTTCAAGGAACTTTATTATGGTCTATTTGTTGGCTATCTGAGAATAAACTTGAAACAAAAAGAAAGATCACAAAAAAGTTTATTTGATACTGATATTCTTAACTGCTAATAAATGGGGATGCTAATATTTGTAGTGCCTATGTCAGAATGTTGCTGTCAAGAAAGGCAATTAACTTGCTGGTTCCGTATTACCAATTCCTGGTCATCAGTGACTACATTTCACAGCTAGAAAGTGCCCTTTATCTCAGAAAAGATTAGACTTGACTATCACTGAAATGATAAAAAGAAGAATTAATGATAGCAACCAACATTTATATAGTGGGTTTTTTTAAAATTTTTCTTTTGAGAGAGAGAGAGAGAGAGAGAGAAGGAAAAAAAGAGGAAGAAAGGGAGAAAGGATGGAGGGAGGGAAGGAGAGAGGGAGAAAGAGACTTTGTAAGCAATATGCATAGTTAATTAAAATAAATGTCCAATTTGGTCAATGCCAAAAAGCTATATCTGATCGGTAACCCCAGTCCACCACCTTTTTGTTGGGAAGTGGGTCAAAGTACAAAGAATTTTGCAAATATCAGGCGTCCCAAAAGTCTTAGGGTAGTTGTAAGCTTTTTAAAAAGCTTATTTTATGAGATGATTCAGGCCAGTTCCAATGATCTTGTGATGATCAACACTCAGAGGACTCTGAGGGTGGATCACAACATAGCATCTTCACTCTTTTTGTTGTAGTTTGCTTGAATTTTATTTTTTTCTCTCATTTTTTTTCCTTTTTGACCTGATTTTTCTTGTGCAGCAAGATAATTGTATAAATATGTATGCCTGTATTGGATTTAAGTTATATTTTTACCATGTTTAACATGTATTGGATTACTTTCCATCTAGGGTGGGGGTGGATGGAAGGAGGAAAAAAATGGAACACAAGGTTTTTCAAGGGTCAGTGTTGAAAAATCATCCTTGCATATGTTTTGAAAATAAAAAACTTCAATTAAAAATTAAAAAAAAAAATCTCATTATATCCTTACAATAACCCTGGGAGGTAGTTGTTATTATTATCTCCATTTAATAGATGAAAAATTTGAGGCAGAGAAGTTAAGTCATTTGCCCAAAATGAGAGTTGAACTCCAGCCTTCTTGGCTCCAGGTCCAGCACTCTATTCACTTAATCACATTACTGCTTCTTCTTAGCTTATTGGTTAAGCATGGAGCATAGTGTGAAGTAGCAATTTTGTTATTTATTTATTTATTTATTTAATTTTTTTGCTTTTTGGCTGAGGCAATTGGGGTTAAGTGACTTGCCCAGGGTCACACAGCTAGGAAGTGTCTGAGATCACATTTGAACTCAGGTCCTCCTGACTTCAGGGCTGGTGCTCTAACCATTGCGCCACCTAGCTGCCCCGAAGTAGCAGTTTTGAACATTAGGCCACAGGAGAATGTGTAGGCTGCTTGGTTGTAGTGCAATTTTGTTATAATGAATATATTGCTTAAAATCACATGTGCTCTCTAAAATGAAATAAAGGATCTGAACTTAATGAAACAAGAGGAAGGAGATGTCATCCACATTCCTTCCCATCTCTTTCCTCTTTATTTCCTGGCTCCTTTCCTGTGATATGCTGTTGATTGGTAAGGTAATATATGAATTTAACTGTTTAAGAAGTTGAGGGTGGGGAGGAGAAAATTACAGTTTGATGATAGAATGTTAGTGGTATTAATCCACAGAACAAAGCACATTCCAATTTAACTAATTATTGCTGATTTTTTGCTCTTAGTGCAAAAAATCCAGAATCTGATACTTTTTTATCCCTTGGGAAAGTAGAAAAAGTATTGTCATAAAGGATGATTCATTGTAACTGGATAAATGAAGTCCCAAGACCCATAAATTTTAGGTATAGAATTGGTTTCTTTGTCTCACCTCTCCAGGAATCTATTCAGCTCCTTAAGCTTTTATTATCCTGACTGTCTCTCCCAAGTAAAAAGCACTTAATGTTTCTATAATAATAACATCCATCACTTACATAACATTTAAAATTTTCAAAGTGCTTTATATATATGATTTCATTTTATCCTCACAAGAACCCTACAAAATGTATGCTATAATTATCCTCATTTTCAAGATGAGAAGACAGAGGAGAATGAAAAAAATTAGTGACTTGACCAAATTCACATAGGTAAATATCTGAGGCTGAATTTGAATTCAAATATTACTAATTTCATTTCCAGTTCTTAATCTATTGTATCCCTACTGAGTTCTCTTCTTTTCAGCTGCTTTGTTATTACTTTTTTTTTTTCAGTCATGTCCCACTCACTATGACCCCATTTGAGATTTTCTTGGCAGAGGTATTACAGTGGTTTGCCGTTTCCATCTCTGGCTTGTTTTACAAAGGAGGAAAATGAGGCACATGGAGTTAAGTGACTTGCCCAAGGTCACACAGCTAATAAATGTTTGAGGCTAGATTTGAAGTCAGCAAGATTCATCTTCCTTGCCCCAGGCCTGGCACTCTACTGTGCCACCTAGCTACCACCCTCTTACCTGTATAGTCCAGGTAATTTGTAGCAACAGCAAAGGATATTTGTTCTTTATATGTATAGACATACTTAGATGTTTTATTCATGCCTTTTGTCCTTTTGGGCATTTCTCACTCACCTCTCACAAATGAACCTTACCTTTCAACAAAGAAAAAGAGTGAAAAGAAACATGGAAACATACAGGAACCTTTTTTGGTAATGTATACCATGCTCTACCATAGTAGTTCCCTTTCTCTATGCCCTGTGGGAGGAGATTTTTTCAGTTTCTTTCAAATTCTTTTCTCTAGGAAGTTCAATGGTATTTCTGTTGCTCAGAGTTCAACTTCCTTTTACACACACACACACACACACACACACACACACACACACACACACACACAAAACAACTGCATTGTTGAAGTCATAGAGTATATTGTTCTTTGACTTTAGCCCTTGCTGTTTCCCATATTTCAGCTTCCAATTGTCCTAGGACCATCTGTGGGTGCAAAAAGCTTAGTTCAAGAATTCTTCTACTTGTTCAGGAATTTCTCTGTCATTCTGCTTGCTGCTGCCTCAAGATCAAGCTAGAGCTCCAGCCATAACCCAGGAGTTCCTCATTGCTCTTTTGATACTTCCAACTTCTGCTATCTCTGGGGCTATATAATTCCCCTCCAAGGAACTAAGTACAAATTTCTGTGAACAGCTTCTCTCTTCCATCGGTGCTCTGACCTTTGGTTCTCTCTAAGTATAGTCCAGGTGTATGAAGTGGTCTAAAACCAACCAGTCTAAAATCAACTAATGTCAGTTTTACATCAGTCATTGTAAATGTGGAATGTGGTCTATCTTGGCCAACACTCCCTTCTTTGGATGGTCATTACCAATTCAAACTTAAGCTCTATGAAGATAGGTAATGTCTGTTTGTATTTGTATCACCAACCTTCTAGTTTAGCAAGTTGAGTTTGTTATTGTTCAGTCCTGTCAGACCCTTCATGACCCCATTTAGGGTTTTCTTGGCAAAGGCACTGGAGTGGTTTGCCATTCCCTTCCCCCACTCATTTTACAAATGAGGAAACCGAGGCAAACAGGGTTAAGTGACTTGCCCAGGATGTCTAGTGTTTAAGGACAGATTTGAGCCCAGGACAATAAGTTTTCCTGACTCCAAGTCCAGTAGTTTATCTTACCACCTAGCTGCCTGACCAAGATAAATTTAGCACAAATTTATAAATGCTTAATCATTCACTTATTTAGTAATAATGCCATCTTATATAATTTTAAAGGCCTCATTAAAAGTTAACTTATTTAACATTCTTCTTATCAGGTTACTTACACTTCTTTTAAGGGACTCAATAAGGCCTTTTTATAAAGCTCTTCTTGGATACATGTTATATCTACAGATCTGTCTCTGGATTAGGAAAAGTACTGTATATAGATAGGAATTTACCTCCAATTCTATCTTTCTCTTCCTCCCTTCCCCAGGTTTTTTTTTTTTCAATTTTAATTAGGAAGTTTCATTATAATACAGCTTCCCTTTCTGAGATTTAGACTACCTAGGACTATAAGGTTCTTGGTGGTTGCAGGTATAGTAGAAAGAACTTGGGTTTTATAGCTAGGACACATGAGTTAGAATTCTTTTTTTTATTAATTTTCTTAAAATTATTTTTTAGTTTTTTTTTAAATTAAAGCTTTTTATTTTAAAACATATGCATGGGTAATTTTTCAATATTGACCCTTGCAAAGCATTCTGTTACAAATTTTTGCCCCCTTCCTCGACCCCCTCCCCTAAATGGCAGGTAGTCTAATATATGTTAATTATGTTAAAATATATGATAAATCCAATATATGTATACATATTTATACAGTTATCTTGCTGTACAAGAAAAATTGGGTCTACAAGAAAAAAAAAAACCCGCGAAGGAAAACAAAATGCAAGCAAACATCAACAGAGAGCGTGAAAATGCTATGTTGTGGTCCACATTCAGATCCCACAGGCCTCTCCCTGGGTGTATATGGCTTTCTTCCTCACTAAACTATTGGAACTGGTTTGAAACATCTCATTGTTGAAGAGAACCATGTTCATCAGAATTGATCATCATGTAGTCTTGTTGTTGCCATGTATAATGATATCCTGGTTCTGCTCATTTCCCTTAGCATCAGTTCATTCAAGTCTCTCCAGGCTTCTCTGAAATCATCCTGCTGGTTGTTTCTTACAGAACAATAATATTCCATGACATTCATATGTCATCATTTATTCAGCCATTCTCCCATTTATGGACATCCACTCAGTTTCCAGTTTCTTGCCACTACAAAAAGGGCTGCCACAAACATTCTTGCACATGTGGGTCCCTTTCCCTCCTTTAAAATCTCTTTGGGATATAGGCCCAGTAAAAACACTGCTGGGTTAAAGGGTATGCACAGTTTGATAACTTTTTGAGCATAGTTCCAAATTGCTCTCCAGAATGGTTGGCTCCATTCACAGTTCCACCAACAATGTATCAGTGTCCCAGTTTTCCCACATTCCCTCCAACATTCATCATTATCTTTTCCTGTCATCTTAGCCAATCTGACAGGTGTGTAGTGGTATGTGTAGTGGTGTATGAGTTAGAATTCTGGCTTTGACACTTATTAGGTGTCGGATTTATAACATCTTCCAGTCTCAGTTTCCCCATCTATAAAATAGCTAATAGCTAACATTTACAGAATACTTATGGGTGCTTTATAGTTATTATCTCATTTGATATTCACAAAAATCCTGGAAGGTAGGTGAAGGTAATAATATTTGTCCATAATAACAATGTTGTTAGAGCACTTTATAACTGTAGGTTAATGTAATTTTTTGTCAAGGAGATAGAAAGTAGAGTGAACCCTCAAGTTATCTTCAAGATTAAGGTCTAATTAATTTATAGAACCTCCCTCCAGGGAATGGATCTGTGATTAAATAGATGGGCCTTAAGAAGTTAACCAAGCTCATAATAATACTTGATTGATCATTAAAACATAAAATTGTGATCTCATTCCATTATAATGAAGGGAAGGGACAGATTACTAAGAGTTCCTCCCATTTGGGAAGAAAATTCAAATAACAGGTATTTATTGTGCAACTACTGTATGCCTGAGGGATACAAGGAACCTAACCCTACTAGTCTAATGGAAATGGAGAAGACAATAAGGTACTCTTGTTAAGTAGATGCAGAAAGTTGTTTATCCTTATTTTCAAAGAAGACCAAGAATGTCTTGATTTGCATACAAATGGGATTTAAGTGAGATGAAGTTCTACTAGAATCCTCAGACTTACTTTTTAGTGCATTATCAAAATGCAGTTGGAAGGTCAAAAATAAAGATGACTGGCCCTGGCTGAGGAGGCAGTGGATGTTTGTGTCTACATGTCCAACCAAACTCTAAACATTGGCTATTCAAACATTGTTTTCACCATCCTATTCTCTCTCTCTCTCTCTCTCTCTCTCTCTCTCTCTCTCTCTCTCTCTCTCTCTTTCTTTCTCTCTCTGTATGTGTGTGTATGTGTGTGTGTGTGAGAACTCTTCACAGGCTTAGGGTATCCCCCTAATTCACCATTAAATTTGAGGCCTGTTGCTTACCCTCAACATGATTTAGCTTATCTGCCATGACAATTTTACAGGGATGGGGACTTCATCACGCTATAGCTTAGGTGGACACCAAAGGTGGATGAACAGTCCTGAAAAGGGCTTAGCAAGCCCTCACACAAGAGGTCTGGTCCTCTCCAAACAATTCACACATCCCATATGCAGTATAAGTATTTTTTAAAATATATAATATTTGGGGGGAGGGAGAGTACAGTAACTGGAAGGAGCTGGGTATGCTTTAGATAGAATTGGGTTTTTTTTTTATTTTTAATTGCATAAAATATATAGCGATAAGAAAAACTAATTATACTAAAATATTTTTCAAAACAAGTTGAAAACTTCTAATAGAAGGTGACACTTAAACTGAATTTTGAAGGAAGCTAGAGATTTACTTCCAAAAGGAAGAGGTAAAGAAGGGGGTAGAATCTGGAATTTAGAGATCAGTTTTATGGGGGAAGAAAAATAGGCACAGAGAGGGAAACTGATCTCCCCAACATCATACATAGCAGAAAGGGAATTCAAACAGGTCTTTTGATTCCAGATACACTAGCTCTAGTTTGGTTTAGGTTACTTTATGAAGTAAACAATAGGGATTAAGGCTTTCCAATTTTTCTATGACATACCTTAATATAGTCATCAAACATTAAATATTTTTCAATCCAGGCACTAGAGATAAAAATATGAAAAAAGAAAGATAGTCACTGCTCTTAGTGGGCTTACATTCTAAGGGGGGGGGGAAGACAACACACAAAAGAAAACTGAAAAGGTAGGGATGGGGTAGAGAATGGGGGAGGGTATGCACCTAATTAGGGGAGTTGGGGAAATGAGAAATGTCAGAGTAGTGCATTCAGGTGAGAAGTGAGATGTTCTGAGCTCTCTTTAAATGGAGTTTTTACATTTGGTTATGGAAGGTATATTATGTATAATCCTAAATTTCTTTGCCTTAAAGCTTTTTCTTGCAACTTCTCTACCTCTGCACAATAGATTTCTCTCTCTTTGCTTTTCTTCTTTATCATAGCTCCATTGTACTTGGCATCCAGTAGCATCCAGTAATAGCTTTAACCTGTAAAGGTGGGTAGTTTGGTTTACCAAGTCCCAAGTAAGTGATACTATATGCCAATAAATCAGTTCATTTTTAGGCCTTGGACGAAATTGGAAAAAGGTCTTCTTCAAACTGCAATAAACAAGATGTAAGCTTAAATTAGCTCAGTTAATTCTCATAACACCTAGGAGATAAATACTGTTAATCTCATCATATAGTGGAAACATAAATCTGGAATAACACAATTTGGAATAGTTGAAGTTGGGATTCGAACCCAGATGTTCTTCTCCCTACCATCACATTAATGATATTTTGTTTTTCCAAATGCATGTAGAGATAGGTTTTCAACATTCATTTTTGTAAGACTTTGTGTTGCAAAAATTTCCCCCTCCCTCCTTTGCCTCTCCCTTCCCCAAGACAGCAAGCAATCTGTTATAGGTTAAATATGAACATTTATTTTTATAAGATTTTGATTTCCAATTTTTTCTGTCCCACCTTTTCCTTCCCTCCTCCCCAAGACAGCAAGTAATACAATATAGTTTATACATGAACAATACTTTAAACATATTTCTATATTTTGTCATGTTGTAAAAAAAAAAAAAGAATCAGACCAAAAAGGGAAAACCATGAAAAAGAAAAAAACAAACAAAAAGTGTGAATAGTAGGCTTCGATTTGCATTCAGATTCCATAATTCTTTCTCTGGATGTAGATAACATTTTCCATCATGAGTCTTTTGGAATTATTTAGGATCCTTGTATTGCTGAGAGGAGACATTTCTATCATAGTTGATGTCAGAACGGTGTTGCTGTTCCTGTGTACAATGCTCTCCTGGTTCTGCTCACTTTACTCAATTTCAGTTCATGAAAGTCTTTTCAGGTATTTCTGAAAGTACCCTACTCATCATTTCTTGTAGAACAATAATATTCCATTATATTCATATTCTATAACTTATTAAGTCATTCTCCAATGGATAGATACCCCTTCGTTTCCAATTCTTTGCCACCACACAAAATGTTGCTACAAATATTTTTGTTCATGTGGGTCCCTCAATCCCTTTTTATGATCTTTTTGGAACCTAGGTATTCTTGGTTTTCTATCTGTCATGCCAGACTGTATAAATTTGTAATGCATCATTGTTTGTAAAAAGTCTATGAATTATTTGAGCTTTGTTGCTTAATACCTATGTGACTTTGAGCAAGTCATTTTACTTCATTTATCCTTTGTAAATTGAGGCATTTTAACTAGATAGTGTCTAAGGTACTTCTAGCTCTAAATCTTCTGATCCTCTAGTTCTGTTGCTGTTTTTTCCTGGGCCCTTAGGATTATCTTCCAAGGATACACCAACAGACCAGCAGGGGCCCTCAGATTTCACTTTGAAAACTGGGGCTCATTCTCTTAGGGTTTTTTTTTTTTAAACCTTTTACTTAAACAGAAACAGTAGTAACCAATGTTGTTACATAATCTGCCAGTATCATAAAGTCTTAAACTAATATGTGTCAGATGCTAATCGGTTACATGCCACTTCACTTTAAAAGTATTCCTGAAACCTTGTAACAAGTGGATGATGGCCCATTACATCTGCCTGGATCAGTGTTCATTTTTATAATGTTTTTTCTGGTTTAGGATTCTTTATTGCCTGAAGCCATCATTGCTAAGTCAGATTTGGCTATTTGGCTCTTAGGAAGCATCTGGAAATTTTGTTCATTTTTAGACTTTCTCTATCTAAAAAATGTTACCAATTAGGCGATGATCTCTAGGTCATCAGATGATATAGATGCAGATCTAAGGTGTAGATGAATGAATGGTAAACATTTAATTAAATAAACAAACACTTATTAAACACTATGTGCAAGGTACTAGGAATACAAAAACAAAAACAAAAAAATCTAGTTCCTTTCCTCAAAGAATTTACAGTCTCCTAAAAAGGGAAAAAGGAAGTATTGTTATATAAATTAGAAGATCAAGTCTCTTATATATGCTTATGTATTTTCCTCTAACTCTGCCCCCCCAAAAATGATGCTACCTATTCCATTATTAATAAGAGAATATGTCTTTTGTATTTTTCCAATACCAGGGTTGGAATCTGGATGGATCTATCCACATTCTTCCCTGGACTCCTTCTGACCAACTACACATTTGTGAGAAAGTGGAACTGAGTTTTATGACATCATTTTTGCACACTGGGACTAAGGAAGTAGGAGGAAATACATAGTATAATGGAAAGAGCACATCAGTCTATGAAGCTGGTGAGCTCAAAGTACCTAAGTTTGAAAGATGCTACTCCCATGACCTTAAATAAGTAATTTTATCTTAAGTCTCTATGGGCCCAGTTTTTCCTTTTATAAAATTTTGAGGTTGGACTGGTGATTTCTGGGTGATCTAAATTCTATGATGCTCTTTGAGTCAGGGGGTAGTTTGCAAAATAAGCCATCTAGAGATCTAACCCCAAAAGTATCCTAGACAACAGAACTAAGCAACAATATATGTAAACCATATGTATGACTGGTGCTGCAGGTGAATTCAGCTGTGTGCCCTGAAGTACTTAATACAGTGTTATATTTATAGATAGTTTGAATAGGATAGGACCTTAGTAATTGAGTTTAACTCCCATTTTAGAGATGAGAAAACTGAGGCCTAAAGAAATGAATTGATGTACATGAGAACACAAAGCAGATTTGACCCTGACTCTCAGACTTCATCTTTTTTTTCCTCCAACCATTTAATCTCTGTGTTTTAAAAATAAAGATTTCAAGGGCAACTAGATGGCACAGTAGATAAGAGTACCAGCCCTGGAGTCAGGAGAACCTGAGCTCAAATATGGCCTTAGACACAATACTTCTTAGCTGTATGACCCTTAGCAAGTCACTTAGTCCCAATTGCCTCAGCAAAAAAAAAAAAAATAAAAAATAAAAATAAAAATAAAAAAAAATAAAAAAAAATAATAAAGATTGCTAGGGTTTTCTCCTTGGTAAATTTGTGGAATCTGAAGTAGATCCCAAAGCTTTCTTTCTTGCTCAGGGCTTCTAAAATTGTTTTCACCTAAGAAATTGTTATGTGCCTTCAGGTACGTAAAATTGGTATGCAAATCAAATATTTACAGATAACAAGTCATAATTCTGCAATCCCCACATTCAGTTATAAGACCCCATATGAGATCTCAAACCACAGTTTAAGAAGCTGGGCTCTAGCTTACCAGTTCAATGGGACTCATGGATTGCTCCCCTCCAACACAGCCCAGCATGGCTGGTTTGCTCAGTTATAAGTCTTATAACATTTCTTGGCTACAGAGAATTTAAAGAGGCTTATTATTTCTTCAATTTTTCCACCTTTCTAGGAAGGTAGATAAAGAGACAATTAACAACACATCCATCTTCCAAAGCACAGACTTTATTAACAGGACTGTTTTTATAGCATGGGAAGCTGCAGTGCTTAAAATTGCTTTGCTTTGCTTCATCTTTCTTTTCAACTACTCAGTCAGTATGGAAAAGGTAGACTGAGATTGGGAAGATCTTTTCAGAAAAAGTGAACCCATCAGTCACAGAAAGAGCTAAGGGCTAAAGTAGGAGGAATTAGGACCTGCAGAATTACCCATTCTCAGCAACGATAGCCCATCCATATCCCCAGTCTTTCCAAAGGAGATCGTTTAGAATCCCTGACACATGCTGCACCTTTTCACAGCCTCCTCTCTCTAAAACCTCTCCCTCTCCTCACTTTCACCTCCCATAAACTCCAGAAGAGACAGTAAGGATGTCTCTCAGCAAAGCAAAATTGTGGCTACATTTTTTCCTTCCAAAAAGCAGTCTTCTGGGCCTTAGATCTGGAAGATATTTTTTCATAATATTTTCCTTGAGACCATGGTCTTGAGAATTTTTGCTTCAGATCGGGACACCAGCTAGGTAATTTTAGGAATATAGAAGGGACTGAGTAGACTCAAGGGTCATTCTAGCTTGGATCTCCCATCCCTGGAGGACATGACTACCCAAGGCTTAAACTACAAAACTATATAAAAAGTCCAGCATTTCTACTAGATACTTATCATGTACCCCTTTCTTCCCCTATTTCCCATCCCATGCCCGTGCAAGTACAGCTCTCCAGTGGTTGACTGAACTAGTACAGGCTGCAAATGTAGGGACTGCGGGGATCTATTTTTCCTCTTCTCTAAAGTCCTGTCTCTATAAGCAAAACTCACAAGCCGGCCACAAAGGCCGGGGTATATCTAGTTATCTATCTATTCATATCCCTAAACCTAAATAAACAATATGACTCTGAAGGCACACCCCATCCTGATCGCCTTTTTCCTCTGACATCTACCACCAGCCTCTCCCCGGCCTGGATTCAAAGAGACTAAAGCTCCCGGGCCACGAAGGACTCAGCTGGGACCCAGGGCCCAGGCTGTGTGGTCCTTAACTCAGTCCACTCCCCTCAACCCAACTGGCACGAGCTGTGGGGGCAGGGAAGAAGGGGGGGGGCGGAGCTCCATCAACAGCTGATTGGCTCCGCGTGGAAGGGCTGCGGCCAACCCCAGCCAACCGGCTGCGTGTTGCTATGTGCCGAGCAGAGGGGATAGGCGCGGGGGCGCGTCCGTCACCTGGCAGCCCCCGGCCCGGTCCGGGAGGGATGCGGAGCGCCGGCGGCGGCGGCGGCAGTGGAGGCGACTGTGGCTTTAAGAGGGAAGCGCGAGCGGAGCCCGGGATCCAAGCCGGGCCGCCTCCTCCTTCTACCGCGCAGCACAGCTGAGCCGAGCAGGGCAGAGCAGAGCTAAAGCTGAGCTGAGCTCTGGCCGGAGTCAGATCTCCTGGTCAAAGCGGGGTGAGTGCTGGAACTGGGGCTCCCAGAGAGAGAGGCCCGGGCTTCGGGGGCGGCGGCGGGAGCTGGAGCAGGCGGGGAGCAGGGTGGGCACGGCTTCGGACCCGGACTGGGGCTCGGGGGCAAGCGTGGGTGTGGGCGTGTGGAGCTCTCCAGCCTCCGCCAACTCTAGTGCTCCCCATCTCCGGACTTCTCCAGCTTGGTTCGCCGGGCAAGGAGGTCGAGGCAGTTCGTGCCTCCGCTTGTGCTGGCTGGCTTCAGCCCTCCACGGTTCCGGAGCTGGGCACGGGCGCTGAGCTTTGGGACTTGGGGGAACCGGTCGCCCTGAGCACCACGTGATCGGTTTGTTTACAAACACAGCCCGCGGGCCCCGAGAACAGACGCTGCCGGCGCTGGCTCTGAGGGGACTGGGGTCTGGGGACGTTCCCGGCAAGGGGCTTCAGATACAACCAATGGCTTTCGTCTCCGGCCCGCTTCCTCCAGCGCCTAGTTAACTGCTGGGCAAGATATCCAGAGCGCTACTTTGGGGCCAGCAGCTTAGAAGTGACCGAGGGAGGTTGGATCTAGAGAGCGAACTTGGACTTGCCAGAGACCTGACTGCCTTGGCAACTCTCTTTTGAAGAAAACGAACCGGACCCTAGCTTCGCTCCTCTTTGGAGTCCTGATCTAGGTCTGGTTTGCTGAGCTGAGATCATTCTTCGGTCCCAGGAACTAAGTTCGAGAATATCTGAAGGAGAGGGGGTGTAGGTGGGGAAGGTCTAGGCCCCTTGCTGAGCTCTTTCTTTACTTCGGTGACTCCTGCCCTGGGCAGCTTCTGGCTCATCACAGTGGTCACACGCTCCTAGGGGGCGCTGGCATGTAGCCTCTTCCCGTGGCTAGAAGAAGAGCTTCCAGCGTGCAGGGACTCGGTCCACCTTTTGCCCTGAACCTCTCTTGGAACAGTGCTCACCAGCCTCCTCCTTACCGGGCTACTGTTAACTCCCAGCTACAAAGATAGATCGGGAAGAGGGGGATGCTTTGTTCCCTTTCCTCATCCTGCCCTAATATAACTGGAGGCCCTCTGCCCCTCACCAATGGGCAGTCATCATTATCTCCCCTCCTGGCAAGGATAGCACCCCAAACTACCCAGGGAATCTTCACAGGTAAAATTGGAGTGCGAATTCCCTTGACATTCTGTGGCTCTCAGACCTCTCCTTTGGACTTTTACACCTTGCTTTATCCCATTTCCCTTTCTATTTATTTTTCTCCCAACTAGGCTATTAAACATTGTTTACTTTCTGATCACTGCATCTGTGTTCTGGTATCTGAGGGACAAATGCCCATTTTTGCAGATGATAAAGGGACCTATGACTCTTTAAAATCAAGGTATTTTGCTCTTGGTTATTTAAACTATTCCCACAGCCTGGCTTTAGACCCTTGCAAAGATTATTGCTGTCAGGATCTTTTTATTGGCAGAGGAGATTCTTCTATGGACCAATTTCTTTTAGATTTTATACCTTATTCTTTCTTTACCTATGTGTCTACCTTGGTTCTTCATAGATCCTTTCTGAATTACTTTCTGAAAAGTTAGCAAATAGGGGAACAGCTGAATTGAATCAGACTGAGATTGAGAGCTGACTGGCTGGATATCTGGCCCAGAGAAAGTTCTTCCATTCATCTCATACACACATTAAGTGTTAGATAGGACCTTCAGAATCACCCAATTCAATCTCTTCATGTTGATTGTGGAGGAAACTGAAAGGGTTGTGAATGTATCTAGTAGAAAGAACCCCCAGGCCTTTGCTTCTTTGTGTTTATGAGAATGGGGACTCTTTCACTGTGATTTTGATTCAGAGACCCTCTAGTCTGGTGAACTTGTCTCAACTTATTTCCCCTCTCTTCTCTGTCTCCCAACACATGGGCTGAATCTTCCTTATCTGAAGTTTTTCTTTTCCATTTTCTTCTCTTTATGACTATGCGGTAGGTGGGCAGCCTTAGTCTCTGACAGTCCTGGAGGCTTAATTTCTTTCCCTGAAGAACTGGTCTAGCCTGAGGAGCAATTGTGAAAGCTTTCCCATGGCATTAATATCTGTCCCAAAGGGACTGTGAGTATCTCTTGGTTAGGAAAAAAAAAAAAAGAGTATATATAAGGGTATCTGGCAGCTTATCCCCTGCCTAGTTTTCCTCAACAGTTTAGCCTTTCTTACCCTCAAGTTCTTGTTAATAAGTGTTTTTCAATATCATTGATCCCTATGTAATCCTCTGTATTTATTTTATGCATTTAAAAAACATTCTGAGAGTAGGCTTTTCTTAGATGCTGAAGAGATGTCCGACACAAAAGTTAACCTTTTATGTTATGGGAGATGTTTTGCGGTTTGCAACTCATTTTACAGACTTTATTTCATTTAATCTTTATGAGCCTGACTGGTGCTGTTATCCCATTTTACAGATTGGAAATTTCAGGTTAAGAAAGGTTGAATGACTTCCTTAGGATCACAGAGCTATTAGTTAAGTATTGTGGAAGTATTCCTGAGATAAAATTAATATGACTGTTTAATCTTAGAGGTACTTCCACAATATCTGAGATAGGATTTGAACTCAGTTCTTTCAGATTGTTGTCCAGTATTATCCACTATGTGGTTTTATTTAGAAGTCGGCCTCCAAAAAGTCTGAACTGAATGCCGATTAGACCTAGAACTTATAGGCAAGGTACAAGTACCTCCAATATCAGGGAGAGGCAACCTGTGAAGAACTTTCTCCTTAATGGCAGTCAACTTGTCATGTAAGAAGGATTAACTCACCATGATCTTATACTAGGAAAAGGTTTCTTAATTTAGGGTTCATGGATACTTTGGGGTCAATCCACATTGACCAGTGGAAAAAATCAGATAAATCAAATATGTGGGAATTTAGTCAGAGCCCCAGAAGTTGAGAGCCTTGAATGACAAGATGAGGAAATTTTTTCTATTGTTATTTTTACTAACCTCTGATTAAAATTCAGCATTTTCAATTATGAATGTAGGCAACAAAACATTGGAATCGTGTTACAAAAGGAGTCCTTTATACACATAAAAAAGGCTTCCCCCCCAGTGTTGAAGATGATAAAACAAAGGGTCCTACAAATTCAAGGCTCACAGAGTGGGAAGGATTTCACTTCACTTGACTACCAAGCCAAGCATCAGTCTGGTGGTGGCCTAGGTCATGGTGAGGGGTGAATCTGGATGCAAAACACTGACTTGCTTTTGCCTCTTTGGTTCAGGTGGTTGTGAAAGATGCACAACCCTGCCCTCCACACCCCACCCCCAGCTGTAAGTAGGTTCTGAATTTTAGCTTAGCATTTGTGTGGTGCCTAGGGCTGAGATGGGGGTGGGGAGTAGAGTGAAAATGGAGTCCTGCTGGCTGAGGTTATTGTTGTATGAGGCTATTGTTATGTTTCATGTGTCCTAGTGGCTTTTAGGGGGTTGTACAGGCGTGTGCTTGGGGCCATTAACAATTCCTGGCAGTCACAAGTAGAAAATGTTGATTATGCTTATTTCAAAATCTCCCCTAGCCTAGACTGTATAGCCTGGGGGAAGGGCAGACTCATAATAACTTTTTTGTTGGGGAGGGCGGGTTGCACTGGAAGGGAGGGTGACCTTTGTTTATCTACAAACCTATATTAAAAAGCAGAGCTCAGGTCCCAATCTTTCTCCCAGTGCCCGGGCCTCTAACACCTGAGTGTTCAAATTGTTAAATTACCCTGCTCTAATTCCTTGTCTCTGAGGCTCTCTAACCCCTGGGGCTCATACTAGATTTATCCACATCTGATTTCCCCCGTTGATTACTGTGGTCCAGACACAATTGTGTGTGGAGCAGTCTCTGAATTATCATGAAGATTGTCTTTTGTATCACCTGGTGCTTACCACACATCCTTACCTTAAATTAATAAACTAAAAACTGCAATTTTCTTTTAGAAAGGGCTTAAATGACAAAATTAGAATAAAAGTGAAATGTGCTTTATATGGGAACTTACTAAGTACAATAGCAAACCTCTCTTCCCCCCCCCCCTTTCTTTCTGAGAAATTAGCTTTGGAAACTTTGGGCTAGTTTTGGAAACTACCAGTGTAGAAATGTCCTTCACCTATTTGGCCAACAATCTTTTGGATTTAGGGTTGGATTTTTTGTTTTTGTTTTTTGTATCATGGAGGAAAAAAAGTTCCTTCTAGTGTTTGAGCTTCACATTTCTAATTCCTCCACAGCTTTCTTCAGCCCCTTCTTAGATGGAGTTTGTTAGTCTGATGATGACAGACTTAGATTGACTTCATCTTTATAAGTCCTGTCACTAAAGTCACTAAGGCCTAGTGGCAGAGATCAATTTCCTTAAGATGAAATGGTACAAAAAGCAAAGCCGATTCTTCTTGGACTTCAGATAATTTTGCATTTAGACTAATAGTGGGTAATGGGTGATCCATGTGGATAGACTTCCAAGATGTGCTATTGAATCATAGACCAGTGAATGGGCTTTGTTAAATCATTTTCAGCTGTATTTGACTCTGCTACCCTATTTGGGTTTTTGGTTTTTTTTTTTTTTTTTTTTTTTTTGGCAAAGATATTGGAGTGGTTTACCATTTCCTATTCTAGCTCATTTTACAAATAAAGAAATTGAGGTAAACAGGATTAAGTGACTTGCCTAGGGGCATTTTTCAATTCTTCATTATTTTATTTGAGGGTTTTTTTTAAAGCAAAAGATGCTGGAATGGCTTGCCATTTCCTTTTCTAGCTCATTTTACAGATGGAAATGAGAAACTGAGGCAAACAGGGTTAACTTGTCATGCATCACATAACTTAGTGAAGTGTCTGAAACCTAATTTGAATTCAGGCAGGATGAGTCTTCTCATTCCAAGCCCAGCACTCTCCACTAAGAAAAGTCAATGCTGAAGACTTGTGGCAGCCAGTTATTCTCAGTGGGTGTAGTTGATCAAAAGCCAGAAGAGAAAAAAACTAGGATTTTTGACTTCTGGATGGAAGAGATTTCACCTTACTTTATTTTTTATGGGTTGAAATTATTATGAATCATCATCAGATTGTGAATTGCTTTACAGGTGAGGACTGTCTTGCTTTTCTTTGTATCCCTATTTTTATCATAGTTGCCCCATGGCACTGGTGTTGAGGAGGGGAAGAATAGTAGCTGACCAAGAAGCAGCTCCCTCCCTTAAGCTTTTCCTGCTTTTTTATTTCTGAACCCAAAGCTTTTTTCCTCCTGAAACCTTCCAACCTTAAAGAGGTTTGCAAATAAGTATATTTTACATATATTATTGAGACTCACAACAATTCTGGGAGATAAGGAATGTTGCTATAAGTGTTCTTCTCGAGAAAACTGAGGCTGAGAAGTTAAGGGACTTAGTTTAAGCTTCTGCTCTCTAATTTTTCAGGTAGGATTTATTCCTCTACACTGCTATGAACCTTCTCAACAGAGGCTGTATTTTCTAGGTCTTATCCTGACAAACATTAGGGTAACTACAAGTAATTACACTTTAGGGATAGAGGCTGAAGTACAAAGACACTCCTAATTTTAGAATAAAGGGTGGCCTTATCATCAGTAGAAAAATACACCCCCTCACTTTATATTAGAGAAGATAAATGAAAACTTAGTCATGCCATTTAGATTTGGAAGGGACCTCATAGGTCAACTTTCAACCCCTTCATTTTGAAATTCACTTCCAGTTCTAGTTTTTTCTGACTCTTTAATTTAGTGATTTGTCCAAGGTCAACACAGCTTGTTAGTAGCAATCTGGGACTAAAACCCAGGTCATCTGGCTTTCCAGCCCAGGGCTCTTAACTAGATCACAGCCTGAAAAGATGCCAACTCCTGACCTAATTAAGTCTTGGTCATCCAGTACAATTTCCTGCAACCAATGAAAAGGCAAAGCTCAGGGATGAGTCTCACTCTTCTGTGATGTTGCAGAGAAAGAAGAGTTCCATAAAGAGCCACCACCCTAATTCTACAGCCAGATCATCCAGTTGGGTCAGGAACACCTTGGGGTCCACCCTGTTTGTCCTGAGCCCTGGGAAGATTGAGAAAGATAATAGAGGCGTTTGGGTCTCCTCTGTTGGTTTCCCAGACTCTGGTCTGGGATGGCCATATGGCTAGAGGGTCAGGATGTAATTCCTTCGTAGATGCTAAAGTTTCCCTAATACACCCTTAGTCTCTCTTTTGGGGTGACAAAGGGAGGTTAGAAGCCCATATGATAGATGTATGACACTAAGGCTGAATAGATTGGAGTTCTGAAATGAATATCATCATTGAATCACATCGTATGTCCTGATAAAATGACATCATGTATGTCCTGATAGAATGTGTGTGTTATATCCTGACTCTATTAATATTCTTCAAGAAGTCCAGGTAGGAGGGTCAAGATAAGGGTTTTATATTACATGTATGGGGAGGGTTGGGTATGAAGTCTTGGGTGCTAATATGCATATTTAATTTGGGCGGGGAACCACTCACTTGTAGACTAATCTGGCTCTTGGCTTTTATATAACTTTGGGTATTCTGACCACTGCTATTCCTACTTCAGAGCTATTGAAGAACTGCATAGAAAATAGTAAATTACCATTCATAACTTACTAATGTCCATTGGCAAAGCAACCTAAATGTTTCTTATTAATGCTTAGAACTTCCTAAGCTTTTTTCCCTTCTTTTTTCCTTTCCTTACTTCTGAATCTGTGTGTGTGTGTGTGTGTGTGTGTTTGCCTTATGAGTTTGGGTATTGTGGCAGGGGCCTTGATTTTTCCCTACCTGTGTTTCTGATTCTCCCTCTGAGTATAATCATTTTGATAAAAATATAAATATAAAAATCTCATTTTTTCCTCTTCCTCATACAAACTATAATCTAGAATATAAGTCCTCTCTATTAGTAATTTATTATATTAATTCATTTATTTTATATCAGTACAAAAGTGGATAAATAATACTTTTGTTTACTTTTTAAAGACTAAGAATATTTTTTATCACATGGTTCTTGATTAGCTTCCCTTTTCTCTCCCTCTCCCGACACCTCCCCCTTCCCCAGTATGTATTAATGGGGGAAAAAAAGATCTCTTCCTAAATAGAGAATTCAGTGAAATTTTCTAGAAACAGGAAGCTGGTGTGAGGGAAAATTCCATTTTGTTGCATCCAAATTTAAAACTTTGAATGGTGCTCCTCTTTCCCAATTTAAGAGAACATATACCTTTTGTAGTTAAAACATACGTAGTTTACTGCTATTCAGAGTGCTTGAAGATAGGGAGGAGGGAGCACCTGGTGCAAGGATGGATGTTAATACATGTTTAAGCAAAATTCCTAGCTCCTGCTTATGGTGTGGTCTGGAATTTTTTAGTCTGCCAGTTTGTTTTCATTTAGGTTTTTTATGGATTCCTTTTATTTTTACATCTTCTGTTTTCCTCTGCCTTTTTTTTCCCTGAGGCAATTGGGGTCACACGACTTGCCCAAGGTCACACAACTAGGAAGTGTCTGAGGCCAGATTTGAACTCAGGTCCTCCTGACTTCAGGGCTGGTACTCTATTCACTGCCCCTAGCTTTCCTCTGCCTTTACACCAAACCTTTTTTTGAAGAAAGACATGAAGAGAAAACAACCAAATTACCTACTAAGCCTGATAAGCATTTGGAATAATCCACACCTGTAGTTCCCATTCCTTAATGAATGGAGAAATATACATTTTCTCATCTCTTCTCTGGAGCCAAACTTGGTCATTGTAATTACCCAGCATCCAGTTAAAAAGTGTCCCTTTTCATTTGCATTATTATGGCCATTCTAGATATTTTTGCTTATTTCAGTTTGTTTCAATTCATGTATGTCTTGGTATGTTTCTCAGAAATACTTACATTAGACTGTCTAACTTATATGAAAAGCTGGCAGTTGGTAATGCAAAAGGCTGGAGAGACCTGTGTTCCACTCCTGATAGTAGCTTTGTGATTATGAATAAGTTATTCCTCTCTGGTCTTCCTTCTACAATGGTCATAATAATTCCTTCTTTACAAGATTGCTGTTAAGCTGTAGTGAGATAATACTATATGGGTAGAGCACTTTGTACACCAGAAATAACAAAACAAACAAAAAAAAATTGCAACTCGTGGTTCACCCTGTGAATTTCCTACCCTCCAACCCCATCCTGTCTATAGTGTTTTTAGCTTTAAAAGTTCATTGTTCACACAGAAAGGAAAAAGCCAGAAATTTGTTGCATACTTAGGCTTTTTCCCCCTTCTGTAAACAGTTTGTTAATAGTTTTTTGAGATGAAACCCATCCATCTCTGGAATTAAGGACAGCCAGAAAATCATAGCATCGGGAGAATTTGGGGCTGAAAGGAATCTTAAATACTATATTATGCAGTTCCCCATATTTTACATATGGGGAAACTGAATCCCACAGATAAGAAATAGCAGGTCCATGATTTGAAGCCAAATTCTCTCTCCCCCTTTCCCCCCAGTCTTCATGTTTTTTCTCCAGGCTTATACCAAGTTGGCTACAAAGGCATCCTTTTTTGAAAGAAGCATGTGTTTCTTTGTCTAGTTCTTACATTTACACATGGGTGGGATCCCAGCCACAGATGGAAGGGTCTAGAGTTTTAAAAACTTGGAAAATTTGGAATTAGAATTAAAGTGGGACAGACTGAGGCAGATTGGTGATATGGCTGCCTTTGGCCTTGAGCTTTCTTCTACTTATTTTCTGGGCTTATGGGAGTCTTAATGGGAACTTCTTGGAATTAGTGATAGAGCTTGCTTTGTCAATAAACACCAAAAGAAAAGTCTGCACAATGAATTTACCATCCTGTTCTCTACAGAGGTAACACTCAGGATAAAGTGAATGAAGCCTGTGTTCTCTTGCACTTTCCCTGAATTAGCTGCTATTCTGTTTTTAGATGAGAAATTCTTTCTAAGGCTGACCTACCAGGTGTCTTATAGACCATATATTTTGATTAGTGTTCCCCCTGTGCTTAAGGACCAGAAAGAAATGAAGATCATGTACCCCATAGATGAAAGAAATGCCCAGGAAAATGTGCTATATATATTTTTTTCCTACTCTTTGGGATGGTCTGTTTTTCATTTTAGGTTAAGAGTGGGCCTGATTATAGTGGGAGGGATTAGATAGTCTCAGGCAACTTCAGAAATATATTGTCACTTATCCCAAATCATGAAAATCCTTTGGGGATGGAGGATGGGGGGAAGGGCAGATGAGATCGAAAGAAGTGTTTAGGGTCACATAGCAAGTTGGTGGTAAAGCTAATTTGCCACTTAAAAATGACATTCTTTTTGTGTTTTAAGAGTTTGCATGATGCTGTGAGATAGATAGTATCTGCCATGTTCAAAAAAGGACGGGGATTGAAAAACAAAGGAAACTGGGAGCATTAAGTATGGTAATTTACCTTCTCTTATTAGAGCCCCTCAGACAAATTTGAGGAAAGAGAAATGAGGCATTTCTTATCAATCAGTGTGTCAGGCATTGTTCTAAGTGCTGGGGATACAAAAAGGCAAAAAGTCCTTGCCCTCAGGGAGTTTATAATCTTAATTATTGGAACTAATATCTAATAATTATCTAAACTATAAGGAGTACATTAGTTTTTACCACTGTATACACGTCATCTCTTACAGTAGCAGATTGAGATAGCTGAGTGCCTGGGCTCAAATAAATTAGATTGCTTGCTTTTAATTAAACATATTACACCTCCATTTTTGTGTCTCTGTATAGGTTGTCCCTCACCTTTTTTTTTTTTTTTCCTTCAGTCTAGTTTTCTGCAAAATTTAGCTCAACAATTTGGAACTATGCCCCAAGGGCTATATCTAACTGCATATCCTTTGATCCAGCAGTGTCTCTACTGGATCTGTATCCCAAAGAGATCATAAAAAAGGGAAAAGGATTCACATGTGCAAAAATGTTTGTAGTAGCCCTTTTTGTGGTGACAAGGAACTGGAAACTGAGTGAGTGGGTGCTCATCAATTGGGGAACAGCTGAATAATGATTAGCAGGATGATTTCAGAAAGGCCTGGAGAGACTTACATGAACTGATGCTGAGTGAAGTGAGTAGAACCAAGAGAACATTGTACATAGTAACAACAAGATTATGTGATGATCAGCTCTGATAGATGGGGTTCTTTTCAACAATGAGGTAATTCAGGCTAATTCTAATAGACTTGTGATGGAGAGAGCCATCTGCATCCAGAAAGAGGAGTGTAGGGAATATATGTTTGCTTGCTTTTTTGTTCATTTTCCCCCCTTTTTGGTTCGATTTTTTCTTGTGCAGCATGATGAATGTAGAAATATGTATAGAAGGAATTGCTTATGTTTAACATATATTGGATTACTTGCTGTCTAGTGGAGAGGGTGGGGGGAAGGGAGGGAGAAAAATTCAAAATACAGAATTTTGCAAGGGTGAATGTTTTATTTATTTATTTTTATTTGCAAAACATGTTATGGGTAATTCTTCAACATTAACCCTTACAAAGCTTTTTGTTACAAATTTTTCCTCCCTACTCCCTACCCCTCCCCTAGATGGCAGGATATCCACTACATGTTAATTATGTTAAAATACTTGACAAATCGAATATATGTATACATATTTCCACACTTATCATTGTTGTGCAAGAAAAATAGTATCTACAAGAAAGAAAAAGATAATCAGATAAAGGAAACACAATGCAAGCAAACATCAATCGAGAGCATGAAAATGTTATGTTGTGGTCCACATTTCACATCCCTCTCTCTGGGTGTATATGGCTTTCTTCAGTGAACAATTGGAAGTGGTTTGAAACATTTCATTGTTGAAGAGAGTCATGTCCATCATAATTGATCATCATATAGTATTATTGTTGCTGTGTATAATCTCCTGGTTCTGCTCATTTCACCCAGCATCAGTTCATGCAAGTCTCTCCAGGCCTCTCTGAAATTGTCCTGCTGGTCGTTTCTTACAGAGCAATAATATTCCATAACATTCATATACCATAATTTATTCAGCCACTCTCCAATTGATGGGCATCCCTTCAGTTTCCAGTTTCTAGCCGCTACAGAAAGGGCTGCCACAAACATTCTTGCACATGTGGGGCCCTTTTGCAAGGGTGAATGTTAAACTATCTTTGCATGTATTTTGAAAATAAAAAGCTATTTAAAAAAAATTGGCTCATGTCACCTTAGAGATAGAGGGTATTAGTGGATAAATCATAGGAGTTGAGACAGGAAGTCCTGGTTCCTCCAACTTATGAGCTATGTGAGTGGTTAACCTCTCATTTTCTATAATGAATGAGAGATTTAGATAAAATGGTCTCTAAGGTCCTTTCTACACCCTATAATATTTTCACGAGGCTTCATGTGACTTGTTCAGCTATTCTTGTCTTTTACCATATCTTTATGTACTGTGTAGATGTTCTTTTTTTCCCTTACTGAATGTAAATTCCTTAAGATTAGAGGCTGTTTTGCTATATATCCATTGTCTATATATATATAGTAGGTATTTAATAAATGCTTGTTGATTGAGATCACATGTACACTGAGAGGCCTGAAGTTTTCTTTTGTATTCCAACCAGTTTCCATCCAACCTTACAAGAGAAGCAAATCTTCTGGGAAGCTAGGAAGATCTCCTGAGCTGCTTATAAAGCAACAGAACATGTGTGGTCTAAAAGATGAAGATGTGGCCACGTTGTTTGATGGATATTATGTCTCTAATGAGACATAAGTAATGGTAGATAAAGAGAGATAAAGCTGTGAGACTTTATTAAATCTACCAATACAGGGGATTCAGGCTTAGTTGCCCCTATGAGGCAGAGTTGTCTCGAAGGAGACATTGTTAGCCATTTAACCTAAATGCTAAACCAAGCCAAAAATGTGCCATTGTAAAATATCAACTGGTCAGTTAAGGATTTATTAAGCATCTATTACTACAAGGCAATGGGGATAAATATTCAAAGAATGAAATAGCTGGATAGAGCTTTTTTTATGTAAAGAGATTAAAAAGAATGGCCCAGGAGTGCTATTCAGTGTTAGGGTCCTTAACAATCCATCTTTAGAAAACCAATTTTCTCTGTACCTGTTTCAGAATAGGGGTTAAAACTATCAATGGAAAAATCTCAGATAATATCTTTTCACCTGATAAGCAAGCAGTCAATAACCTCAAACCACCACAGTACTCTAACTTCCAGTTAATCAGATACAAAGTCAGGGTGCTTCAGGAGAAATTGCCTCTTCTCCATGCAGATGTTGTGACAGGTGCAAGCCCCACGTGTGCTCCTCTCCCCCAGCAAAAGCTATGAATGAACGAATAGCCATGTGGTGAATACATTGACTTTTCTAACAGATGTTTCAAAGACCTAAACCAGCCTCTACAAGCAAAAACTTCCTTTGCTGGAAGACTAGTTCTAGATTCTACCCCTGGCTCATGACACATACCAATTTGGTGCATTCATAACCTGAATTTAAGGTCTTTCCAAACTGGAATTTGTTAGATGGAGTACCTGCTTCAATTGAGGACTTGAATTTCACAGTCCACAGAATCCTTATCAGCTTCTCATTATATTTATGATATCATTGTATTCCTTTTTATCAGAGGTAGAAGAGAGATTTGTTTGATTAATGAAGAAGAATGCTTCCTTAATTGTGATTTCTTAGTGGTTCAGAGTGGGTTCACAGTTAACTGGGTTAGTTTTTAGAAAAGCCCCATCTGCCCATCTGGGCCTGATACTACATGGGGTGTGTGTGTGTGTGTGTGTGTGTGTGTGTGTGTGTGTGTGTGTGTGTGTGTGTACTTTAAATCAAACGAACTTATACCTCATAATTATTATCCTTTTTAAGTATTCCATTTGGGAAGTCTTTGAACACTTTGAATTTTGTAACCTTAGATTAGTACTGTTGAACTTCTAAACTTGTTTTCAGAGACTACAGCATATTCTTTGGACAGTCTTCAGTGGTGACATTGTTGTTCTCATTTGATTTTTAGAAGGCCTCAAGTTCAATCAGAGCTAAACTTGGCACACAATGTGGGTGATCAAGCTTTCGATAATGCCATTTTGTATATGCCTGCAATGCCAGGAGGCTTACTTTATTAGTTTGGACTCTGATAGTTTCTCTAAAGGCATCCCAACCATGTTTGAGCAATGTTAGCATCGATGGAATAAGTGTTTGACCTTCCTCAATTGGGGTTGGGGGGAAGAGGAAAGCAGATTTTATTTGGGATCTTTGAATTTGGGTCTACCTTGAAAGTAACTTTTAACTTTAAAAAATGATTATTTTCTTTGTAATTTAGAGGATACTTGGAGAGTTGCTGTCTCTTGTCTGGAGAAATAACAATAGCTTGCCTTCCTATATCACTTTAAGCTTTGCAAAATGCTTTGCAGAAGTTATCTTTTTTTTTTTTTTAATTACAGCAAGAAAGTTATGTGCTAGAAATGCTAGATTTTGTTTCAAAGGTAGAAAAGAAGGAATTGTCAAAATTGCTTAACTTCCCAAGAGAACTGTTTAAAGAGAAAGGTTGTAGCTCATGTGTTAGAGACAACATCTCTACGGTGATGGGCTGGGGGGAGGGAGCTCAATGCTTGACTTCTACTCCTGAACTCCCCTCCCCAACTCTTCCCTACCAATGAAGCATTTAAGGAAGTCTCAAAGGGGAAAGGTCATCGTGTTTCCTGGGAACCCCTGTTCCATGAGATGCATGGACCCACCCTGGTGTCTTTTGTACCCTGATTACATATCTATAAGGATCAGTGTTACTGGTATAACGTCTTTCTGTCTCCCTGAAGTTAAAACTAGCCTATTCTTGGCCTGAGGCTGGAATGGGAGCTAGAGGGAAGAAGTTTTTTTATTTTTAAAATTTTTATCCATCTTCCCCACAAAAGAAAAAGTAAAAAAAACTGAATATTCAAGGAATGAGTCTGGTTGTCTTGTGGTTGAGTGCCATTAGATTTTTTCACCACCAGACCAAATGCTGCCAATCCTGCCACCTCTATCAATGGTGAAGGTTTGCTTGGGAACATCACACACTTTCAACCTGGTGGCTCGATTGAAGAATAATGGGCTTGGTTTGAGACTTGGTAGTGTGAGGTGAGGAAGGTTTTGCATTAGCCCATAACACTTTGGTCTTGCTTAGGTGAAATGGTGCTTCGAGGTTGAGACTATTGGGGTTTTTCTGTTGTGGTTATGGCTCATTTAGGAAAAGGCATCTGTCTGGGTGAAGGAGTTTTGGCCACATATGCTGGCAAGTTCTGAAGTGTGCTGCTGATGGACTTTACCCTTGATCAAGTGTTGCCAAGTTCCTTGTTTTTAATAATATTTCACATCTTTACTTCTTTCTTCCTTGCTGATAGGAGGGAGCCAGCTGCTAGTGGTAGCAAATCTTTCTTTAATTTTCATCATGATAGATTATTACTTCATTTAAAATGGCGTTTAATTTGTACATGTGCCCTGAGGCTTTTAAATATTGAGCTTATTTGATTAGTTGGAAATCAATCTGGGCTTCACCAAAGCCCATGCCCCTCGTTTACAGATGACAAAACAAAAGACCCAGATGGTTTAAAGCTTATAATGAGTTAGAAGCAGACTCTGCCCAAATATTGTTTGGAATCCCTAACCTCATTCTTCCTTTTCCCCCCTTTCTGTCTATCAAACCTTATTTTTACTCTTGAATTTCTCCTGAGAATCCAGGACAAAAAGTAGTCCGGTTCTCCGCTCCCCCATGTGTCTATTAGTAGTTTCCTACTTAAAACTTGTCTTTTTCATCTAATCCCTCCTTTCATCTTAGCCTTGCAGGGCTTTCCTGAATCCTCTCCTTTCACCTTCCTCTCTTTTTACATACCTGAGACAGTAGCTTTCTTTCCTTTCAACTAGCCACCTTCCCTCTTCCATGCCGCCGCCCCCCCCCCCCCCAAAGAGGATTATGAACAAGATGGCAGTTGGCCAAGTTGAGATTCTTCCTCAACCTCTTAGGAGTGAGAAGTTTATCTTTCTGAGGAGGGCTTCCTAGGTGCTGATGAATTAGTGCCTTTGGTCCATGGTTATGTGTATGAGTACGTGTGTCCGTCTGGTACATACACATCCCTGTCTCTTCAGATTGAAGATAGGAATAAGTTTTAGGACCCAGAATTGAGCAAAACCAGAACCTCTCTTGCTATTTGTATTTTCCCCCTCCTTCTGAAGAACAGAAGTGAAAGAAGAAATAATCCTGCTCCTGGTAAATGCATAATTTAGAATCTGCCCTGTATGGATAAGAAAACAGACTCTGCAGCTGCTGTATAAACCCAGACTGGCAGCCAGGGGCTTGTTTTCTTTTCCTCCCACAGTGTTTGTGCAGGATGGGGGTTGGTGGTGGATGGGGTCAGAGCTTGTCCTCCCTTCCGCCCTGCCTTCCCCCATCTAACAGTCAAGACTGGACTTCAGAAGCATGTGGTCCAAGGAGAAGCTGTTTGCTTTCACCCCTCCTGCTCTTTTTAGTCTCCTACAGACTTCTGGGAGCTCTGTCTTTCTGAGCTGCTGCATTTTCGGCATTTCATGCTCAGGGAATGAGGGAGGAGCTCAGGAAGCCCCAAGTTGGTTATCAGATTCTTTGTATGAAGGACATTTTATGTTTTAATAGTGAATGACCCACAGTGGTTCAATTCTGGCCTCCAAAGATAACCCTTTTATTAATGGTAAATTTAGAGCTGTTAAGGTATGACTCATTGAGGTGGTTTTTCTGGGCTCTGTGCTTTGGGGGATGGGAGGGTCACAAAGAGAAGGGAAGATCCTGTACTGTCAAATAACTAGGTAGTGACTTATGTGGGATATTACCATCAGCAAATGTGACCTTAGGCAGGAATTTTGTTTCCAGGTGGTATAATGATAAGAATACTAGTCAGAAGACTTGAGTTTGGAGAATTTTGGCCTGTGTGACTGAGCAAGTCAATCTCCTATAAAATGAGAGTTTAGACTAGATGGATCATCAGTAATTCTATACTAAAAGGGTTCTCATCAAAAAACTGCACAAAAAAACATGAGTAAAAAGTTTCCATCATTGTCATTGCTTGACTGAGTTGGTATTAACTCAACTATAATTTTAATACAGTACTTTGCTGGGTTGCCTTGATGCTGATTGACAACTCAGTCAGATGGTGACAGGAAAATTGGGAGTGCTTAGAGGGCCTTCTCTCACATGAATTTTATACCAGAAAAAAATGGTTCTGAGGGAGGAAAGATTTGGATACTGACTGGATGCTGCTAAGTCTACTGGTTCCTCTAGGCCTCTCTACTGACTTACCCCCAGGCATCCTCAATTGGACTTGTACCTGAGGTCCTGCCACCAAAATAAGGCTGGTAGGACTGTCCCTTCTCTCTTCCTCACCCCTTGCTCCCTCAAGCTTGTATACTGTCTGTGACTATTTTTTCTCTTCTATCTTCATTTCAACTTGATTTCACCCTTGATTAAAAATATAGATGGGGAAAGAGCACATACTGTGCTCTGGGCTCTGTCATGTCACCATGCCTACTCTAAGTTCATTCTGCAGAAGCTGGATGTCTCAGCTTTAACTTAGTGAGACCAAAGGTTTTCCTGGCTCAATGCCCATGGAAAAGAAATACTCACACTGCTGAATTCAGGCTATTGGGTACCTCTAGCCTGAGTGTTAATTCAACTAACAACTGCCTAGTTAAATGTTAAAGAAGTTTGTGGGAATTAGACGAGACTCTGAATCCCACCCTTAACACCAGCTAGTTGTGTGACTGGGAAAGCCATTTAAGATCTTTGATCCTTCGTTTCTGCATGTAGAGTTAAAAATATTTGTAGCACTCACATTACAAAGTTGTTTGGAGGTACAACTGAGATGATGTATGTAAAATACTTTGAAAGTCTTTGCTTGCTGTTGTAATTATAATCTGGGAATATATGGGAGCTTTTAGTGACTATTTACTTCTATGACTGTGGGGTAGGAGAATTGGGCAGGCCTTGAAGGATTGTCTTAGATTCACCACAAAAGTGGTGGGCCTGGTAAAAAGAGGACAGTGCTTTGTATGCTCTCTGAAAAGCCAGATGGATCCCAGATATAATCCACTAAGAGAAGACTTGATTTTATTTGTCTTCCTCCCCCATCTCTCTAAATAATTTTATCTTCAAAGTATGATACAAGTGTTAATTAACACTCATAGTTCTCCTGGGAGGTAGGCGAGTGGGAGCACCCCCAGTAAAAGAAGCCTAGGAAATAAACAGGCTCTAGAATAGCTGAGTGGGCTGGAGGGTGGGTTCAGAATCCGTGGGTCTCTCCTCTCTTTGAGGTCTCTACCAGTCCCTGGCCATTATCATGCAATGTCACAAGGCTGTCCTATAGAGAGCATCACACATTCTTGGAGAAGATGCAACTTCATGGAATTGAATGTTTGACTTCTATTATCTCCATGATGACCAGGGAGGGCAGAGAAGACATTCTACTTCAGAAACTACCCTAAACAGGAGGAGTCTGAGTATAGCATCAAAGTTTATTAAATCTTTCCTCTGAGTAGGGCTTGATCCTGCCTCATGAGAAATGCTTTCCTTCTAAATTAACATTTACAGGTCATTCAGCGGAGAGTACTATTCCTGGAGTTAGAATGTCTCATCTTTCTGAGTTCAAATCTGGCCTTAGACACACTGACAAGCTGCTGTGTGACTGTAGGCAAGTCAATTAACTCTGTTTGCCTCAGTTTCTTCCTCTTTAAAAAAAAAAAAAAGAAAAAAAAAAAAAGCTAGAGAAGGCAAACCAACCACTGCACTAAACAACAATACAGCATATATCTTCTGTACATAATCAAATGTAAAATGTGAGTGCCTTCAGGGAAGAGACTTGTTTTGGCCTTTCTTTGTGTCTCTAGGGCTTCATATTGTGCCTGGGATATGCTAAATAAATAGATGTTTAATAAATGCTTATTGACTGACTTCCTTGAAAAGTTGGCCAGCCAGTCTCCTCCTGGTGTTTATGCTTAGTTCAATTGAATAAAGACCTATTAAAATAATAAAAGTCTAATAAAGACTTGCCACGGTCAGTGTGTAATATATTATGAGCTAAAAATGTGAAGATGAAAAAATGATGAGTTCAGTAATCCCCAAGTCCAATTATAGGAGCAAAGGTTGATTTAGGGTTCACTCTATCTTTATTGATAGTCTCTTAGAGGATTCTGGAGGTGCCACTTGGGGATGAGAAATTTTCCTGGCAAATGTTGGGAATCAGTTGCAAAGGCAAAGAAGGGGATTCCCTTAGAGCTTTTTCTATATGGGCTCTGGCCCAGCACATTTTGTAGTCTTAACTTTTCCCAGCCCAAAGGGGCAAATTTGACTGGAATCCAGCTTGCTAGATAGGAAAAAAAAAAACCCAAACATTTTTTCAATTAAAAAAATCTGTTCTTTCCCTCCCACCTTCCTTTCATAATAAACATGCATAGTCAAGGAGAACAAACTCCTGCGCTATCCAGGTCCAGAAATGTCTCATCCTGTGCCCTGAGCCCATCCATCACCTTTTTGTCAGGATGTGGATAGCATCCAGCTTGCTGAATTTTAATGGACACTCTCTGGGTAGCTGTTGAATACACTTCTAGTTTGGGGGTTGTATGTAGAAGTGTCTATTATCATTCGGCTAAAGTAGAGGTATTGCATCCTTTACAATGCTTCACACTTCATTTAATTTATTTTGGGGATGTTACAAAGAAGAACATTTAAGAGATAAGACCTTTTGGTCCTAGAAGGCTCTCCTTGTCTCCTGGTTCACTTCATAGGCAGCATCTCTGACAGCTTTTGGGCTATGAGTCAGAAGCTTTGGTCCCATGGCTAATTATTTTTCTCTCTGTTGGCACTGCAGGCTGCTGACAACGTGCCGCAGACCTCTGCCTGCAAGTGAGTCTTTCCTCCGAAGTCATCGCCAGTGTGTGGAGCCTGCCCCACACCCGCCACCTGCCAAAACCACGGCCTTTACCTGTGTTTTTCGGTGTTTCCCCTGTGACCCGTCCTGTGGGAGCACCTCCTGGGCCACTCCTGAGTTTGTGCAGCATTCAGCGGCGGCTCCAATGGTGAAGATGACGAGGTCCAAGACTTTTCAGGCATACTTGCCTTCTTGCCACCGGACCTACAGCTGTATCCATTGCAGGGCTCACCTGGCCAACCATGATGAACTCATTTCCAAGGTAGGTGTCCTGCCTTGTGCTGCCCCTTACTTTATATGTGCCCCTTGTTAGGGTCACTCCTTCCTCATTCCTAAGGTCTACCAGGATGACTGATGTGCTATTTCACTAGGGGACAGATCTCTCCTTGGTGAGGTTGACTTCCCTTCTCATCTCAGCCATCAACATTTTGATGCTTATAGTCATCTGAGAAAACATGGGAGGATGGAGGGGATGGTGAAATTTAATTGAGGAAATTAGCCTGCTGGGGTTATGTGCCAGTTAAAAAAGGGAAGTAGGGGGCATTACTGGGGATGATGGGATGTGGTTGTCCTATGCCCACAGGCTCGCACATATTGCAGTCTTTCTGGGACTGGTCTGGAATGTCAGATAAAGTCATAGATAATCACATTTAAGGTTAGCCCAGTTGTCCTTAAGCTATTTTGCATCATATATTTCTTTGGAAGTCTGGTAAGACCTTGGACCCCTTCAAAGAATATTTTAAAATACATAAAATACACAGAATTACAAAGGAAATCAGTTCTATTGAAACATAATTGTGTGTGTGTGTGTGTGTGTGTGTGTGTGTGTGTAACAAGTTCATAGGGCCCTTCCCTCAGCTTAAGAACCTCCCTAAATGAGCTGATTTGCTGAAGTGGTCAAGCATCTATAGGGAGAGCCAAAAGAAAATTAGTTGAAGAACTGATCTGAAGACACATGGGACCTTAGGATTATAGGAACATGGGTCTAGAACCAGAAGGGATTCACTGTTGGCCCAACTCCTCATTTTATAGATGAGGAACTGGAGTCTCAGAGATTAAGGATCTGAGACAGGATTTGAGCCCAGATTCTCTGCTGGACTAGAACATTTAGCCTAGGAATCTAGGCCACTTGCACCTGGCCATCCAGGACAAAAAGTGGTGCTATTTTTGGTCATAAACAAAAAGCAATAACATCCAACTTTCCTTCCCAGCCAGAACTCCCACCCCAGCAAAAAAAATCCCCCTAGAGGTCAGAGCACTAACTGCCCTTTCCTTTTGTCTGCCTCTTGCACCAACTCCTGCCTATCCTTGCTTAGGCCTAATGTTGAAGGTGGTAACAGAGGTACTGCTTTAGGCAGACCCTGGCCCCTTAGGGCTTCTCCAGGTTAGAAGCTAGTTTCCTGGACTTTGGAATGAGAAAGACAAAGGACATCATGGAGAGCAGAAGTTTGCTTCTAAAAGCATCTCTGTTATATTGGCAAGTGGTTAGTGTTGCTGGGAAAATCTCAGATGTGTAGTTTTCCTGGTGTGTCCATGGGAAATCCCCTGGATTGACTTGGAGCCACTGTGACGATGAGGATTGTGGAGGATTGTGTGTGCTCAGTCTTCAGTCACAGACCTGAAGAATCACAGCACAGATGGGGCTGCGGCTTGCCTTGACCAGAAACCATCTGCGCTAAGCTGCTGGGGCAAGGGGACCTTGAGCTTCAAGTGTGGCCCTAAGTCTGCACTGGGCTCATTGCAGAACACTTCAGGATAAAGATACAATTATCAGCTCACTAAACTGAGCTAGGCTGGGGGAGCTAGTTAATCCTGAGAGAGCAGGGCAGAGATTCCCAACTCACTGCCTAGTACAGTAAATGAAAGTGGCTACTAGGGGAAGGGAAATGATGGGATATAAAGCAGGGGCTCTTAGGTGTTCACAGATTTCATCCAGTTTATAAACCTGGGTAGGGAAAAAATGACATTTTTATTTTAACTGACCTCTAACTGAAATTTAGCATTTCCCTCAATTGTGGGTTTTTAAAGAAACATTCTTCTGAAAAGGGGTCCAGTCATCAGATTGTCAAAGGAGAGGGGTTCATGACCCCTAAAATGTTGAGAACCTTTGGGAAAGAGGAATCTCAGAAGAGTAAAATGAGATGAAGTAGACAGAACCTCCTCTCCCTTCTGAGCCTGAGCCAAGGATTTTGAGTTACCAGTGAGCTTGATCTAAGCTTCAAGGCCTTAGCTAGCTTCCCTGCCTGGAGACTCTCCCATAGAGACTCCCTATAGAATCCCAGAGAACCCTAGAGGTTCAGCTTTTGGTGCTGCCATGGAAGGAGAAGCTGATCCTGCTGGATTCTCAGCAGGATAATGGATAGCCATTAGCCAGCCTAGTCCACCTCAGATTTCAGTGAAAAAGAATATCTGACCATTGTTCTTCATTCTTGTATGGGTGGTGATGCCATAACATGCAAGTGAATTGACTATAGACATGTCTTACATAGGATTCTCATAAATAGGGGGAAGGCAAGAGTTTGTTGGTAACTTGTATTCTTTTGGTCTGCTTCCTTTCTATTCCCTTTACTCTTTCTCCTTAATGTTCCTTCATTTGTTTAGATGACCTTTAGATTTAAGTCAATTGAACCTGCATTTATTAAAGGCCTGCTGTGTACAAAAGTACTTTAGTGAACAAATATGAGTCCTGCCCTTACAGAGACTACTCTGCTGGAGTCTCCTTCTCTGACAATTTAACTTGTCTTGGCTCCTCTTTGGATTTTCTAAAAATCCTTTGCCTTTTAAAACTAGGAAGTTGAGGAGCTCTGCTCTCTCCTCCCTCCCCAGTGGAGAACAATTGTTTCAGCCATCGAGGAGAATGATGGAGAAGATCACAGTGATCATGACATTGGATTGAAACCTTTCTGTTTAGGGAAACTGATGTCAAAGTTGTGAGATTTCCTTTTTTTCCCTCCACGGATGCCTTTATTCATTAAATATTATTTTTTTACAATTGTCTCAATTTCAATCTCTTCATTTTAGCCCAGTATTCATGTTTCTTGGGATCTTGCTTTTCTCATTTCCCTCTGTAACTTAGGATAAGGTTGGGGGCAGGGGGAGGAAAGGAAAGACAAGACAAGATGGTTTGTTTTTTTGATAAAACAGCAGAGTGGAGGACGGGTAATAGAATGATTCCTTCCCCCCTGGGAATCTCATTACTACTGAGAAGGGGGTATCAGTCAGATTGGCCATGTCAACATCAGCCACGTAAAATCTGGTTGAGCAAAGGTGACTTTTGGAGACACCTCCCCCACCTCAGGAGTCTATTCATCCCCTAAACATAGTGAGAGGGAGGGGAGGATTTGCTGTGATACCTTACTCAAGTCAGTCTGAGCAGGAGGTGATGGGAAGCTTACACTGTAGTTCTCTGGCCAAGTTTGGGCTGAAAAAAGTATCTAGTGTTAAATGAACTATAATGAAGGGGCAAAGTGTCTGGTTGTCTCAAGGGATTTTTTTGAAGGCTGTTTCCATGTTTTCTCCCCTCCCCCAGTTTTTTGTTGTTTTTTTCAGTATAGCATTTTAAGGCTTACAGAATAATTTGGTTTATGTAAAATAAACCCATGCTTTATGTATATTATCTCATTTGATATTTTGGGCATTATTATTCCCATTTTATAGATGATACGTATATAATATTGTGTGTGGACCCAGCTAGCTGTGGAGAGTGAGACAGGTTACCTTGCACAGCCCTCTCTCACTTCAATTCAACTTACCTGCACATCATAGCTCCATCTCCCTGAGGTCTTGGGTCTTCTTCAAGAAGGACAAACAACAACAATGTGTATGTGTGTATAGGGAGTGGTGGACATTCAAAGGTAGATCTCCTGATTATAGTCCCATTTCTCTTTCATTGTAATGTCTCTCCAAAGTACAGTATAAAACATTTTTCTTGAAATATATTGTAGGCCATAGTTTATAGATGGGACCTCCCCCTAGTAAAGTTCTACTTCTGTGCCTTCTCCTAAAAGTCCTACTCTAAGGGCTGCTCCATATCATGTAAGTGAATTTTCTAAAGCTGTGTCAGAAGAGTGCAAGCTCACTTAATAAGGTCTTGCTGAGTTGGAAAGCCTTTAGGGCCACACTGAAAAGGAGACTCTTAGCTATAGGCTAAAGTATTTTTTAACCACAGCAATTCTTTTTTTTTTTAATTTATTTTTTTTAATATATAAAGCTTTTTATTTACAAAACATATGAGTGATTTTTCAACATTGACCTTTGCAAAAACTTTTTTTTCCCCAAGCTTTTCCCCTCCTTCCCCCCAACCCCCACCCCTAGATGACAGGTAATCTAATACATGCTAAATAGGATAAATTATATGACAAATACAATACATGTATACATATCTATACAGTTATCTTACTGCACAAGAAACATCAGATCTAGAAAGAGAAGAAGAAAAAACAACCTAAGAAGGAAAACAAAATGCGTGGAAATATTCACAGAAAGCGTTAAAATGCTGTGTTGTGGTTCACACTCAGTTCCCACAGGCTTCTCTCTGGATGTATATGACTATCTTCATCACTGAACAACTGGTTTGAATCACATCATTGTTGAAGAGAACCATGTCCATCAAAATTGATCATCGTATAATCTTGTTGCTGTGTATATTGTTCTCCTGGTTCCTCTGATTTCACTCAGCATCAGTTCATGCAAGTCTCTCCAGTCCTCTCTGAAATCCTCCTGTTGGTCATTTCTTACAGAACAATAATATTCCATAACATTCATATACCATAATTTATTCAGCCATTCTCCAATTGATGGGCATCCTTTCAATTTCCAGTTTCTTGCCACTACAAAAAGGGCTGCCACAAACATTTTTGCACATGTGGGTCCCTTTCCCTCCTTTAAAATCTCTTTGGGATATAGGCCCAGTAGAAACACTGCTGGGTCAAAGGGTATGCACAGTTTGATAACTTTTTGAGCATAGCTCCAAATTGCTCTCCAGAATGGTTGGATCTGTTCACAGTTCCACCAACAATGTATCAGTATCCCAGTTTTTCCACATCCCCTCCAACAGTTATCATTATCATTTCCTGTCATTTTAGCCAATCTGACAGGTGTGTAGTGGTATCTCAGAGTTGTCTTAATTTGCATTTCTCTGATCAATAGTGATTTGGAGCACCTTTTCATGTGACCGGAAATAGTTTCAATTTCTTCATCTGAAAATTGTCTGTTCATATCTTTTGACCATTTATCCATTGGAGAATGGCTTGAATTCTTACATATTTGAGTCAATTCTCGATATATTTTAGAAACGAGGCCTTTATCAGAACCTTTGGATGTTTACTGCTACCCTTCTAATCTTGTCTGCATTCATTTTGTTTGTACAAAAACTTTTTAACTTGACATAGTCAAACTTATCTATTTTGTGATTAATGATGACCTCTAGTTCTTCTTTGGTCACAAATTCCTTCCCCCTCCACAGGTCTGAGAGGTAAACCATCCTACATTGTTCTAATTTGTTTATAATATCATTCTTTATGCCTAGATCTTGAATCCATTTTGACCTTATCTTGGTATATGGTGTTAGGTGAACCACAGCAATTCTTGAAGAGAGGTTGAAGTCTATATTGAGTCAGTGAGTCCCCACCCTCATAAAATTGTGACTTGCCCAGGGTCACACAGTCAGGAAGTATTAAGTGTCTAAGGCCAAATTTGAACTCAGGTCCTCCTGGTGCTCTATCCACTACACCAACTAGTTGTCCCTGAAGTAATGATAATCTTAAAACAAATTATACAAAGTACATCCTTCTGAGGTAGGGGTTATCATAACCTCCATTTTATAAATAAAAAAAATACAAAATAAAAAAAAACCAGAAAGGTTTAACAGATTTAGTCAGTTACTTAGCTAATAAGTATTTTAAAATATATATTTATTTTTAACATTCTTATTAAATTTTGAACTCTCCTTACCTCCTACCTCTTCTATACCTGCTGAGAAGACAAGCAATATGTCAGTTATCCATGTGAAATCATGCAAGATGTTATTTACATAGCTAATAAGTTTTTAAGACAGAATTTGAATTCAGGTCTTGATCTAAAATCCATTGTTCTAAAGTACAGATAGGGAAGTTGAGGCTCAGAATCTGTGGGTAGTAGAATGAGTATCAGAACTCTGATATTATTTGATTGGAAGTCTGGTACCAGAAGCTCTTTAATTCTGAATGGAATCCACTTTCCTAGATGATGAAAAAGAAAGGTCTTTATCTCTAGGCTAGGCCAGGGGTGGAAGCCTTAAGAGAGGGGGATGGTGGGAAAATGTAAGGCTTTTTTTCCATCACCCACCATACCCCCCAAAATGGTTTTAAGAATTTCTACCAGAGTCCCTAAATTCTGGGTAGGGAATGTGTTGGGATGACATGAATAGGGAAGAATTATAGACTCCCCAGCCAGGAAGGAACCTTCAAATGACCTTTCCAGGTGAATCCAGAATTATTTTGGTCTTCTTTCCAGTCTTTCTCTTCCTTAAGTGGAGAAGGCTGTTAAACAGGAAGTTATTTTAGGTTTGTAAGAGAAAACTAAATTTTAATTTAAAAAAATATCTTGGATATAATATCTGGCAGTGACCTTTGAATGCTGAGTGAATGAGGCTGGGTGAACTACCTAGATCACCTTACTCTAGTGCTGTTCAACCCAGACTTTGCTGGCTGCAGGTCCTCCTTTAGAATCTCCCTTTTCCCTGCAGAGAGAGGTCTATTCACAAGCACAGGCCAAATTTAGCACAAGCTTCAGTTTCCTTGCTTTCTCCAGGGCTAGGATGGATGAGTGGACAGATGGGGGGGAGCATTTTAAAGCTCTACATTTTAGAAAATTGAGCAGAACTGGCTGTTGCTAAAAGTAAGGCAACTGGCTGGCATTGTACAAAGATTCTTTTATTTTGTTCCTTGGTTAGCCCCAGCAAAAAAATAATCCATAGGTTCTTTTGGAGGTTTACTTAATGGAAAGAATAGTTCTCCCCAGCCGCCTTCTTGGGAAACAGACAGTCTTTATTTTCAGTTGTTGTTCCCCCCTCCTTTACTCCCGCCCTTTCCTCTCTTCCATTTAAGAAAGCCCCAGTGGAGAATATGTCTCTATTTTCCCAGTCTTGACTTCATCTCCTTTGGTTTTGATGAATGTCTTGGGGGACATGGGAGCTGAAGCTGATAGATTGAAGCTGGGGTAGTTAAGTGATACTTTGTACTCTTAATAGAGCCTTTATCTGCAGATTGGAAATTGTTACACTTTTTATTATTATTTTGGCCAGATTCCATCATGGAGATGAGGAGAACTGAAATGTTGAGTTCAAGGTCCTCCAGGGAGTTAGATTCCCAGGAAAGGGAAAATAAGATTCCTGGCTCCCTTTCTTGCACTATAACTATCCTAGATCCTAGACTTCAAGGCACTTGCAGTACTCCTCTACCTCTTTTTCACTTGAATTTCTTGCCATCCAAGTTGGATGGTTCTCTTTTCCTTATAAGCTCAGCATAGCTATATCTTACATTAACTGGGTAAATTTTCCCCTTAGAATCAGAGATCCAGAAAAAAAATGAACCTGAAAGGGAACGGGAGAAGAGAAAGGGAGAGCTGGGAAAGCCTGGTATATCTCCAAGATTGTAAGCCTGCTTTTGTTCTGGATGACAGGGAAGAAAGGGTGAAAGAAGCTCAGTGAATTGATGATTTGAGATATCTAGGGAATGTGCTGAGGCATCCTCCAGCCTCTTATCTAGAGGCTGTCATGGCTCAGATGCTGGAGTGTGTGCAGGGAGATGGCATTTTAAGTTGGCACAAGGAATGGTTCACATTGTTGTGCTTCTTTAATGGAGAATGCTACTGTAAAAATGTGCTTTCAGGAATATAGAACAGGAAAAGCTGCCTTTGGTACAATAGATAGAGTGCTGGACCTGGAGTCAGCAGGACCTGAATTCAAACCCAACCTCAGACACTAATTGAGCTATGTGACCCTGTTTGCTGCAGGATCCTTATGTGTAAAAGGAAATGGCAACTGACTCCAATATCTTATCCAAGAGTTGGATAAGGTTGAAATGACAAAAGAACAAGGAAAAAAAGCTGCCATTGAAAAAGACAGACAGCTGGAATGAGTAGAAAAGCCTCCATTGCTCAACAGACCCAGATATACACTTTGCAAAACTTTTTTTTTGAGATTTTTGAAAGGCTTTCAACCAAGAGGATTACACTTTCCCCTTTTACCATCTATACTGTTTGCAGATGCTACAGAAGGTATTTCATGGAAAAGTATTGCTGGTTCCTTAGGGATGTATCAGAATGACCCATTAAAAAATTCAGTATTCATAAATTTATTCATTCATTCGACAAATACAATATGCAGGTCACTGAAAGCACTAGGAGAAACTGTGTGTGTGCGTGTGTATATATGTATACATATACATATACATATATATAATATACACATTATATATGTAAATAAAAAAAATAAAAACACAGGTTTTGCTCTCTGGAGCTTCTAATCTAGGAGGTAAACTACAAACAGATGTCTACAATGCTCTGGATTATATGAGAATTAGAAATATAAGACCATATTAATTGATGCCCATATTATAGTTAAGCACTCATTTTGGGGATAAGTAAAAGCTCTATGATGACCTGTTACCATTAAAGAAGCCTCAGAATTTAAATGAAGAGCATTTTACCCATCAACCCATCAACCAGTAATAAGTAGTGTGAAGCAAGAGAACAAACAGCATGTGGAAAAAGCAGTTTAATCTGGATAGTAAAAGAGAAAGTGAGCAGTGATATGAGAAATTTGGAAAGTACAGTTTGATACCAGATTATTTTGAAGGGCCTTGAATTTGGGGCAAAAGAGTTTGAATTTTGCTGACTAGGCAATAGGGAGCCACAGAAAATTATTGAGCAGAGAGTGACATAGAAAAGATGAATGGTGGTATCTTAAGTAAGTAGAGAGTAAGGAAGAACAGATCAAATGAAAAAAGATGTTGCTCTGAATTTGGGACATGAATGAGTTGCTGATGGGTTATCCAGATAGAAATGTCCAACCAGCAGCTGAATTTAGATATCAAAATACTGAAGAAAGATCAAGATTGGTGACAAAATTTGGAAGTCATCTAAAGGAGTATTTGTGCTTTGATGGTCAGTCCATTAGAAGAGTTTCCTCAATGTGTGTGCCAAATCTTTGCTCTTCTTGGTTTGATCTTCTGTACCAGATCTCCCAAAGCTTCATCTTCTAGAATTGCCCTCCAGGGAACTTGATTGGACAGAAAAGAAAGGTTAGCAACATTTCATACCATATTCCAAGGTAAGGTCAAAATGGATACATGATTTAGACATAAAGGATGATACCATAAGCAAATTAGAAGAGTAGTTTATCTGTCAGATCTATGGAGAAGGGTAGAATTTATGACCAAATGAGAGAGAACATTAGGAAATGCAAAATGGATAACTTTGATTACATTAAAAAATTAAAAACAAAACCAAGGCAACAAAGATTAGAAGAAAAGCAGAAAGTTGGAAAACAATTCTTACTATAATTTTGCTGTGATAAAGGCCTCATTTCTTATATATAAAGAACTGAGTCAAATTTATAAGAACACAAGGTCACTCTCCAATTGATAAATGGTCAAAGGATATGAGTAGGCAGTTTTCAGATAAAGAAATTAAAGTTCTCTATAGTCACATGAAAAAATGTTCTAAATCATCATTGATTACAGAAATGCAAATTAAAACAACTCTGAGGTATCTCCTCACACCTATTTGACTAATGTGATAGAAAAAGAAAATTATAAATATTGGGGAAATTGGAACACTACTGCATGCATTGTGGGTGGATTTATGAATTGATCCAGTCATTCTGGAGAGCAATATGGAATTATGCCTAAAGGGCAATCAAACTGCATAATCTTGGGTCCAGTGATATCACAACTAGGTCTGTAGACTAAAGATCACATAAAAAAGCAAAAAGGACCCACATAAAGCCACTCTTTATATAGTGGCAAAGAATTGGAAATTGAGGGAATGCCCCTGAACTGCTGCATGACTAAACAAGTTGTGGTGTATGAGTATAATGGAATACTGTTGTGCTCTAAGAAATGATGAGTGAACTGACTTCAGAAAAAACCTGAAAAGATTCATATAAACTGAGTGAAGTAAACAGAACCAGGAGAACATCGTGCATAGCAACAGCAACATTGTGTGATGATCAGCTTTGATAGACTTAGCTCAATGATCTAAGACGATTGCAAAAAACTCAGAAAATGCCATCCACATCCAGAGAAATAACTATAGAGTCTGAATGCAGATCAAAGCATACCATTTTTGGTTTTATGTTTTTCTGTCTCATGGTTTTTCTTTTTTATTCTGATTCTTCTTTTACAACATAACTAATGTAGAAATGTTTACATGATTGCACATGTATACCCTATATCAGATTGCTTCCCATCTTGGGGGGAGGGGAATGGCAGTGGGGGAGAAAAAAATTTGAAACTCAGTATAAAAGAATGTTGAAAATGATCCTAACGTAATTGGAAAAAATAAAATACTATTTCCAAAAGAAAAGGAAGGTTAGGAAACCAAGTAGCACAGAACCACAGAGAATGTCAGCTGAAATGGGACCTCAGTGCCTATGAAAGCCAACTTCTTCATTTTACAGAGGGAACTGAAGCTCAAGTAGTGAAGTTATACAGATACTATACAGCAGAATCATGATTAACACCCAGATCCTTTGACTTCAAATACAGTTCTCCTTCCCCTTCCCTGGGCTGCCTCTCAACAGCTAGCATTGATTTCTTCAAAACACTTTTACATATTATCTGCCATTTGCTGCTCACAGTAACCCAAGAAGAAGTTGGCATTCTGATTCCCATTTTATAGATGAGGAAACTGAGACTGAGAAATATTAGGTGACCAGTAAATCATCTGTGACTTGATATAGGTCTTCCCTGACTTTGTCCACTGCCATTGAGCTGACATTCTCCAGCCAATTGTTTCTTCCTTTGGGTGGAAGGGAACCATATGGATTATGCACAATATTGTGTGTTGTTGGCTTCCTTTTTCACCTCAGCCAGTCCTTGGTGAGAAGGGCCATTCTTGGAGCCTACCAAGAATATGGCTCTGGCTGGTTCATAGTGAGACTTGCAAAGCTGGATCCTAGGCTTATCAGTGGATATGAATGATGGAGATGGGGGCTCAGGGGAATGGCTACTACTGAATCTCAACTATTGCCAGTCTCATCTTTGGAGACATAGCTCTTCAGTAAATATCAGTTTTCACCTAATTGTAGAAAGAATTAAAACCACTATTAAGTCTGAAGCCATTTCTCCCTATCTGATTTGCCCTGGTAGAATATAAGTTCCTTGAGGGCAGGTACTGTTTCATTGTCTTTGTCTCTTCAGTACTTGGCATATATAGCATCTAAAAATGCTTGTGGATTGATTTGATTGACATGAATTCATAGCTCATTATCCAAAGCAGGGTTGAAAGTCACTTTCTCTCTTTTCCTTTTGGATGGAAGACAAGATCTATCCCATAGTAGCTCTCGCTCCATGTGAAAATTAATGATCTGGGCAGAAGGAAAATCACTTTCCAATTTATTATCTAGGGAGCTGCCAGGGATGAAGGCTGGTGAATCATCTTTGTGTTTTTGCTGCAGACTGCAGACCACTGGAGCATGAGGCTGCTCAAATATGATTCTTTCTCTGGTTGCAGTAATACCAAAAAGAAATGTTGACTTGGCCTCTGAGATGTGCTATAAAAATCAACTCTGGGCTTTGTAAACCCCTGTAGTTGGGGAGGCTTCTTCACTTAGGCTTGGGAAGGGCATTAGAGTCTGAGAATGAGAGCAGGTTTAGAGATGTATATTTGTCTCTCACATAGTTGCCTCATTACCCATAATGATAATTATGAAAATTGAGAAAGAGGCCCTTCCTGGTGCCATTAATTGGCATCACATCTGTTTGTAACCATGGGCAAATGCCCCATGAGGTATTTTCTAGTATGGCTAGCCGATTAGATTCTCCTAGAACAAGCAAAGGGAGAAGTTTCAAGAAGGACATCTGTTCAGAAGAGCTGAATTCACTCTGGTTTCCAAATGGCTAAAATTGTCAAGAAGGAGAGCATCCTGAGAATAAGAGTAATCCGTCACGATTTACAGGGCTAAAGCAAGGAGGAAAAGAGATTTAAGGTCTCTGCTTGTATAGTTGGTTACAGAGTCCTACTACTAATGACAACCTTTAGCTGAATGTCATGCTATAGGTAAATGACTCATATCTTCCTTTGATTTTGCTCTTGGTGCTTCTATAGTTGAAATATCCTCTCTTTCCTTCTTCTGGCTTTCAAAATCCCATTCACAGATCTAACTTTGCATAGGAACCCCTTAAAGACCTATCTCAAATCCTTTTTCTAAATCCCATCATCTTACACTGTGGGTTACAACCCCATATGGGGTCTTCTTGTAACTGAATGTGAGGGTTGTGAAATTATGATCTATTATTGGTAAATGTTAGATTTATATACCTATTTTATTTTTTTATAAACTTAGGTCACATAAAAATTTCTTAGGTAAAAAGGGGTCCCAAATAGAAAAAGTTTAAGAAACCCTGCTCTAGCCTTCCTTCTATTGTGCTTATTTTTCAGGAATGTCTGACTCCATTTGGGGTTTTCATGGCAAAGATGCTGGAGTGGTTTGCCATTTCTTTCTCCAGCTCGTTTTACACAGGAGGAAACTGAGGCTGGGAACAGGGTTGGGACTTGCCTAGGGCCACACAGTTAGGAAGTATCTGAGCCCAGATTTGAATTTAAAAAGATGAAACTTCCTGACTTCAGGCCCAGCCCTCTTATCTTTCTGCCCCATCCTTCCATTCTAGAGGCAGCCTGATATAGTGGGTAGGGCACTGGGCCGAAATCAGGGGGATGTGCTTCTAAATTTTGCCTTAGACATTTGCTAATATGAGACTCAGAACAAGTTCCTTAACCTCTCCATGCTTCAATTTCAAAGTCCATGACCTTTCTCATTCGAAATCTTACAGCATCAGTGTCTGTTGTTCATTTGGCAATCAGTCATGTGTTACTTTATGATGCCTTTTGTACTGTTCATGTCTCACTGCTTCATTTCTCATGTGCTTATGTCTTTCACCCCCTTCAATTAGATTGTACATTTTTGAAAGTTAAGGACCTTTTCCTTATATATATCAAAAGTAGATGGTATTTATATAGCACTTTTAAGGTTTTTATATAGTATTTTTAAGGTTTGCAAAAAGCTCTATGCATCTCATTTGATCTTTTAGACCCCTACAGTAATCAGCATAGTGCCCTTTTCACTAATAAATTGAGAGATTGATTCAAGTTGTGTTTTCAGGAGTGAAAAATATTTAAGGGATTTTAATAAACTGCTACTCAGTATAAGACTATGGAGTGGCCAAAAAAATTCATTTGATCTAGGGCTGTTCTACTCTGGCCTGGACAGAAAGACTTCTGGCATATCGTACTCGCTTCTGGACACTGCGTTTTAATAAGGATATTGACAAACCTGAGAGCAGAAAGATGAGGGATTTGGGGGGGGGATTGATTACATACATTGCATTAAGAGAATTTTTTGATCTTGTACCCCTGATATGTGTTTATATATATAGAGAGATATCATATAATGTTATGCAATTTACCAAAATAGAAATTTTAAAAGCATAAGATATTTGACACTAGATTTAATTGGGAGTCACTGGAGTTTGAGTAGGGGAATTAACATGATCAGATGGCCATATTGGCAGCTGTGTGGAGAATGATTTGGAGAAGGGAAAGACTTGAGGCAGAGAAACTAATTAGGAAGCTGTTGCATAAGTACAGGAGAGAGAACTAGGGTGGTGGCTGTGGAGTGGAGAGGAAGGGATAGCACAGCTAAAGAATTGACAAGATTTGGTAATTTGATTTGTGGGTTGAGAAAAATAAAGGAACCTGGAAGGCTGTGGGGTGATTCTTTGTACATCAATAGAGATTGAGAAGATGGATTAATTTGAGGGCAAAGACAATGAAATCTGCATCACAGCTCTTGGTCATCCTATGAGATTCACTATCACACTCTTCCCTTCCCAAAAGTTGTTTCCCTTGGTGAGAAGGGAAGGGGATTCCAGGTGATCTACAAGGCAAAAGGTAGGAATTTTCCCAATGGCACCTGAGTACCAGCCAGCTGGTAGTGATGTCATGACTTCTCTGAATTAGCCATACTAAATGTGAAAGAAAGGAAGTTTGGGAACTTAACACATGGTGAAGAGGGATCAGAATCAGGAAGGTGGGAGAGAAAATGTCATTGATTACTTATAGCTATGGTTGGGAGGGTAGGATACAAAACCATTTTCCTCTCTGATTATCCAATCATGAGGGTCACTCGTACCCCTGAGGGATCCGGATTCAGCCCTCCTTCAAAGACTACTGCTATATCTTTTGCCATTTCAGGATTAGTTGAAAAAACTGGGCATGTTTAGTCTGGAAAAGAGAAAACATGTAGTGTGCTCAAGGAGACTGGGATAATGGTGTTCACAGTAACTCAGGAATGTAGGACAGGGATTAGATTTGCTCCACCTGTCCTCAAGAGAACTAGCACGTTTCAGTTTGATGTATTAAAGCTTTTTGAAAACAAGATGGGCTGCAGTGGTGTCCTCCCTGGAGGTCTTAAGGCAAAGCCTGGATGATTACTTTTTGGCAATTGTAGAGGGAATTCCTATATGGACATGAATTGGTTTAAAGAATGGCAGAATATAAACTTCTGAGGATAGGGATTGTTCCATTTCTGTTTTAGCAAAACTGGCACAAGTGCCTAGTACATAGTAGGCACTTAATAAATGCTTATTGACTGAGCTGACAATCATTGAGATCCCTTTAGACTCTTAGATTCTGAAATTCTGTGAGATTCTGGCTTGCATCCTGGCCTGTGTTGCTTCAGGAGGATGAGGAGATTTAGCAGGATTAAGCTTGTCAGAAAGCCTGCTTGCTGCCCAGGAAAAAGGAAGGATTTCATTTGAGGATTCACTAAATAAAATCAAACTCTGACAACAGGTATATGTCACAGATAACAGTAATAGAATGATATTTCTTAAGTTTTTTAACTTGTTACCTTTTGTTACAGAATTTCTTGGGATGATTTTAATAAAAATCCTTGTATTTCTATAGTACTTTAAAGATTTGCAATGTACTTTCTTCCCAATTACCTGATAAAAGAAATGTTCTGAGGTAATACTCCCATTTCACAGATGAGATAACTGAAGATTGAAGGAGTTATATAACTTCTTATCTATCACATAGCTATTAAGGGCATGAAGTGTGTAATTCTAGCACAGGACTGAGACCAGGGCCTCTGTTTCTGATAATGCCCAACTCTCTGGGCCTCTGTGTGAGGCCCTTCAATGTCTAGGAGATGCTCTGTTCTGGAAGTAATTAAATAATAGCTGTGGGAATGTTCTTCAACCATTTTCCTTGTCTGAGGTTTTAATAGGTCTAAAGGAACACTGACATTAAAATGAACAAAGCTGCCATAGCTGTCCCATCTTTGCCCCACCTTGTCGGCTTCCCTCCCAGTAATTTTGGTTATGGTGGTTTTGGTCTCCTTAACAGCAAGCTACAAAAATGTGGGACTAGGTTAATAATAAAGGGCCAAGGCAGCCCAAATGAATTCCTGAGCCCTCTATGTATTAGCAATGCAGTCTCATTCTCCATCTTAGGGATGAGGAAGTTCTTATTTAGGTGTTATTTTGGTAATCCAAAAGACTTAATTTTCTCTGATGTATTTTATATTCAAGATCTTTTGTCAGTCCTGATTCCTTCAGCCACTGAGGAGCAGTGTACAGGTCTAGAGAGAGAAGTTATAAATCAGTCCTTTCTAGGGATTAGAATCTTTCTTTACATTGCTCTAATCCTGAACTTTATACTTCTTTTTCTAATCACTACTTCCACAACTTGGGTCCTGGCAGCTAGGAAGGCTGGACTGGGCAATAACTAGTAGGGGAGGATAAGGATGTAGTCTGAGCTGCTGCTTTCAACAAATCTGTTAACTTTTTATTTTTTGCCATACCTGTGATTTTACTGGTATAGAGAGCTCTGATGTAGAGAGAAATTCTGTCTACTACAGAGGTTCTGAGTGTTTTTTGTGTGTTCATGAATTCCTCTGGCAGTATGAAGACCATGGGTTCAAGAAAGTCTCAGAATATTTTTTTTTTAATGCAGAAAATGAAATTCATCAAACAACTTATATTGAAATACAGTTATCAAATGTTCCAAAATCTCTCCATGGTCTCCTTGGTGACCCAGAGGCCCCAGGTGAAAAATCCTAGATTATTGATTTTAGGCTTGCTTGGGGACACTGGGAAAAAGGGTCTTTCCCAGAGCAAGACAGTGTCTGTCAGAGGTGTCTTGAGTCCTGATCATCACCATTATCATCATTTTCATCTTCATTATGGCAGTGTCATTCATTATCCTTGCTATCATAAATCTTAAAGATACTACAGATTTTTATTCATATTGAGTGAATAAAAAGGCATTATTATCTTGACTGAAAGAAACTGAAGCCCAAGAGAAATGAATTACTTGCCAATGGCTTTACAGGTAGTACCAAAGGAGCATTCATACCCTGAATCCAAAACTAACACACTTTCCAATATACCACACTACCTCTCTTGTATTCAAATAATGCAAGTTCTCATTCAACCATCTATGTGGTCATTAGCCTTCCTACTATAAATTACCCATTCCTGGTTCTAGTAGCCAGGACTATCCTTTTTCATTTTACCCTTCTAACATCATCTCTAGTCACCTACTGTCTTTCAAGCTTCTCTCTTGTGATTTGCTCTTATGTTCATTAAAACTTTTCTTACATATAGGAGTGAGGGTGGTATAATTTGTTCTGACCCCTTAGAGAGAGTCCTTCATTCTAACACAAATTCTAATTAGATGGGGAAGAGTTGTACTCTATATATTTAGGAAGTGTCCTTCCAGTCCCCAGAGCAACAATAACAGCAACATTCCTATTAGGGAATGCCAAGGACCACCAGCTCCCTTAGTTCAAACTATCTTTACTTCTTCAATATCAATGCAGCAAAAGTTCCTACCCCCAGCTTGATCAGGTTTAGATGTTGGGAATTGTTTTGGGAGCATCAAAGGGATTTTACTATATTGGCTTTAAAGCAATAGATGTTACACATTCTTAGGATCTTAAGAGTTTGAGGTAGAAGATCAACTAGAACAACCCCCTCTTTTTATAGAGGAAGGAACTGAAGCCCAGATAGCGTTACATATCACACAGGTAATAATTGATGGTAGGATTTCAAACTCTTTCTTTTTCCCATGATATGTTAGTCATTGAAAACAAAGGGATACAATTCCTTCCAGCCCCTGTTTTTTCTCAGCTAAGTCTGCCTTACCTTCTCCCCTCTCCCTGTGCTGTGTCAACATAGGCTAGCTTAGCCTAGAAAAATGATTCTTTCTTCAGAGTTTCTTCAGAGTCAGGCCTTAATTGTAGCTTCCTGTGGTTGATCATAGTCTTTTCCTTTGGTGTGGCTTAGAAGAAAAATTTGTAGAGCTAGGACCAGAAAGCCGCCTTCCCCAGGGAAAAGGCTTATTGGGGATTTTGAGGTTAGTTATTATTATTATTGTTATTATTTTTTGACACATTTTGCTTGGCTTCTTTGTGTTACCCGGGGAAAGCTCATTGGTTATTTCTTGTTCCTCGAAAAAGGCCCTAGAGGAATTATTTCCAGCTTGAATAAAAAATCAAGGCGCTTCTATAAATGTCTTTTCCCACACTGCAAAAACTGGAAGATGGTAGAGACAAGATTCATCTGACTGCTTGGTGTTGAATCATTCCTTGCCCCTTTCCTTCCTCAGAACAGAGACGAAGGTGAGGTATAACTGGGGGAGCAGAGTTTTCCCCATTTTGTTGTTCAGTAAAATAAGCAACAGACTAGTCAGAGCTGGGTCCTGGGGCATTAGGTGCTGAATAAATACTTGAGAAAAGAAAGGAGATAAGATTTGAAAAATCTAGGTCACCAGACTGGTGCCAAGCCCCAATGTAACTGGTCACCTTGAAATGGACTCAGAGCCCTTTGCTCAATAGGTCATGAGGCAGAGAAGTACTAACCCTTTCCTAGATCCCTAAACAGCTGATTCGGATGCCCTGAAGGATTAGCCTCCATCTTCATGATACATTTAAATCTTGTGAGAGTCTGTGACCTGCACACCCATGACTCATGTGGGGGCCTCCAGAGCTCCTGTAGTAGCCAAATCCACAGACAGCATTTATCAAAACAGGTAGTATGTGCCAGGTTATTAAGTGCTTATTAAGTGTTTATTAAATATAAATGTTTATAAATAATTAATATTTTAAATTTAATTTAATATTTAAGTGTATATTAAATACAAACAAGAAAATACACAATTAATTGGAGGTTATTTAGGAAAGACACTAGTATATCATTAAAGGGGCCTGGGAAAGACTTCTTGTAGAAGGTGGGATTTTAGCTAGAATTTGTAGGAAGTTAGAGACAGATAAGGAGGGATTGATGGGGGACAACCAGTGAAAATGCACTGACAAGAATCAGAAAAATGGAGTATCTGAAAGGGAATAGTGGTGGTGAGGGGAAGAAGAATGGAAAGGTGGGTAGGAAGGGACCAGCCAGGTCACAAAAGACTTTAGGAGGTGTTGACACAGTGACAGACAGTCCCTCTCATCACTAGCAGAGGGGCTCTGCGGAATTTTCCCTCTGTCCTTTGAATGGTTAGTTCTGTTTCTCTCCACCCCCCTGTTATATCTCTAGAAGCAGATGATGGTGCTGGTTTCCTGTGAAATAGAGATGGTGAGATCCTTCTTTGATTGCAGAAGGCACTGGAGGGTGCATGATGTTTGAGGGGTTGCTTAGCTTAGGGGCTGAACCCACTGGTTTCCAAACCTTAGCATCCCAGGCAGCTAGAGGGATACAGAACAGATGCCAGTTAGTATTGATAACAGGGAGTTTCCTCACAACTATTCCCTAGACCAATGAAATCACAGGTTTAGGAACACACCCTCCCCACCCTCCTCACAGACACACAAACACATACACACCCCAAATGCTCCTATTTTCTTAGTGCTTTCCTTACAACACCCCCCAGATCAAATCTGACCTTGATAAAAGGCTTTAAGATTTAGTCTTATCTCTTGCTACACTTAAAATAAATGTCAGAACCAAGATTATGGTTGATCTCCAAAACCTGTTTTTATTATCTACTTGTATTCATGCACACTCTGCTGGTACGGAGAGAGAGGATGCTAGATTAGTTTGCAGTTATGTCAAACAATTTAATAGCACTAGTGATGGGCTTAGGGCTACACAGAATCAGAAGAACTGATGTCTTCCTCTAAACGATGTTCTGGTAGGGTCTATGATGAAAAGAAAAGTTCCCTTAGTTCAGGGGCTTTGTTGGGTATGGGGCCCTTCCTTCTCTGTTCTGTGCCGGAGGTGGGGGATGGGGCTGTGTAGATTCTCCCGCTGGACCCACGCTCATTGAGAGCAGTGGTGGGTGGAATCACACAGCATTATTTAAATTGTTGGTTCTCTCTTTTTGCTGAACAAGTATCGTTAAATTCATATAACTTAATGCACAGATGATGTAACTCCTTTGGATTTCCATTACTTTTGTTAGCCTAATTGCAAGCAAGTTGTGAAGAACTAAAAATGGACTTTGTTGCCCCTGGGAGGATGCCAAGAGCAAATTAGTGACTTCTGCATCTCATGTGTTTTGTGTAGGATCATTAGAGTGTATGACACTCTGCATCAGACCATGGCACTCTAGAGCATGAGCTCTTCACCTTTTTTGTGTCAAGGACCCCTTTGAAGTCTGGTGGGTGGATGCTTACATTTACTATAATTGGAGGAAAGGCTTTTTTTTCCCCAAAAAAGTTCAAAGACATTTATCCAAGAACCCTCTCGAGTCCATAGTCCCCAGGTTAAGAATCCCACTCTGGAAGAACTGTATGTTGAATTACTGGAGGAAAATCTTTGCAGAATGCTTTCATCCTGCATGAACCTTCCCTTGGAAATTAATCCATAATCCACCAGCTGACCTCCATGTAAGCTGGTGGACTGTATCAGTAACTCCCAAAGATCCATGTTGACCTAACCTGGATTTGAAAATGAGGAAAACAGTTGGAAGGCCTTGACATTATTGCGTGCATTATTATTGGCCTGCAGTGGAGCCAAGCCCAGACTTCTCTCTGAGAATGGACTTAGGCAACTGGGTGGGCCTGTCTGACCTGCTATTGAAATCAGTAGGTAAAACCCCTCATGTAACCTCCCAGTCTTCTTCCAGTGAACTTCATCTGAACTATGAGACTCCTCTTATTTCTAATTCAGATTTCCAATTCAAATTTTGCCCTGAGCCTAGGAATGGAGTAGGGGAAGAGTTTATTCCTTTTCTGACTGTTTACTTATTAACTCCCTTCTGCCCTGAAACCTAAAGAAGTAAACCTTGGAAATAGGTAATGCCGAGACCAGGCAATCTGATTCTCAAGCTCTTGCTGAGCCAGGGCCCCCTTGAGGGCTGGGGGGAGGGCCATAGTGATTTGGGGTTCCTCAGAGGAAGGGAGAGTCCTATTCCAAACTGGAGAGACAACCATAGTGGTGGGCCACCTAACTTGTTTTTTAAGAAAAATAACCCCCTCCCCCCAAAATTTTTAATTTTATTTCAATATAATTGGCTTTTGTGCACAACCTTATGTATTATGTGCTTTTTAAAACATTTCTGAGAAGAGGTCCATAGACTTTTCCTTGACTGCCCTAGGGACGTGAAGATACAAAAACACAAAAAAGCGTAAAAACCACCAATGCATCTAACTTTTGCGCTCAAGTTCCAATCTTAGACATTTCCTTAAATGTGTGATTCTGAGAAAGTCACTAAACTTTGAAACCTCTGTTTTCTCCTCAGGAATAGACTGATTCACTGGGGTGGGGGGGGAGAAAGAATCAAATAGACTTGAATTCCATCTAGCCTCAGACAGCAGCTGTGAGATCCTGGACAAGTCCCATAATCTCTGTCTGCCTTGGTTTTCTCAATTGCAAAATAGAGATGCTATTAACATCTATTTCATACATAGTTTCTTGTAGTTCAGATGAGATTTGGAAAGCACTTAGTTAGGACTGTGTCTGGAACATAGTAGGAGCTTAATGCGGTTGATTCCTTCCTTTTAATAATTGGTTGATTTCTTCCATCTTCTCTCTTCCCCTCTCTCCTCTCCCTCATTCTTTCCTCCCTTTCCCTCTGTAGGAAGAAAAGGATTCAGATCCAGTCGGCCCTCAGATCTCAGTACTTTAAGGGATGTCACCAAACATTGCTTCCTCACTAGATCTCCTGCCAGTTTCATACCAGTGTTAAGTTGTCCCAAATTCTTTTGTCTCCTATTTCATTCTGTTAGGCAGCCATCTGTCAATCAACCAAGGTGCCCTTTGGGCTTAGCTTTTCCTTGGGAGATAAGAGCAGAGAAGGAAAAAAGAGGGGAGGATGCTGGAGGAATAGATCCTGGTCAATGATAGGGACAGGGCAGCTCGCTTCTGCCCTAGGTGTGTGTGGTATACCAGGGCCCTGCGTTGTGGCTGAAGGGAATGGCTGGCTGACTCTGGCCCTCTATCCAAGGTTGGAATTTGACTTGGCCGGGAAACAATTGTGCATATGCTCAGGCTTTACATTTCCAGTGGAAACTGGGGGCTGAAGGTTCCTAAGTGTCAGGAGATACAGGGAACGGCTGTGTTTGGTGTGTGGGCTGGGGGAATGTGGGGTGGCCTCCGGAGCCAGGCCCTGTCTCTGTGGGATCTGCCCGAGCCAGGCTCCAACACTAGGAATGTTTTTTAGTGATGTTCATTCCCTGGGCTGGACCCAGCTAGGACATTAGTTGTGCTTTGGAATAAGTAGAAGAAACAGAATGTTCCTGAATCTGGATCTACAAATTAAGGGTGGCAGCTTCTCTTGTCTAGCACACACATCATACACACGTATCTCACACAGACCCACACAGAGACCACGAAAATTCCCCGGTACCAGACCTTGCTCTTGGGTAACTGACTGAAATGTGTGAACCAGCAGTATGGTTGTGACCAGGAAGGAGTGGACAGTGGGCAGTAGGAGACCCACAGGCCCTGTTCTTTCTTCTGTGTGGCCCTCTCATTTCCTAGGTCGGCTCTCCTCTCCACGGAGTCTCTCTCTCCACAGCTGTCTGCTCCACAGTGGCTTGGGCATAAGGCACAGTCTGGACCCCACTTGACGTGCTTTATTATTGATGTTCCCTCGGGCCTTCTGATAGTTTGACCTACAAGGTGGTCCCCTAGCATTCCCATTCCTTTCTAGCTCCCCCCAAACACACACACACACACATTCTAGGCAGAATGAGTTATTTGTCGAGAGCTGATTTTATTTAAAACAAAGCAAAAAAAGTGTAAAGAAATCTAGCTCTTAAGTGTTTGCCTTGGAATGACCTCCTCTCAGGAGCTCCAGCTGAGGAGCACTTCCTGCTCGACTGATAGCAAAGCTCTGCCTTGGCTCTGACCTCTCCTGAAATCTGCTCCATGTTTCCATAATGCTAATTGAGTTCTTCTCCAGGCCTAATCAAAGAATCTTTCTGCCGGCTGCAGACAATCCCTGCTTCTGGCCGCCTTCACCCTTCATAGAGCAGGCCGGAAAGTGCCAGGATTCGTGTGGAAAGTCCTGGAGGAGGCCAGCTGGCCGGGCCCTGTAATGTCAGAGCTCCAGCAAGAAGCTCAGCTTTCTAACACCTCCCGACTCCCCGGCTGCAAGGAGGCTTTGCCTCTCAAACCATCAATGAGAGAGAGCCGAGGGCCAGAGAGATGAGATGGTGTGTTATCAGGTGTGAGCAGGACAGATGCTTATCACTGGGAGAGCCTCCCGAACGCACAGGCCTGAGGTCATGGTGAAGAAAAGCTCTGGGCTTCAGGTCAGAAGGTCTGAAACAAATCTCTTCGCCTTTTCACTTCCAGTTCCGCCTGAAAAATGGGCCCCTGGCTACCAGGTAGCATGGGTTTGACAGTTATTCTCCGGCCTTTTATTTATTTATTTTTTTTTATTAAAGCTTTTTATTTAAAATACATATGCACCTTCTCCTACCTTTTTAATGGCCCCCCATTACCTCTAGGATCAAATACCTAAGATTTCTGGTTGGCATTTGAAATCCTTCATCCTATGTATCTTTTCCCGGTCTTATTAAACATTACCCTACTTCCCACCCTCTTCCATGTACTGGTTCAGCCAAACTAGAGGTCTTGCACACCTTATAAATGAGAGCTTTAGTGAACTGTGCCTTTCTCTTTTGTCTTTCCTCCCAACCAGTCACTGATTTCTTCCCTTCTCAAATCCTATGTGTATTTATATCTTCCCTGATAAGAGTACAAGCTCTTTGAGGGTAGGGATAGTTTCATCTTTTGTCTTTGTAGAGTTAGCTTCCAAGTACATTGATGTGAGGATCAAAGGAGATAGGATTTTGAGCATTTAGTTCCATGGAAAAATTCTTTGGAAATAGAAAGCAGCGTACAGAATAATATATCACTGTGATCAATCATGTGCTGTTAGGGAGTTTTAGGAGCCATTCTTCACTTCCCATGGTGATATTATGCTCTTGTTCTTCAGGAAGCCGAGAACAGTCATTGAAGAGTTACACTGTGATTTGGAAGTTCTTAATACTCAAACTTGTCCTCTGAGAGTGCTGGACTTGAACCAAAGAGAAAGAGGTTCAAATCTTGGATACTTACTTGCTATGAACCTTAGTAAATCACTAAATTTCTTCGGGCAGTTCCTTAGGATTTTTAATCTACTAAATCATATGAGAGTTGCAATCTGCTCTGGTGAAAGGAGATAATTATATTTCTCTTTCCCGGCCATAAAATGTCCTTCAAGGGCCAGCTCTCATTTCTGCCATTAATAAGTCTTCTGACAATTCCAGGAAAAGCTTCTTCTCCAAAGCCATCTAATACTTAACATTTATAACCTCTGATGCACAATTTAAGATTTATAATAGACTCCTGTTTTATATTTTGTTTCATTTGTATTAGTCTAGTTTCCCAACTAGATTATAAACTCCCTTGGGAATAGTAATCATGTTTTAGACTCTTTTATACTTCATAGCAACACCTGGCATCATATGATCCTAGGTACATAACATCATCTGATAAAATATTTACTAATCTGGAGCCTTATTGGCTTGGGATTCATGCATACACAAGGTAGGTATATGTACCAGAGCATGCACCTGTCTAATTATTACAAGTTTACAACCTTTGAGTCATCCAACTTCTTATACTATTTATCTAGTCAGTTACCAATCTTAGTAATTTTTCTTCTGCATTCTGTCCCTTTTCTCTCCTCTCACTTAGCCACTATTCTAATTTATTATTGTCTGGGCTATTACAATAACTTCCTAATTGTCTTCCTTACTCCAAGTTTTTCCCATTTTCATTCACTTGCCAAAACATTACTCCCAAAGCACAGGTCTGACCATTTAACTCACCTGCTCCTTATTATCTCTAGGATCAAATATTTTTTTCTTCCTCCTTATTTAAAGTCCTTCAATATCTAGGATCCAACCTACTTTTCAGCTTCCTTTAAACATTAGCTCTCTTCACGTATTCTTAAGGTTCAACCATATGCATATTGCTATTCCACATACATGACAGTCTCTTATGTTCCCCCTTCCCCATTTTTTTTTCAAAGTTTAGATAAAATCAACACTTTCTGTATGAGATCTTTTCTGATCCCCCCAACTGCTTGAAATTCCTCCCTGAAATTACCTTATCTTTATGTTTATATGCACACATTGTGCCCTCCATACAAACACAAGCTCCTTGAGGGTGGACAGTGTTGTAGTTTTTTTTTTTTTTTTTTAATGCTCTTTCTTTCTTTCTTTTTTTTTTCCCTGAGGCAATTGGGGTTAAGTGACTTGCCCAGGGTCAGACAGCTAGGAAGTGTCTGAGACCACATTTGAACTCAGGTCTTCCTGACTTCAGGGCTGGTGCTCTATCCACTGCGCCACCTAGCTGCCCCCAGTGTTGTAGTTATTTAAAATACCTTTTTGGTTTTTGTATCTCCAATGCCTTATTATGTGGCACATAATAATACTTAATACTTTTTGGTTGATTGAAAACTATAATAATTTCTTGGTAATCAAGTTTATTTCAGAAAAGTCTGCAAAGGCTTATAAGAACATGCTGAGTGAAGTGAGGAGAACCAGGAGATCATTGTACACAGTAACAAGATTATGTGATGATCAACTGATGGATGTGGCTTTTCTCAACAATTCCAATAGACTTGGGATGTAAAATGCCAGTCACATCCAGAGAAAATTATGGAGACTGAATGTGGATCAAAGCATAGTATTTTTACCTTTTTGCTTATGGGTCCCCCTCCCTCTTTTTGGTCTGATTTTTTTCTTGTACAACAGACAGATATGGAAATGTGTTTAAAAGCATTGCACATATTTAACCTATATCAGATTGCTTGCTGTCTTGGAACATGGGGAAATGAAGGAGAGAGTGAGGAAGAAACCCCGCTAATTTTACAAAATTTACAAAACTGAATGTTGAAAACTTTACATATATTCAGAAAAAAATGCTATTAAACTTCAAAAAAAAAACCAAACTAGAATTTTTGAATGGTAAATGGGTATCCCATACTTATATGATCCTGAGGGCAGCTAGTCTTGGAGTTCAAATCTAGCCTCGGACACTACTTGTAAGATCCTGGATGTCTCAGTTTTTATTTTTGTTTCATTAAAAAAAGTAAAATGAGGATAATGATGATACCTACCACTCAGTGCTACTGTGAAGATGAAATGAGGAAATATTTGTACATTGTACAAATGCACATTTGTGAATAAAAGCACATTGTGGCGCTTACTTAACAAATGCTTGTTTCCTTCCTTTCTGGGAGCCCAGATGTTTTTACCTTTCCTAGGGAAAGAGGAGCATTGGAATACATTGAAGTGATTTAGTTTACATCTCTTGAAGGAGGATAGTCTTAAGCTGGGAACAAGCAGATGAGGCAGATTCATGTTGATAAGAAAATACTTCATTCAGATATTCATTTAGTTAAACAGAAATTTTAACACATGAGGGAAGAGTTCTTTAGTACCTAAAAGCCTTCATTTAAGGAGTTGAGGCTCTAAAAAAAAAAAAAAAATCAATGATCTGGTCCATTCAAAGGCTTGGATTGAACTGATGGATTAGACTGTATTTCTGTTGTCAGGGCAAGTCTCTCCCTGGCTTTCTCTGGTTCAATATTGAAGTCTTGTCTTGATGTTTATATTTTCTTAACCCTTTTCTTCCAGCTTGGTTTTTGTCCTTTTTTACATGATCTTTTACTCTCACTCTGACTTTCTGCTTTTACATTGAGCTTTACCACCCTGGGAAAACAGGATACAGTACAGATATTGTAATCTTTTTTTTTTTTTTTGCTGAGGCAGTTGGGGTTAAGTGACTTGCCCAGGGTCACACAGCTAGGAGGAGTTAAGTGTCTGAGGTCAAATTTGAACTCAGGTCCTTCTGACTAAAGGGCTGGTGATCTATCCACTGCACTGTCTAGCTGCCCCTTGTTTAAAAGAAATCCTTTTTTAAAAGAGAAATCAGTGGCACTTAGTGAGATATCCGAGGTGAGATTTGAACCCAGGACTTCCTGACACCATATCCGGCAACCTAACCACTGTATTACATTGCCTGTATTTCTCTTTTCTGAGAACTTGTCAGGTGGTAAGGGAGGAGTCCAAGGTAGCTCTTAGATTACTGACTAAACCCACCGACAATGACAAAACCCACAAGGTTTATGAATCAGAATGGTGGTGGTTGTTATTGTTCCTCTATAGCATGCAATATCCAGGCCTAGCAGAATGGATATTTATGTCAGCCTGTCTGATCTTTCTCTTCCCTGCAGGGAAACAGACTTGACAAACCGAATTAAGATCATTAAAATCTGAAGGTTGCTTTAATTAAAAAAAAAAAAAAAAAGATTCCAGGTTTTTTTTTTAAATTAAAGCTTTTTATTTGTATAACATATGTATAGGTAGTTCCTAAGCATTGATCTTTACAAAGCTTTCCATTACAAATTTTACCCCAGTCCCCTCCCCTCCCTTAGATGGCAGGAAGTCTACTACATGTTAATAATGATAAAATACTTGACAAGTTGTTTTGCAAGAAAAATCCTATCACCAAAAAAAAAAAAATCAGAGAAAGGAAACGCAATGCAAGCAAACATCATTAGAGAACATGAAAATGTTATGTTGTGGTCCATATTTCATATCCCTCTCTCTGGGTGGCTTTCTTCACTGAACAATTGGAACTGGTTTGAGACAATTCTTTGTGGCAGAGAGCCATGTCCATCAGAATTGATCATCATGTAATATTGTTGTTGCTGTGTATAATGATCTCCTAGTTCTGCTCGTTTCACTCAGCATCAGTTCATGTAAGTCTATAACAGTTATTTATAAACAAAGTATATATATACTGCATTGGACTTAAAAACCTTCTGAGGAAGAATCCAGAGGTCTCACCATACTGACACATAAAAAGCTAAGGATTCTTTCTCCCTTCATCTGATTGAATGGCATCCCTTTGAGGTAAGGGACTAGTGCATTTTTTGTCTTTAACCCTGAAATCCACTTCGTGGCCTTGTACAAGAGACACTGATAGAGAGGAAAGCGTTGTCCCATAAGCCAGAAAGACTGGGTTTGAATCCTTTTTGGACACTTGTGCCTATCTGACTCTTAGGAAAGTCTAAGCAATTCTCTCACATCTAAGTTTCAGAAAAGGGTCTGACCTACATCTGTAGGGAAAGCTTCTTTATCTAAGTGTTTCCTGCATCAGTGAAATCATAGGTCTCCAGGGCATACTGAGAGAGTTATACTATAGATTCTGTTTGCCATGATTTCAGATATTTAGAACTGAAAAGAGACCTTAGAGGCCAACTAATCTAAAAAAAAAAATCCCCTCATTTAAAAAAAATTCTTTTTCGAATGAAGATCCACCTTCTCTTCTACCTTTACTCTTTACTCCTTACCCCACTGAGAAAGCAAAAAAAACAAAAAACAACCAAACAACTCAACTCACTCATTTTAAAAAAAATTTTGTTTCCCCAATTACATTAAAAATTTTTTTTTAAATATGCGTTTAAAATTTTTGAGTTAAATTCTCTTCTTCCCTATGTCCCCTTCTCTCCCCTCATTGAGAAGGCCAGTAACTATGATATAGTCCTGCAAAACAGATTTTCATGTTAGTCTTATTATGAAAGAAAACATGGACCAAGAAAAGATAAGACTCCAAGAAAAATAAATGTTTTACTCTGCATTCAGTTCTCTCTCTGAAAGTAGATTGCATTTTTTCATTTTGACTCTTTCAGAACTGTCTTACATCAACTGTATTGCTGAGAATAGCTAAGTCATTCACAGTTGATCATCATACAGTATTGCTGTTACTTTATACAGTGGTCATATTGCTTCTGCTCATTTCATTTTGTATCAGTTCATGTAAATCTTTCCAGGTTTTTCAAAAAGCCTCCGGTTTGTCATTTTTTATGACTTAATAGTCTATCATAATTATATACAACAACTTGTTCAGTCATTCCCCAGATGGAATCTTTAAAAGCTCAGCAATCTTAAAATGCATTTTTTAAGGGTCCTAGAAAGAGTGTTCTAGAAAGGTAGTCCTTTTCTGAATTCTATAAACTTTTTTTAAAATTTTTTTTCAATATTATTTTATTTCCCAAATATATGTAAAAATAGCTTTCAACATTCACCTGCAAAACTTTGTATTCAAATTTTTCTTCCTCCTTTTGCTCCCACTCCCTTCCGCAAGACAGCAAGCAATTCAGTGTAGCTTAAATATATGCTTTATTTAGCCATTTACCTATTGTTGGGCAGTCTTATTGTTTCCATGTTTGGAAGCTGGTTTTTTTCCATGATATATTTAGATACTAAGAAAAGGTTGAATAGATAGCACTTGTTTTCAACAAAACAAGTACATTTCTAGTAGTGAATTATGGTCTAGAAGTATGATTTGTGAAATCTGAGTATACATTTTAGGCCTTCCTGTAGGTTACTTAGTGCCTTAACCTGATCAATAAACAAGGATGGATTTCTTCTGGGGAGGTTTATTGTTTAAAAGTTAAAATCTCATTAGTCCATCCCATCCCTTAATGGGTGGAGCCTTAGAGTGTTCCATTTCCTTTCTTTTCTTTTTCTTTTTCTTTTTCTTTTTCTTCTTTTTCTTTTCTTTTTTTTTCTTTTCTTTTTCTTTTCTTTTTCTTTTTTTTTCCTTTTTTTCTTTTTCTTTTTTTTTCTTTTCTTTTCTTTAAATAATAGCTATTTATTTTCAAAATAGTTTCCAACTATTTATCCAACAAAGATAGTTTCCACCATTCACCCTTGGAAGACCTTGTGTTCCAAATTTTTCTCCCTCTCTTCCCCCCATCTCCTTCCCTAGACAACAATAACCCAATATATGTTAAACATGTACAATTCTTTTATACATATTTCTACAATTATCATGCTGCACAAGAAAAATCAAATCAAAAAGGGAAAAAAAAAGAAAAAAGCAAGCAACAACAAAAAAAGTGAAAATACTATGTTCTGATTCACACTCAGTCCCCACAGTTTTCTTTCTGTATGTAGATGGCTCTCTCCATCACAAATCTATTGGAATTGGCCTCAGTCACCTCATTATTGAAAAAAGCCACATCCATCAGAATAGATCATCACATAATCTTGCTGCTGTGTTCAGTGTTCTCTTGGTTCTATTCACTTCACTTAGCATCAGTTCATGTAAGTCTCTCCAAGCTTACTGATTGAATGTTATGGAACATTGTTCCATAACATTCATATACCATAACTTGTTCATCCATTCCCCAACTGATAGGCATCCACAAAGTTTCCATTTCCTTGCCACTACAAAAAGGGCTGCAACAAACAATGAGTGTCATTATTTAGAATTATAGAAAAATATATACACACATATATATATACATATATATTTTTTCTATAATTCTAAATAATGACACTGATAGAGCACCAGACCTCAAGTCAAGAGGACCTGAGTTCAAATTTGGCCTCAGACACTTAATACTTCCTAGCTGTGTGACCCTGGGCAAGTCACTTAACCCCAATTGCCTCAGCAATAAATAAATAAAATGAAGAAATTGGATCTAATAATCTCTAGGGTCCTTTCTCAATTCCAGCAATCTCAGAATCTAGCTAGAATCTCTAGAATCCAGCTGAAAGATATTATATTATATACATATGTGTGTATGTGTTCTTCATTTTATGTGTTCCTGCTTTTTGAGACCATTAACCACTTGGGAAAGGCAGGAACCATTTGTTTACTAATAGCCTCCATTAATTACTTTTAGAAGATAGCTTTTCAGACACTAGCTTTTACATAAGAACTGCTTAGCTTGAGGACCTTTGGTGTCAACTGAAGTAAAATTCATTAAAATTTGATAAGTATCCTTCCTAGCTAAATCAGCTGGTCTCACACTATCATTTCCCTCCCTCTTCCCCTAAGTCCATTATGAGGTTGCTTCAATGAATTGTTTAAGTTTTATTGACACTTAATGTTTTTATGTCAGCCATTTATAAATATGGCCCTATTCAGGATGCCTTCCCTTGTAATAAAGAAGAAAAGACATTAAATAAAAGCAGCCAGCATCTGAAAATATAATCAGTATTCTACTTCCTCAGTGCAACAAGACTGATGAAATTCTTCATGTTTTCTCATCTAAGATTGGTCTTTAATAGAGATTTGGGAAAATTTACAGGTTATTCTCTCCTTTATGTTTCTATTTATGTGCCATAATGTGACAACAAACAGCCTTAGCTATATGGGATTGCCTTTTTCACCTAGTTAACTCTGTTGTGAAAAGCACAGGCTGTTTTTGTTTTTGTTTTTTTGTTTTTTTTTCCACTGTAATACCAAAACAGTTATTGTCAACAATAGCCAGATCAGAGTTTAACCAAAGGGTTCTATCTCTTCACAAGAATGATCAATAATTATATAGCTTTTAGATTTCTCCCTTTTTATCTTTTTAGTGTCTCATTTTCCCTGGGTGATTAGAGAGCCTGGGAAGGATGTTGAAAGTTGGCAACCTGAGTTTTCCCACTAGTTGAATGTTTACATTGGCTTTCTTCACTCCTAACCCTTTGCCACTGATTTGGAGAGGTTCTCTTGCTTTTGGTTCAGTCAGACAACAGCATTGCCTGTCCTTGAGCTGACTGAGGTTCTTAGAACTCTCTGGAGAAGTAGTTATTTTTACTGTATGGTCCATCATTTCAGTTGTGTCCAAATTTTTGTGACCCCCATTTGGAGTTTTCTTGGCAAAGATTTTGGAGTGGTTTGTGCCATTTCCTTCTCCAACTTATTTTATAGATGGGGAAACCAAGGCAAGCAAGGTGAAGTGACTTGCCTAGTATCACGTAGATAGTAAGTGTTAGAGTCCAGATTTGAACTCGGGGCTTTCTGATTCTAGGTCCTGTGCTGTATCCACTAACTGAAGCAGCCTTTTGAATGTGTTCATAGGCTTAGTTCTCTGGGGAGACTGTCCAGATGGTCAGAACCCGTAATGCATTCCTCTTCATTTCCCACCTCTTAAGGTTCTAAGGATGACTTCTTGGGATAAAGGTGGAATGTGAAGGGAAAAGTTTTCATCTTTTTTCTTTTTATAGTAAAGTGTTAGATATGAGCATCTTAGATATTAACTGGTTGTCACTCAACCTGGTCCTGAAGTCAGAAAAGACCAGCCCTTTCACAGAAATGAGGCTCAGAGAAGCTAAGTTGTACAAAATCATCTGGTCATTATGTAAAAGAAAACAAGTCACAGTCTACATACAGAAAGGATATCTCTACCCTTAAAAATCAACCACCGCTGCCATAGTCTTTTCCTTAAAACTGGGCCTATCTTGGAAAATCTAAGATATCAAATAATTAAATATTTGTCAGGTGCCTATTTTGTGCCAGGAACCATGGTAGGAATCCCCAATACAATACAAAATTTCTTAGGAGGAAATTGAGCTCAAAAGGGAGAAGTGTCTTGCAAGCATAGGCTGTGCAACCCAACAACAACAATATTGGGCAGAAAGCTAGAAAGACTGCTGGGCCAGGACTCGAGAAGGCCTGAACTCATGCTTTCTTACCTGTGTAACTTCAAACAAATTGCTTAACTTCTGTCTGCCTCAATTTCCTCATCTGTAAAATGGGAACAACAACAGCTACCTCTTGAGGTGATTGGGATGAAATATTTATAAAAATTACTCTGTATATCTTAAAGTGATATAATAAGTGTTATTAAATATTATTTACCAACTACTACTTCTGTTGATATCACCACCACTACCAAGATCATCTTGTCTAGCCCCCTGCCTCAAGGTAATAATATATGGATTTTTGTTTACTTCTCAAAGAAATTCCTGGGGGAATTCCCCACATTTCTTACAAAGCTTGTGTTGTCTAATGTACACTAGTACACCCACGGTTAGGAAATGTGCTCATGGCTAGCCCATTATTTCTCTTACTTTAATGTGTTAATTTCCTCTTGATCCTATTTATGTGAAGAAGAAAGAAAATTCTTTTTAGACCTAAAATACTCTCCCTGCTCCTCCTGTTCCTCCCCCCCCCTTCCTCTTGCTATGTAATTCCCGTTTCTTTAAACAGAATTCATATTCTAATTGTGGAATTTTTCATCATCTTCATTGTTCTCCTCTAGTCACCCTCCCTACTTTTTCTCCATGTGCTTCCTTAAAGGTGATTTCCAAGCCGGATTCAGCTCAATTGATTTTGCAAGGCAGAAGGCATTGGATTAGATTCCTGTAGCTAAGAATGTAGCTTATTTTGACCCCAAATAGATTTATCTCTGCACCTCTCCCCACAAGGATGAATACTTGTAGAACATGAAATCAACCATGTATCCAGGTTTGCCATTGTTGACCCCCTCGTTGACATTTATTGGGTTCTGGCCTATCCTTGGTACAGGATGCTTAGATTTCACTTGATCCCCAGGTGGGCAGGGAGGTCGCTTTTCCTACCACTCAAGACTTGGATGGTCAGTAGGATGGAGCTAAGACCCCCAAACCACTTCAGTCCCATGTGCCTGAAATTCGTTTACTAGGAGCAAAACCTTTCTTTTATCCCACAATGAAACTGATCAATGGGTTCTGTTTTCATTGCTTCATCTATCAAAGTTCAGTTATCCCTGGGAAATCTCCAGGGGAGATTTTTAATAGGCAGAATGTCTGGTCTGAATCAGTCTTAGGGATAGAGCTGGAAGAGGCCTTAGCCACTTAATAGGCTAGGACATTGACACCCAAAATAGTTGGGGAACCTGGATCTGAATGTATATTCTCCAGCTCCAAATTCAGAGTTCTTTCTGATTTTGTCTTTGTGATCCTCTGGCCCAAAACAAGTCTGAAGCAAACCTTAAGAAAGCCACATACCATTAGTATCATTGGTTTTCTTTCCTCTGGGTTCTGTTATGGTTTCTTCTACCTGTACTGGGTTAAAGCAAAAAAAAAAAAAAAAAAAAAAATCCATCCAAGCTTCTCCCATCTTTAGTTTTCCATAAATTCTTTTATTTTCCTATCAAAAAAATCTATTTCTGTGCCCCAGATCTCATGATGGCCACACTCTAGTCAGGGTCTGCTTACCCCTTCCTATACCAGATTTGGTTAAATCCTGTTTTTCCTATTGTATTTGCCTTTTTTTTTTTTTTTTTTTGCCATTACAAAATCTAATTTGCATTTCTGCTGTGGCTCTTAGAAAAGCTTTGAATTTTCTTCCTGTCAGACCTCTCATGGTATCTGAATGAGGTTGAATGAGTACTATGAATTAAAAAACTAATTCTTCAAATACACAGGTAATCCCTAGGGAAAAAAAAAGAATACATTAACTTGACATTAGGGTATACATACCCCTTCTTAGATTTTTTTCATAAGATCATAGGATTTATAGTTTTATAGAGTACTTTCAAGATCATCTGGTCCCATTCACTCTTTTTGATGAGTTATGATGAATAAACTGACTTACAGAATTGTGACTTGGCCCAACGTCAAAGAACTAGGTACCCAGATAGTCAGGATTTGAACTAAGGTACTCAGTTTATTCTTTCTACTGTTTCATAGGAGAACTGGAAGGAAACCCATTTTATAGGTGATGGAACTGAGTCCAGGAGAAGATGTCAAGTGCCTTGCCCCAAGATCCTACAGAAGCGAAAAGCTGGGGGTGTTCAGAATAACCATTCCTGATTCCAAAATGATATGTTTGGTGTTAAGTCATACGAAGAATGGTCATTCTCTTTGGCAAAAGATAGATTTATTTAGGAGAAATTACAGGCAAAATAGACACCAAGAGTAGTAAATATGAAATAAAGAGTTGGGAGAACATATAGTTAGCAAGGAAAACAGTTTTAGTAATTCATAATGGAAAAGACAAGTTCCCTAGTGGAGCTTACAATTAACCAGGAGAAAGGGAACACACCATGAGATGAGAGTACATCCTTAACTGCCAGGCTAATCCTATATAGGAGTTTAACATAGTTAGTTATAAGGAGAAGGACATCATGAGGCATGGAGGGAGAATGAGGGGAAAGATAGCACATGGAATGGGGATGGGAAAGACATTATGAAGCAGAGAACCAGCATGGACCGACCCAAAAAGGATTCAGCAAAGATGGCATAGGCCACAGACAGACTTATAGGGGAAATTTAATTTTGGAGGTTTGCCATAATTGGATTTGTGGCTGGATACCGTAAAGTGGGGCTATCCACAACCTCCCTGGGGGGGGAGGGGGCTATAAAATTAAACTGATCCCCATTGGTGCCCTTCCCTGCTTCAGAGAACTTCAGGCTTTCTACCAACCCCAGTTAGTAACCCAGGATCTCATCACTGGGATTCAAACTCAGATCTTTGTCCCTAAAACACAGATAAACTGGAGAGAGCATGTGGGCCTGTCTGTCTACAGAGAGAAAGATTATTGTTTTATTAGAATATAAACTTTAAAAATAGGGCTCGTTTCATTTTTTTTATACTTGTATCCCATAAGCTTAGCATAATAAGGTCTGCCTAATATATGTTGTAATATATGTAATAATTGTTGATTAATTGAGTGAAGGATGGTACTATATAGAGAGGAGGCCACTGAAAAGGAGAAAGGTTGGTGGGAGGAGAGAGGAGAGGAACAAAGAAAAATAGAGCTGCAGAGTGAAAATTTATTTGAAGAGAACAAATGTTGCCTCCTTTCCAGTGTTGTTATTCTTACTTCAGGGATAGCCAAGACACTCTGGGCAGCTTTTTGGAGGTTGGAAGTCTGGGGATGAGATGTTTTTTGGAGCTGCCCCAGCATGACCATGACCCCATTCCCTTTGTCTTTGCATCCCCAGTACTGGTTCCTGACACCAAGTAGGCACTTGACAAATATTTGATTGTGATAGGCCCATAACTAGATGATGCAATGGATAGACCACTGACATCATTAGGACCTGAATTCAAATACCACCTCAGATACTTAACTGTGTGATCTTGAGCAAGTCACTTAACTGTAACAGCCTCACCAAAAAAACAAACAAACCCAAAAAACAAAAACAGAACCTCCAAAGGCCCCACAATTTTAAGGAAAGACTGGTGGTGGTTGTTATTTTTTAAGGGTAGAAATATACTTTATTGCATTTGGAATCTAACCTGGGTTCTTTGAGTTAATGACCTATGTGACTGTGAGCAAATTCCCTTACCTCTCTGGGCTTCATTTCTGTGTGAAATGAAGGGATTGGACTAGTTCTCTCTTGGATTTGTTGACCTCTCCTCAAAAATCTCACCCCCTCCTTAACCTCACTGTGCACCTCTCAGAAGTATGGAACACTTAATATCAGGGAATAATTGTTAGAAGTCATTCAGGTTGTGTCTTGTGACCCCATTTGGAATTTTCTTTTCTTTACTTTTTTTTGGTGATACTCCTTTATGCACATCAAAAACAATTACATTTCCAAAGAAACAAATGCACTAATGTTGATACTTTTCATTTGATTTTGGGCTAGTCTATTATCTCTATTGGGGATTTTCTTGGCAAAGATACTGGAGTAGTTTGCCATTTTCTTCACTAACTCATTTTATAGTTGAAGAAACTGATGTGAAAAGGATCACACAGGCATTAAATATCTGAGGCCAGATTTGAACTCCTCTTCCTGACTCCAGACCCAATGCTCTATCCACTGTGCCCCTAGCTGCCCTAAAATTAAAATTACTGTACTTACTTTATATGCAGCTATATATGCATATGTGTCCCGTGGGAGAACGTAGGCTCCTTGACAGCAGGGACTGTATTCACTTTTGTCCTTAGCGCAGCAGGCCAGGTGCCCTAAATTGGGGGTTTAGGAAATATGGTCCACTCTTAGGATAAAAACTATCCTGGCTCTCTGGCATGGGAAGTGGAAAATGGAGACTCCTCTGGAATAAGCAGGCCCTCTGAGAGCAGAATTGAGGTAAAGGGTGGAGACTTGAGAAGAGCAGCCAAGATATGGGAGGGAATGTGCATGTGCTTGTTCTGAGGCCCCTTCCCAACCTATGCATGGCCTCTTTTTAAAAATGGTTGGCTGCTGGTAATGAGAGCTACTCCCAATCCAGGCTCTCCAAGTGGCCAAAAATAAGTAATAAGTGGCTTGGCTACCAAATAGGAAAGCCATTTCTTTTTTTTTTTTTTTTTTGTTCTTTTTAGAAGACGCGGGGCTGGGCCAGGAGCTATTCTTTAAAGGGCATAACATTTTGAGTTATAAAAATCCCTTTTCCTGAAGGTCTGAAAGCCAGCCTCAGTTGGTGGTTCAGGTCCTGGAAAAGAGCTGCCTTGGGGCCTGGCAGTATTGACAGCAAACAAATGGGCCTACAGTCTAGTCTGCTGGATCTCTCTCCTGGTCTGGAATTCTGTTTGCTTAACTCTCTAATTGCTTCCTTAACTTCCTCTGCTGGCTCCTAACTGTCAGCTTGAGGCTGGCCCAAAGAGAAGGCTTTGTGGGAGCCCCCAAAGTGACCTGTCTGAAAGAGAACCCGGCCTAGGTTCTTCCTGAGGGTCTTGTTTGCAAGATCCCCATTCTCCTGGGGCTGCTTTTCCCTTTACAAATGTTGACTTAGTGTTAGTTCCCCAGGGTGAAAGCCTGGGTAGAGAGGCTTTGCCTTCCAAACGTGTGACCTTCTTCTGATATCAGGCAGGAGAATTAGAGGTTGATACAAGCTTTGCCCTAGTCCCCCTAATCATCTCCTGTGGGTATCTGAGGGAATGCTTCTATACTCTATCAGCACAGAATGGTTTAGCTTAGACATGTAGAATATAAGGGGACCCCTCTTGGAATTCTCCATTCCCTTCCCTCCTGTCCCTCAGCTGGGATGCCTCGGAAGCCTTCTAAGAATCAGAAAAGATTTTGAAGTTTTATTTTGTAATATACCTGAGCCGATTCATTCTAGGCCCCAGCTGGCTCCTATGTCCCAGAAGCCCTCAAGATCCTCTAGAACAGATCGGAATACCTAGAAAGTCTTTAGAACGCTCTTCTCTTCCCCATTATGCCTCTGAGTCAGTCCAGTTCTGATCCACATCCCTGGTCCTTGGCATCTCAAAACCACCTAAGGTGTTTGGCCTGGATGCTGACTCAGATGGTCAGGCCCTGAGCCACCCTGTGCTTGACACATCAGCCAAATCTTGGGAGAATGAGACATCAGGGGTTCAAAGGTAACTCTTGCAATCTAATGGCTGCACTGGCCACTTTGGGTTTTCCTTCTTTGCTCTGCCATTAGTAAATCTGTCCAAGCTCTGATTCAGTTAATTTCTTCTCTCTCTCTCTCTCTAAATATAATGCAAGCAAACATCAACAGAAAGTATGAAAATGCTATCTTGTGGTCCAGACTCAGATCCCACAGGCCTCTCCCTGGTGTATATGGCTTTGTTCATCACTGAGCAGCTGGAACTGGTTTGAAGCATCTCATTGTTGGAGAAAACCATGTCCATCAGAATTGATCATCACATAGTCTTGTTGTTGCTGTGTACAATGATCTCCTGGTTCCACTCGTTTCACTCAGCATCAGTTCCATGCAGGTCTCTCCAGGCCTCTCTGAAATCATCCTGCTGGTCGTTTCTTACAGAGCAGTAATATTCCATAACATTCATATACCATAATTTATTCAGGCACTCTCCAATTGATGGGCATCCATTCAGTTTCCAGTTTCTAGCCACTACAAAAAGGGCTGCCACAAACATTCTTGCACATGTGGGTCCCTTTCCTTCCTTTATGATTTCTTTGGGATATAAGCCCAATAGAAACACTGCTGGGTCAAAGGGTATGCACAGTTTGATAACTTTTTGAGCGTAGCTCCAAATTGCTCTCCAGAATGGTTGGATCCGTTCACAGTTCCACCAACAATGTATTAGTGTCCCAGTTTTCCCACATCCCCGCCAACATTCGTCATTATCTTTTCCTGTCATCTTAGCCAATTTCAGTTAATTTCAACAAATATATATTGAGTACCTACAATGTGCCAAATATTGAGAGGTAGTGGGTCCCCAGTGGCATATACACATTGCTAGCTACCAAGATGATCAATCCTAGAATGATGTAAACAGTGGCAGTTCATATTCTAGTCAGCAAACAAGATGTTTATATGTATCTTGTGTTACAAAATGGAGCTCAGAAATGGGACAAAGTGATGTAAAACAAGAAGCTTGTCATTTTGGCTTCCTTTCCCGGTATCTGCCAGCAACTTTCTTCTCAGCCCTGTAGCATTTTTCCATACACACTTCTCCATGTTTTCTTACCCTATGAGGGTTGGTTAAAGCTATATCAGGCTCCCCAGTTGCTTTTTAACGGCCTTTTCCTCTCTGTCCTCTAGGATCAATTTTCACATGCTATGAGCCATGGATCTAAAAGTCTAATAGTGGACTCTGGGACCATAGAACTGGAGTGATGGAAGACACCTTATTGACTAACTTCTCCATTTTTAAAGGGGTTGAGCTCAAAACCCAGAGACTTAATTAAGGCTACTTGGCTATTTAGGTTCCTAGTCTACAAATACTTTGTCCCTGCAATCATTCTTCCTTGGAAGCTCCATTTAGTTGTGGTCTCATCTCCCAGTATGAGCATTCAACAAGTGTTAAACCAGTCCTAACCCTCTTGGGGAATACAAAGAATGAATATAACCCTCCCTCTCAATAAGCTTACAGATAACAAATCGGATGTGTTAATATATTTTATATAAATAGAAAATAGAAAGATAAATATTTCAAAGTAGTTAAATACAGGGTGCTTGGGGAGAGGGTAGTAGGTGACTTCATGCAGAAGGTGAAATTTGAGAGGGGCCTAAAGCAGAGGTAAAAATACATTCCATGAAAGGGGAATGGCCATTGCAAAGGTATAGAGAAAGGAGATGGAGACAGAGGGCTGTGTGTCTGAATTACAGATGCTGTCACACATGGACCAAGTTAAGTGAAAGGGCAAGATGATGACACTGAGAGGGTTTCTTCATTTTAAAGGTACCTAGTAGGGTAGATCATGCTGGATTTTTGTTGTTTTATATTGTGAGTTGTTTTTTTTGTTTGTTTTTCTTAAAACAACTCCCTTGGGACAGCTGAAGCAACAGACTTCTTGCCCAAGGTTACATGGCCAGTAAGGGAAAGCGCTTGGGGACTTATTTTCTTCCTCTCTGTTGTTGATCAGTTGTTTTAAGTCTTGCCTGATTTTCTTCATGGCCCCATATGGAGTTTTCTTGACAAAGTTGTTGGAGTAGTTTGCTATTTCCTTCTCCAGCTCATTTGACAAATGAGGAAACTTGAGGCAAATTCAGGTTAAATGACATGCCCAGGGTCACACAGCTAGGAAGTGAAGTGTATAAGGCCAGATTTGAACCCCGGAAGATGAGTCTCTTGATTCTCACCTAGCTGCCCTTTTCTAGTTTTGATGTTGCAGTATTTGTCTACTTTGTGTCAGGAACCATAACAGTGACTACTGGGAATGTTGATAGGGCCTGGATCTTCCCGGTATGGCATTTGAGGGTGGGGATCAGTTATGGGCAGTGAATTTCCTGACTGGTCTCTTGCTTAATGACTCACTAATTCCTGCACCTGATTTTCTTTCTGAGCTCAGTTCAGACTTCCCCTCCTACATGAGATCTTTCCTGATTCTTTCCCCAGCTTCCCTAAGGCAATTTTGGCTTTATGATTTTATTTTGTATAGGTTTTGTGATTACAAATACTTGGATGTTTTGTAAATTCTCCCCTGCCTGACTGATTATAAGCTCCTTCAGGGCAGGAACTATTTCTCTTCTATTCCCAGCACCTTGCACCATGCTGGGCATTTTTAAGACAGTTAAATAAATACTGGTTGATTTGGTGGCTAGGACTCGAAGGGGGGCATTTTCTTTCAGCTCTCGAAGGCTTGGCCCACCCACACCCCCTGGCAGTCCAGGATATTTAATTCAGGGGATGGTTGTCAGAAGCCATTAAAAATGCAGGCAGCAATGCAGAACATCAGCAGTCTCATGTCAGCAAGACATCCCGGTGTAACTGGAGCCAGGGAGACACGAATGGGCCCCGTGTTCACAGGGAGATACCAGATCACCCCCTTGACTGTAGTTCCTGCTTCTCCAGTTCCCCACAGCCTCAGGCTCACAGAAAGAGGCTCCTGTGAGAATGCTGGAAACAAGGCCACTGTTTTATGAGCTGTTTGGCCACCGAGAGGTTAGGGAAGGGCTTGTGGCTCCACATGTGTCCAAATACAGCGTGGACTCAGGGGAGGAAGCAGGAATGACCAAATGGCTTGGGTGGTTCTGGTCTGAAACCGTAGCCCTCCTTCAGCAGCCCTGGGCCTCCAGCCGGTTCCCTCCTGGGGATGAAGGAGAACCAGGAAATGAAACTGCCCAGGCTGGTTGTCACACCCCGTCTGACTGTAGGAAGTGGTGGATTGGCTTCCCCACCCCCAAACCAGAACCAAAATAAAGGCTCACGGAAGGACGGTCCCAGGTAGCCTTGGCTTCCCTCACAGAGGCAAAGCCTCTCTAGTAATGTCTGTTTATTTTTCTTTTACCTACCATCTCATCAAACAGGAACTTGGAAGCAGCTAAAATGCTCCTCTCTCCAGACTGCCTCTGGCTCTGAGCTTTGTGTTCCCTTGCAGACTGCAAGCACCTCAGCCTGCTGAAGTCATTTGGGTGGTTGTTACCTAGCTAGGCCCAGGTTTTCCCAACAGGTGGACACATGCCATTTGTATCTAACTATTGATTTGTTTTCTTGCATTTCAGTCGTTCCAAGGAAGTCAAGGACGAGCTTACCTCTTTAATTCAGTGTGAGTGTCTCTTTTGGAAGTGGTATTAAATTGTTCTTTGCATCTTTGGAAGATGGAAAAAGCAACCCTGGAGGATAATTAAACAGTAGGAGCTGCCTCCTGTTCTGATGAGACACTGCCTAGGACATAAATTAAAAAATACAGTCCATGGAGGATTATGTTCCCTGGTTTGCTTCTGATGGTCACCTCAGGGATATTTGTTTTTCTATTTTTGGAGAGGGTGGTGGGAGGGACTATGGAGACTAAAGAAATAGCTTCCAAATTAAAATGTCATCTCTCCATTTGTTCCCCTTCTCTCTCTTCTCTCAGTCTCTCTCTGTTTCTATCTCTGTCTCACACACATACACACACACACACACACACACACACACACACACACACACACACACAACCCTTAGAGTTGCAGGCTAATGAAATGTGTTCCGAGATCCTTGCCTCTCCCCTACCCACACATCTTTCCCCCAAAGGCATTCCCCCACCTCCTCAGGCAAGAAGTTTTATGACCAAACTCACAGATCTCACAGGATTCATAGAAATCTAGAATGTCAAAGTGGGAAGGGACTATCTTTTCTCCCCAGTGGAGCATATGGACTCCTTTTCAGAATGTTTTTAAATAAAGTTTTTTAGATATGTATATGTCATTGGCTTTCTTTGTTTCATTATACACATAATTATGTATATATAAAATAAAAAACAAAGGAAACCAATTATATGCATGTGCTTATGCATATACATATGTGTACATACATATGTGTACATATATATGTGTATATATACACACACAAAGGAAATCAATTATATTGGGGAAAAAAATAGTAGTTCCCCTTACAAATTTTTGGACCCCTTAAATTCTAGCCATAGCCTTCTGGTGGATCCTAGGTTAAGAAATCCACTCCACCCATTTTAAAGGTGAGGAAGCTAAGGACCATTGGAGTAGTCAGAAAATAAGGAAACCCAATCATGACTGAGCCAAGGCCAACCCACTCAGCAGAACAATAAAACTCAGAGTAGGCCAGGTTAATGGAGCAGCTCTAAACCCCTACCTCCCCAAGCGCTGGGGCATGTGCCACAATTTCCCTGAAGAAGAAAGTTCAGGCTGACTGAGATGTACTGGGATAAGGCTTAGTACACACATTTGGACAACTGTTCACTGACCCTGCATATGTTTGTGATCACCTGTCATTTGATAAAAACTTGGTTTGGGCCAGCTAGAAGGGCGCTCTTCTTGGAGGGGCTTGTTATCCCCCCTCCCCAAAAAAAGGTAACTATAAATTAAATGATTTTATCATTACTTAAAGTAATACATAATTTCATAATAAGTTTTTTATAGTTTGTTTTTTAAAAAGTGAATTTGATGCTTTAAGAATGGTTTTCAAAGATCATAAAATGAATTTTAGGATTTACAGTGGGAAGAGTGCTGAGTCTAGTGTCAGAAGACCTGATTTCAAATCCTACCCGTCCTGCTGCCATTGTGATCTAGGGTCAGTCACCTTATCCCTTTGGGCCTCAGTGATGGGTCTAGGCTGTAATTTGGACCTCTACGGGCCCTTTCAACCCTAAATCTATGCTCCTATGATGCTAAGACTCTCTGGTCTCCTTTCCTGAGACCCATTATGTTCCTAAATTGAGTTGGGTTTGAATCTGGGTTTGAAAGAACTAGCAAAGGAAGCCTTTTCTATATAAAGAAGGAGGACAGAAACAAAGGCAGCCAGAAAGACCATTCTCTCCAGCAGGCACACTGGACCAGAATGGAACAATCTGAAATCCCTTTGTCCCACGACTTGACTTTTGCCTGTCTCTGGGACTTTGCTCTTGCTCCTGATTCATTCTTCTCTCCCCCCACCCCCACCACTTCCCCGGGAGCAGCTGCTTTGAGGGAGTTCTTGCCCTGTTCATTTTTGCAGGTAGCTCAGCTCAAGGGACTAAGGATGCAGCCTGCATTCATCTCCTTCTTTTCTCTCTCCCCCCACCCCCACCTCTTTGGCACAGAGTTAATGTGGGCTGTGGACCTGCAGAAGAGCGAGTGTTGCTAACGGGGCTACACGCAGTTGCAGACATCTACTGTGAAAACTGCAAAACCACTCTGGGCTGGAAATATGTAAGTATGGTGGGGTCTGCCCCGTGGGTGGGAGTGGGGCATGGCTTCTGAAATGGATGCTAAAGAGTGTGTTTTCTCCCCGCCAAGAAGTGTCGGCTCAGTGCTCTTTAGAGACGAGCTCAGTGAGGTTATGTGACTTTGTCAGGACCTTACATCTAGTTGATGTCAGTCAGAAGCAACATTCAAATCCAGTTCTCTCCTAATTATTAAGGTCAACAGGTAAGTGCTGTGAGAGAGAAGTGACTTGTTTCAAGTTAAGTAAGCAGAAGGCTCAGCACCCCAAAATTCCAAGGCCAATAGGTTTCTGCTATGCTCCATGGCTTCCCGGTTTTCTTGTCCAACTCATAATCAGCAAATGGAATCTCTTAGAGAGCCACTCAAAAATGGCACCTAACCCATCCTGCCCCTAAAGAGGAAGAGCGGCTCGTTGCACTTTGAAATCACCCTAATTGTTAGCTTTTTCCTGTCAACGAATTGAAACGTGGCTTTTTGTAATTTACATCCATTACTCCCAATTTTGCAGATCAAGCCCAGTCTTTCATTTGATGGTCCATGTTCCAGGTTCCTCCCACTCAAATCGTTTCTAAGTTAGATGTGCTCAGTTCCCTTAATAGACCTTACAGGACATGGACTCAAGGTCCTTCCCCCATCCTCATTCCCCTTCTCTGTTCACTTTGCAGCTTGTTCTTTGTAAAAGTAGAAGAGAGCATTAGGACCAGTAGCCCCTCTTCTCTAGTTGTCCTTTGTGATATGGTAGCCTCAGCCAGTGCTGGGGATCAGAAGAGTACATCTCGAGACCATACCCACCTTCTCCCCACCTTTATATGTAGCCACATTCGGACACCCTCTGGGGCAGAGTGTGATTTTTCCAAGGGGATACCTTGTTGTTTCCCGGGGTAGGAAGAATGGGCAACGGTGACCTACTATCCCCGGAAACTCTGGTTGCCTGGTATTCTGAGAATTTTTCTGGCTCTCTTTGTGGTGGTAATTCAACCCCAGATGCAGTTGCCATGGTAACAGTATCTGTTGGTTGAATTTTCTGCTTTTCATACTGTTTTGTGTGTGTGTGCACATATGCACACATGAACTTGCCGTGTATATACACACACAACATATATCCTCTCAGTCAGCTCTCTGACACACTGGAGTATTAGAGTGTTAGTATAGGAAAAGAAGAACCTCCTGGTTTTCCAAAGGATAATTTATCTTTTAGGAAATGCCTCAGGGTCCTCCTAAAGGACAGTTCCATGTTTCTTCTGTCCCTGCCAGCTCACATAATCTACTTTTAACTCTAGAAGGATCATAGAACTAAGAGTTAGGAATCTTAGAGACTAGTTAGACCAAAATCACTCCCTTATCCCTACCGACCACGGCCATTAATCACCAGATGAAGAGACTGAGGTCCAGGAAGGAGCTATATTACTGTTATTATTATTCAGTATTGCTGTTCCTGCCTGACTCTTTGGGACCCCCTTTGGGGTTTCCTTGGCAAAGATACTGAACTCAGGGCTTCCTGATTCCAGGCCCAGCACTCTATCCACTGTATCACCTCTCTACTCCAGAAAACTGGGGCAGACCCTAAGAATTAAGCAGGTAGTATGAGCCAGAATTGAATTTGGAGTCCAACTTCTGACTCCTGAGCCAATGCATTTTCCATTGTACCACAAGGAGGAACCTCTCTAAGGAGGAAAAAGGACAATATTCTTCCACAGGAGGCCTAAGCCTAACAGCAAGAAATCGTGCAGGAGGAGGGGGCAGGCAAGGAACCAAATTCCCTTCCCCCCATTAACTTTAAAACATTTGGAATATCAGAATTTTGCTTCCATTTACTTAGACCCCCTACATTTTGAGCTTAATCTGAGAGCAATTAGATCAGACTGATGACTCTTTCCAACTTCTTCAAGGATTGAATGTCCACATCCTTCTAAAGCTAGAAGGAGTAACTCTGAAGTTATTAGATGAGTTATCTTGTAGATTTTTCTACTGCTTTTTTCCTCCACCTGCTTCTGTTGACCAGTTGAGTACCCCCTGATTTGAGAAGGAACACTGGATGGAAGAGAAGAAGCAAGGTGCAGAGTCAGAGTATTTTGGCTGAAAAGGTTCTGTGAGAGAGGAGTTCAGAATTAAAAACAAGAATAAGCTTTGGGGGGGGTTATTTGTTAATTTATCCATCATTTCTTCATCCCTCTCATTTCTGTGACCTGCTGAATTGTTTTCTCTCCATGATGACCCAGTTTCAAGACTTTCTAGAGGTAGCTGTGTGGTACAAAGCTTTGCTTTGTATGTGTCAGTTTTAGAAGGAGCAGGGGATAAATCTTCATACCTACCATCCCTGTTCTCACATCCTCTACCCTGCAGACACTTAATGTCATAACATATCCTTGTCCTCCATTTTCTATTCTGTTTTTTTTAATTTCTTTATTCAACACACAGACCCTCCTAAGTGGTATTACATTACTTTTGAAAAAAATATAGTAAATTCAGCATGTATGTTGTCATTTCTGAATTCGCCAAATTTGTCTTAGTTTCAAAACTGTCTAGCTTCTTTCTTGAATCTCCTACTATTCTACACACTTTTATCTTCTTCCATTCTAAAATCTGTACCCACACCCACACCCATGCACCCATGAGAATATACAAATACTTGTGCTATGGGATATACAAATACCCAGTGCTATGGGAGAAAGGGAAAGGAGTTGGCGATTCTTAAGCTTTCTGCCTCTTTTTCTGGAGTCTATTTGAAGAATGATTTGACTCTTAAAGCAATAGATCAAAGACCCAACAGGATCACAGATTGAAAACTGGAAGGGACTTAAGAAATCAGCTAATTCCTTCTATATCCTCTCAGCAGAAAAGCTAAATGATTTGCCCAAGATCCTAGCATAAGGTGAAATTTTAACTGAACACCAATTTCTGTTCTGAAATCTAAACATACACCTGAACTGTAGTCTCGCCCAACTTCAGGACAAAGATTAAGTACCATTCACCAGCACTACACGCACTACTACACTGCCCTGATCTCAAGGAACTGACACTATATGTCAGTAAGCATATACAAAGTGTTTGAGGGAGAGAGCCACTCTGGAGTGTCTTAGAACATAAGGAAAGCACTCAGTGCCAGCAAGAACAACTCTCCCTTTTGGCTTTGAATGTAATTAGGAAGGTGAATCCATGGATTCTGAATACATACTCACTTTTGGAAGTGGGTTTTTTTTTTTCTTCATTCAACTATCCAAGAGAGAAACAGAAAGGGAATCTTGTGATTTGATTGGTAAAGACAACTTCTTCCTCTTATAGATTAGTATCTGCTTTTACAGTATTAGAGAGGCATTTAAGGGCACTGAATTAAGTGACTCATTCTAGGCTTGCTTAGCCAGTATGTCAGAGACCTTGAACTAGGTCTTATGGAATCTTGAGAAAAGTTTTCTATCCATTATGTGTCAGGCAGCCATGATAATAAAATTGTCCTCACCAACCACTGCACTGTAGAGTTTTTTAATCTGAGACTTATTAGCTAGAATAATAAGTTCATCGAGTAAGCCACCAGAAGTATGGAGTTTTTTGGGTTTTTTTTGCTAGGAGATCTGATAATTGATGTTGTTTGCAAAAGTGTTCTCCTACTGCATTGTTTGCTGTAGCCCATGATTTCTGTGGAGGAGAAGCAAAGTAACAGGATATAAATATAAAAGTTAAAAGGAAACCTTTTTGTTCTCCACAATGCTTTGCTTTTCCATTCAGTGTCACAGCACATTTCAGAAAGGTTCCAACCTTGGTGTGCTTCAAAAGAAGGGGCCCTTGTTAGAGAAGAATCCTGTGTGGTTTAACAAGTTCTAAGTTTTTCCCTAAGATAATCTATTAAAGACATTCTTTTTGATAGGAATTGTTGAATAGTGGACAGGGTGCTGGAATCAGAAAGACCCGAGTCCAAATTCATTAGCTATATGATGGTGGACAAGTCCCTGACATTCATTATTTGTATCACTGTGGAAGGGTTACTTAACTTTTCTAAACCTCAGGAAACTTTTTTTTTAAACTATTTAATAGTATTTTATTTTTCCAAATACATGTAAACAAAGTTTTCAACATTTGTTTTTGTAAAACTTTATCTTCCAGATTTTTCCCTCTTTCCAAGATAGCAAGCAATCTTATACAGGTTAAATATATATAATTCTTTTAAATATATTTCCACATTTGTCATGTTGTATAAGAAAAACCTCAGGGAACTCATTAAATTAAAAAAAAATCACATGCAGTGGAAAGAATCTGCGTTCAAATCCTGGCTCTGCTGTTTATTCTATGACATCAGCAAGTCACTTCTTTCAGCCTCAGTTTCCTCATCTCAGAAGTACAGGTTATATTAAACAGTCTTAAGCTCTTCCATCTCCAAATTCACTTTTAAGTGATTTGATTGCAGGCTAAAATTCTCATACAATACTGTCATAGGTCAAAATCTATTGATGTCCTTGTGGTGATATGATGGAGTCAGGATGGCCTGAATTCAAATCTATATTTACTAGTTCTGTAACTCATTTAATCCTGTCTGACTTGTTTTCCTCATCTGTAAAATGGTCATAATAGGGTTTTTGTAAGAATCAAATGAGATAATTTGTAAAATGGCTAAGCACAGTGCCTGGTACACAGTAAGTGCTCTATTCCCTTTCCTTTCCTTGTCATAATGAATATAATGATGATAAAGTTTAGGCATAGTCTTCATTCTGTGTTAAGTTGTTTCGATCATGTCTATCATGTTTCTTAGTCATGTCCAACTCTTTGTAACCGCGTATGGAGTTTTCTTGGCAAAGATACCAGAGTGGTTTGCCATTTCCTTCTCCAGCTCATTTTACAGATGAGGAAACTAAGGCAATCAGACTTGCCTAGGGTCATACAGCTATTAAGTGTCTTGACTAGATTTGAATTTAGATCATCCATTGTCAGGTCTACCTGATTCCAGGCCAGTACTTGATCCACTGCACCACCTTATGTGATAAAAAATACTAATTATTGAAGTGATATTTTGTGAGAAATAATTCATTTGGACCCCTACTCTGATAGTCCATATAAATTATATAGAGGTCAATAGATTCTTGTAGGGGGCTTCAAACTTTAATGTAGTGTTCACTGCTTGTTTACCAAATTGTGAAGCTCACTTACGCAACCCCAAGAAGGCTGACAAAGATATCTCCATTCTCTTTTACTCAAATTCCATGTCCAAACCAGCATGGATGGGATGCCTTGATACTTTGGAAAGTACCCCAATTTGTTTTTGAACCTCTGGACCATTCCATGATCATCTTATAACCATTTAGTCAGTAGAGATTGATTACTTAGAAATGTATGAAATTTTATTGAAGATGAAATCCATCAAATCGATCGATGGGTGATAAATGGAAAAATCTGGATTTGCACCCAGGTCCTGTGACACTGGGCTGAACACTCTGTCCCCACACTGTGCTGCTCAATCAATATGCTACTTCCATGGACATGACCTCTCACCCCCTCTCTCTTTTTCTGTTGACCAGGAACATGCCTTTGAGAGCAGCCAGAAGTATAAAGAAGGCAAATACATCATTGAACTGGCACACATGATCAAGGACAATGGCTGGGATTGAATGGAGGGCATCCCCCTTACCCAGTGTCTGAATGAATGCCATCCAACTGAACATTGTATCCGAGAGGGGAGAGAGTGACTTCACGAACGCTTGGTTCCATCCCTTTAGAGGCTTTGGCATCCGGAGCATCCTCCCACCCTATCTCCATCTTTATTGGTGACTGGCCTCCTAAATTGCTGTCTCTCTGTTTCTTTGCTTTGTATGTATTTGTGAGATGACCCTGGCTTCTCTCTCTGTTCTAGTGTTGGCTAAAAGCAACGGATGCACCGAGAGCTTGGCAGCATTCTACTTTAAGGAGAGTCCCAGGGACCCCCCCTACCCCTTCCCCCTCCAGAGCAGGCGGCTTTAGCCGTCATGTGTCAGGATAGCCATGGCCTGGGGGTGTGAGAAGGGAAGGGAGCCCTGAGTGTCCTGGGGCAGGGGTGGGCATGGGAGGGTGGAGGTAGGAACTGCTGCTCCTTAAAAATCCTGGGAACCTAGGAACCTTGAAACTATCAACTTGTCCAAAAGGACAGAAAGAAGATTTAAAAAAAAAAAATACCTCATGACTGAATTCTCTTTGAAGCTTCTGTTCCTGACGCCCAACAATGTGCCAGGTCAGCTTGAGAGGAGGGTCTAACTCCTGTGGTTCATGATTGCCTTGGGCTGGTTGGGGGGCCCCTGTGTTAGCAACAGTCAGTGACTGTGGGGAGCTTGTGAGAGGGTCTCTGTTCCCTAACTGTACCTGCCTATGCCCACCCCTGCTCCAAGCTCTCTCTGACAAGGAGGGACCTGCCCTTCCCCAAGTATGTAAGATCCAGTGCTCTCTGGCAAGTAGAGGCCAGTGGCCTTTGACCTGTGATCTCCTAAGTCCTGTCATTAAAGGGACAGCAAATTGACAGCTCCAATATCAGGCAAGGAAACCATAGGAAAGCCAGCATAGTTAAAACAACTCCAACTGCCTGACCCATAACCCTTGACTAAGCACAATGGATGGGAGTGGGGAAGGAGAGATTTGGAGGGATGGGGAGGAGAGGAAAACATCTCTTTGGATCAGACCTCCTTCCCACTTCCCCAGTGATGGGTGGGTGGGGAATCCCAGGAGCATGGATGATTCACATCCAGAGTTTGATTGGTTTTGATTCCAGCCCTGTCTTTTAAGTTATGGAAGCTAAAAGCTTAGGGATTGTGGTTAATGTGTTCTGCAGGCAGATATTCCAAGCCCCAGTGTTATTTCGAATGGGAAGAAGTATAGTCATTAAGCCAAGTGGCCCGGCAGTGGGGACTGATTAAATCTGATGTCAAATTAATAGTAACAAATTCTAATCTTACCTTTTCTTTTTTTGGAGGATAGGAATGAAGAGGTGACATAGTTCATGATATTAGGGGGAGTCAAGTGAGGAAAAAACCAAGCCAGGAAGGCTTAGGAGTAAAAAGCTTTGTCTTGCATTTAATCATCCACACTGTGATGTCTGTTCTACAGCAATCCAGCTAGTACCTAGTGAATGATATGAGGCCTGCTCAAACTGAGTTCATTTCATTTCTCAGGCTTAAAATACTCTTTATTTTTCTGATCTTGTGTATCCTTCTCAGCATCTCATTTTCCAAGGAGACTGAATCTGAAAAGTCTTGGTTGTCACAAGTGGTGAATTCAGGAGCATAGGGGAACCTGTGCAATGGAGTGGGCTTTGAAGGCAGCAGAACCAGGGAGCCTCCTGGGATGGAGTCTGTGATGGAAAGAGAAGGTGATGATGGGAGGGCTATGAAAAGGGTGGAATCTTTGGGTTGCTGTCATGTAGCAAGATAAATTCTGAGTCCTGGTGGTTCTGGCTCAAGGCTGACCTAGGCCCTCAAACTGGACTTTTCTTCCTTTTGACTGGCAGGTACAAGATAAAAGAGGACTTCTTCCTTTCAAAATGTAGTTTTTGATTCTGTTTAAAAAAAAATCAACACTTAGAATTAATGCTCCCCTCCTCCCCCCCAAAAAATCTAACAAACCCCAAACCACTCCAAAACCATTAAACCAGCCTGGAAGAGTAAGAAGGGAAACTGAGGTATAGTTAGAATACTTTGTTGCAGTCTGCTAGAGGAATTTTCTTTCTGCTTCCTCTAATCCCTTAGATTGCATCAGAAAATAGCTTCAGTTTTCACATTCCCCGGCTAGCTTCCCAGTCCTGAAATAGCTGGATTCCCACTCCCTCCCCACTGAAATATGGGCCTTGAGCCCTTTCCTGTAGAGATTTCACCTTCTCTTTAAGGAAAGTTTCACCTGGTTTTTAGAACTACAAATGAAATGGAAATTTGGCAAATGTTTAAGCAGACTTGGACAATGCAAGATACACAATGAGTTTGCAGAGATCAAACCCTGGCCCTGCCCCTGCTTTTTGCCCTGGGAAAGCTTCTGGTGCTGTGAGTAACCCTTCTGCGGTACCCTACCACCTATCTGAAGAGAAGACCCCTCCATTAGGTTTCCCTTACGTGTTGACTAAACCATAAGTGCTTCTTACAATGTTAGCTCCATCCATGACCTGTTTCGTGTCTAGCAGTATTGGAGACCCCAAATGGAGCTCAAACCTTGTCTAACTTGTGGACTCAATTAGTTCTTATATCTGATTTTTTTTTTCTCTTAAAATTATCTACTCAGAGCATAACCAAAGACCTCACTCCTAGGCCACTGGTAGGTTCAGCCAACTGGGAGCTGGTGGGCAAAGCTGGGAGAGTGGGAAGAGAGGAAGGAAGAGAAGGGGGAGTTCTTTACCTCAGCCAGCAGCTGCCTTCATTTGGGATGGAAAAACCGTTAGCAGAATCTCCAGGTTCAGCTTATTCTGCTCCACCTTTGGATTGAGCCAAGACCCTGTGTGCTGGGGCCTGTGGTCTCTACGGGCTGGCCCCGGCATCAGCCTGGAAGCTGGATGCCATTGACTTGAGTTGGTTGGAGCAAAGCAGCTGCAACCCTGCTTGATGAACACAGGTGTCCATCTGGGTACTGCATCCATACTTAGACATGGCAAGGTCAGTCTGTGCTGGTAGGGCTAGTGTGCACAAAGGAAGTATTTCCCCTTTCAACAAATTTTCAAAGGGTAATATATACAGAAGAAAAAAAAACCTCTTGTGAAATATACTTTTGTAAATAATATTTAATTTTTTTAAATAATATATTTGGTGCTGTTTTCTCAGAGCCCCTGAGAGCACTTTTTATTTTTGTTTTAAAATTTTACTGTTTCCTCTGCATTTTTTGAAGTATGTTTTAAGGGAAACGTATACTTTTTTTTCACCCCCAAAGTCTGTCATTTAGTCTGGGGGAGGCAAGAAAGCTTTGCTTTTACCTTTTCCTGGTAGAAGTGACATATAGCAAATCATTAGGTTGAATTGCAATGTTTTTTCTTGCACCAGTATTGGCTAGGAAAAAAAAAAAAAAAAACCAGAAAACATTGAAGTGAAGTGATGTTAGTTGTGGCTTCAAAGGCTTTCAGGTCTATTGTTTTTAATGTGCATTTTTAAGAGCATTTTCCAATGGCTCCTGCTTTTCTTTTCACTGGGAATATTAAGTAAAAGTTTACACACCTCCTGTAGCAAGGCTTTCCTTTTCTCCCTCTCGCCCACTTTGTGTTTTTGTTTTTTAAATTTTGTTTGCACTCTGTCTCTAAGTGGACCAACAGTACAAGCCATAGAGAATGCATCTTACCACGCCATGTACAGGCAGGGCTGCTTGCAGTGCTGGGTCTCTGGTACACCCTCCCCTTCTCTTCTGTGGCGCACTTGGATGAGCTACAAACGAACTCTATTGTCCTTGTGGAGATCCAAGAGTCAGACCTCTTGTATGTTTTCTCTTTGCTAATGTGAGTGTATTAAATGCATATTCTGCGGCTCCCAAAGTGTTTAACAAGAAGCCTCACCATAAACTCGTATTGGTCCAACAGACATGAAATGTACACATGCCTGTAGGCAGACAAATTTGTGAGGTCAGAATCCCTCAGGGTCAGGAAGAGGCCTGGGAAATGAAATTCTGGAAAACAATCAACTTATATGTTTTTTAAGTCAGTCCAAAAATGAAAAACCACTATGGGGCGGGGGAGGTTGGGGAGGGGAAAAGAGACATTTAATTTTCAAATTAAAATGTATAAAATAATCGGTGGCAAGATAAAGATAAAAAGAATAAGATATAAGCTATTCCCAATATTACCAAATTCTTAATGCCCCTTAGGTTTTTGTATAAAATTTTGGTAAAGTGGGAGCAAATTCTCTTTTTTCCCCATTTTGCGGAGACTATCTTTTCAATACCAGTCTGTCTATTTGATGCTTGTGTTTACAAATTGTATTTGTTGGGTTTTTGGGGGTGGTTTTTTGGGGCATATTTTTTCAGGTCACTTTGCTTCAACAACAAAGGCAATTGTTTTTCAATAATTTGTCCTCACCTTTTTTTCCTGTATTTGTACATAGTGATTCAGTATTAGAAGAAAGTGCGTTGTTTTCTCTCATTTCCAATATGTGTTGGTGCTCATTTGAGAAAATAAAGTTTTCAAATATTCTGAGTGTTGGACTCTTGTATTCCGACTTTGATCTCCCCATCATCCTTTTTTTTTAAAGGCCCAGTTTAATTCATCTTGACATGTGAGACAAATCAATCTAGATTTAGAAGGCATCTCTGAAAGGACCAGACCTGCCTAGTGGGGGTAAGGGGCAGGGGTGGGGAGAGATCACCCTTGGAATCACCACCCCCATTTTAGATGGAACTGAGGACCATAGAATTGACTTATCCGGTCATATATCTAATAAACAGGCTGGAATGGCAAGATGGAGCTCAAATCTCCTGCAAGCCCCCATCTAACTTTACTAGTGGGTTTCCTGAAAAGGCATCTTTGAGTGAAGCAACATTACAGGAGATAACTAATTCCATGGGAAGAGTACTCAGGATTGAAGCAGGAACTACCTTTTTTTTTTTTTTTTTCTTTTTGCTGAGGCAATTGGGGTTAAGTGACTTGCCCAGGGTCACACAGCTAGGGAATGTTAAGTGTCTGAGACCAGATTTGAACTCAGGCCCTCCTGACTTCAGGGCTGGTGCTCTAACCACTGTGCCACCTAGCTGCCCCTGGAACTACCTATTTTTAAAGTATAGGGTAAGGTAGAGAGACTGAAGATTACAGCCAACTAAGGCTATTGTTATTAACAAGGAGCTTCGAGGCATTGCCTGGGAATCTAGTTTATAGAATATAAATGATATTGAGAACATAGAGTTCTATGTTCTCTAGGGATAAGGTGATGGTTTGCCATTTTCCAAGTTCATGGACTCAAGTGGCGGCTCCCTCCTCCAAGGTTAAGAACTGCTCTAAAACAATCCTTGGAACATCTCTCCTATAATCTAAAAAGTGAATTTTATCAAAACACTGGAGAAAACCCAGAGTTTTGGGTATAGAGAATGCACCAGAAATGGATGAGATTTTTATTTTATTTTATTTTAGCTGACTCCAGTCGCCTTAAATCTCTCTTTCCCTTTGTGTTCCATCTCTTTGAGGGCCGAGTTAACAAGATAGAATTGTTCCAGGGAGAATGTGATATATGGTATGTTGTGCAAAGGGAGGGAAGGGCCTAGAACCAGAGGGGTCCCAGTGAATGTGCTCAGGAGGGGGTGGAACCTTGATTAGCTGGCTGCTTCCTTGGTACCTGAAGCCATCAGCAGCCCCGCAGGCCCTCTCCTGCTGGTCCTTTGCTGGCCAGTGCCTTCTGATTGATGTTATCTCCAGAACCAAGAGTTCACATCAAGGCCATGTGTTGTTGAAATACAGGCTGACAGCCCTGCAGTGTGCATCTTGGGATGGGGAATAACTTAACCCCTAGAAGGCTGCTGGTGCTCAGTGCATTCTCTGTTCTCAGAGCTCTGGGTTTCTTCAGTATCTTGGTTTTTGGTGAGATTCACTAAGGTTTAGAAGAAGAGAAAGCCAGAGACTTATAGAACAGAGGTTCTTAATGTAAAAAAGGGTCTTGGGGAGACACGGACCCTTTTACATGTTGATTTCAGGGTGTCTATGAACTTGGGAAATTAAAGTCTTTAACTGAAATTCAGCACCTCATTTCAATTATAAATTTTAAAAAAAATTTTCTGGGGAAAAAAAAGATTTATTTGGATAAATGTCAGGAGAATTCAGTTTTAACCAAACTGCTAGAAGGATCCATGACATTAAAAAAAAAAATCAACATTTACATCTTTATTTCTCTCTGATGCATTAGCATCACCAGGATGCCCTACTGAAGACACTAGGCCCTATCAGCTGCAGTATTTAATGTACATAAGCTTTGAGAAGAAACTTTCACTCTGTAATGCATTAAACAAGACTTTTTTGTTGAGCTAAAGCAGGTGACTAGTTCCAAATGATTATTTTCTAACTGGCCCATAGATTGGCACTGGGTTATGGCAAAATTTTTGTTGATCTACAAAAATTTTAGCCTCAAAGAGTCTTTATTTTTGTTTATTTTTTTTTGTTTATTAAAGCTTTTTAATTTGCAGAACATATGAGTAATTTTTCTACATTGACCTTTGCAAATTTTTTGTTCCAAATTTTTCCCCTCCTTCCTCCACCCCCTCCCCTAGATGGCAGGTAGTCTAATACATGTCAAATATGTTAAAATATGACAAATCCAATATGTGTATACATATCTATACAGTTATCTTGCTGCACTAGGAAAATCAGATCTAGAAAGAGAAAAAAAAAACCTAAGAAAGAAAATAAAATGCAAGCAAACATTCACAGAAAGCGTTAAAATGCTGTGTTGTGGTCCACACTCAGTTCCCACAGGCCTCTCTCTGGATGTATATGACTATCTTCATTGCTGAACAATAGGAACTGGTTGAATCACCTCGTTGAAGAGAACCATGTCCATCAGAATTGAGGGTCTTACTTTTTAATACCTATAAATTTAAAGAGACTAACTCTGTTCCCCTTGGACTATTTTTAAGGGCCCACCTTTCTGAAAGCAGCTAAATGGTGTATTGAATAGAGCAGGGTTTCTTAAACTTTTTCCACTCTAATCCCCTTTCCTCCCAATAAATTTTTACATTGAACTGGGTATATAAGTGTATAAAATAAGTATACAAATCAAACATTTATTGATAACCATAATTTAACCACAGTTTAAGATGAGGGATAGAGCTCAGCCTGGAATGAGAAAGTCCTGAATTCAAATGTGGCCTCAGATACTTACTAGTTGTGAGAGTCACTGGGCAAGTCCTTTAACCTTGTTTGTCCATTGTATTCTGCCTGTATCAGACCACAGTTGGCACATTTTGTAGTTAGTCCCCATCATCATATTTTTAAAAATTTTATTTTATACTGTATTATTTTTTACCAATTCATGTAAAGATGGTTTTCAATTTTCAATTTTGTGAGATTTTGAGTTCCAAAGTTTTTTCCTCCCTTCCTCTCTTATTTCTTCCCTCCCTATGCTAGCAAACAATCCGATTTGGTTATACACAGCATTGTATTTTAGAAAATATATCCACAAGCTAAAAATTATATAAAGGAAGGCGACCAGAAGAATGGAGGGCTTCAAGGTCATGTCCTAAGTAGAGCACTTGAGGTAAATGAAGAGATTTATTTGGATAAATGTCAGGAGAAATGGGAGAGCTATCTTCAAAGTATTTGGAGGGACATCAGATGAAAGTAGGGTTAGATTAGTGCTGCTTGGTTTCAGAACATAAAACTGGAAGCAATGAGTAAAAGATGGAAAAAGAGAAACAGGCTTGATGGAAGGAAAAAATATCCTAATAAATTATGGTGTTCCAAGGGGGCTTCCTCAGGAGTTGTGAGAAGCCTTTCATCAGTGGAGATCTTCAGGATCAAGCTTGAAGGGTTGAACTAGATAACCACTTTCAGCTCTGAAATTCTATGAAAACCAACATTAATTTAGAGAATTAGTCTTTGTTTAGAAAATTCCTGATAATGTTTGCTAAGCCTTACTCTTATTTTAGGAATGACACGAGTTCTTTCTATCCTCCCCCCCCCCCCAATCCCTCTTATTATGGACCAAACTCCAATCAACTCTTTGATATCCTGTTGTAGGTTGGTCATCTGCTTTAGAGATTATGTGTCTTGTAAATTATTTCTGGTCAATGTTCTGACGTTTGTCCCCTGAAGACATGTCTGTTATTAGTCCATTCTGGCTTGTCTGTTTTAGACAAAAACTATGATGACAGATCTGTGCTTGGCAATACCAACCGATCTCACAGAAGCACTTTTCCCTTCCATCTCCTCCTCAGTGTGACTTTCAGTCAACACAGCTTTAGGAAGACAAGACATCTCTGCCAAGAGTGATTTTAATGACTCTTCCCTCCCCTTGTGTTCCCCACCAGACCTTTTGCTGACCTTGTTAATCATGGGCTAGCATCACTCAACTCTTTCTTACCAAAGAATGCAGATTAGCCTATTAGTCTTAATTTATTAGGAAAGGAAACTACCATTTAAAAATCATTGACTGTTTCCTGGGGACAAAAATGCTGAGCATGGGGGATAAACTGCTATTTTGGATTACCTATGCCCTTAATTCTCTTCCATTATTGTGAGTGTTAAGTGTAAGGAGAGTCATTGAAAAGATGACTCAGCTGAGAAACAACAACTTGTCTTTTGGCTGGTTTAGCAGTTTAAGTGAGGAAGGGATGGACATGATATAGGATATATGCCATAACTCTACCACTTATCTGTGTGACCTAGCACAAGTCGACTTAAAATTTTCTACACCTCACTTCCCTTATTCATCAAATGAGGAGATTGAATTAAATATCCTTGAAACTCTGGAGCCATGATTTTAGGATCCTAAGCCACTTAAGCCTCTCCTGTCCTCAGTTTACTTATTTGTCAAATGAGGAGGTTGGACTGGATATCCCCCAGACTTCTACCCAAATTGATGCATCTATATTCCTCATAAAATGGTCACAGCATTAGTAACTGATTCCTTTTTAAAAAAATTCAGTCACTGAACATTTTTTGAGCTCATTGAGACATGCTTTGTTTGTTTGTTTTTTTATTGGAAATAGAGATGGATCTGAATCCAGAAAAGACCCAGTTTTCAATCTATCTTCCAATACTTACTAGTTGATGTGACTGAGGGCTTGTTATTAATAGCTCACATTTTAAGGTTTCCACATGACAACTCTGGGAGGTTGATAGTGAAAGATGGCAAAAGGGATGGAATACTGGTCCTCCAATCAGGAAGACCTGAGGTTTAAAGCCAGTCTCTCACTTAGTAGCTGTGTGACCCTAAGCAAGACACTTAACCTCTGCCTGCCTCATCTTTTTCAACTGTAAAATAAGGATAATGGCACCTTCCTCCCAGAGCTGTTGTGAAGATAAAATGAGATATTATTTATAAAGCACTTAGAATGGTACCTGACTCATAGTAGGTGCTTAAGAAATTCTCATTTTCTTCTGACTTTTTTTCTACCTTTTTGCAGATGAGGAAGCATAGATATTAACCTACCTTACATATTTGTGATGAGTTTTTGATGAGATTATGGATATAAAACACATTGAAAACCTTAAAAACAATAGAAATGTTGGTTAGAATTATCACACTATCTAGTCTATTTCCTAGGGGAATGAACAAAAAGTAGAATTTAGGACATAGAATAGCTTGAACTATGCTCCCTTGTAAATTATTCTCCCTGACCTTCAGCTCACTAGACACATCTCCCAAGTTCAACTCAGTGGGTAGCCCCAGCAAGCAGCTGAGAAATGGTGGGTGAATTCCCAAGAGTAAAGCTTTTCAAACGGACAGCCGTCTTCTCCAGGAGCAATCAATCACATGCCTGGATTGGGAAACCAAGGTCTCGACTGGCTGGTGACCCACAAACAGCACATTCAGTTCAATAGAGACTTTTTTTTTGAGTCAGGAAAGGAGATATTTACTGAATAATTAGAGCACCTCACATTTTTAGAGTGCTTTGTGCTTTACAAAACATTTCCCTTACAACTACATTGTTGTGCAAGAAGTAAAAAATATTATTTACCCCATTTTACAGATGGGAAAGCAAAAGCTCATTGATCTTAAGGTACTTGCCTGGGTTACCCAGTCAGTAAGTGTCTAAGCTAACCTTAAAATCATGTCTTCTGGTTTTTATAAAAGCATTGCATCTTCTACTATTCTATATTCCACAATATTCCACAGATCTAAAGTTGGAAGAGATAGATTATCAACATTAATCCCTTCACATTGCAAAAACTAAGGCTGAGAAAACTGAAGTAATATGCCCAGAATTACAGAGTAAATAAATGTCTGAGGTGACATTTGAACCCAGGTCTCTTTAATTCTATCAACCAAACTCTACTTCCTCTTAAATCTGAGAACTTTTTTCTTTTCTGGAGGTGGGGAGGAGAAGCAGTGCTCATCCCTCTTTCTCACTTTTATAAATGCACATCAGAAACAACTCATGACTATTTTGGTCTCTCACATTTAATTCTGCTGAGTGAAATAGATATCTTGAACTTTCAAATATTGGATAGACTTTCTGTTCTATTAAAAAACTATGAGCCTAAAAGCATTATCCTGGATCATCAGAGAAAAATGCCTTCTCTGAGAAGCACTTACCCTCATACAATTGCCAACAGGGAAAAATCTTTGGGTTTGGTGTCTATTTGATTTAGGCTACAAGGCTAGGCCTAAAAGTTTTGGGTTTTTTCCTTTAAATTTCCTTTGAAATTTAAAGGTAATTTTTTTTCCAGAATATTCTGATAGTTTCAGATAAGTTTGTAGTTTGTTTTTTGACAAGGAGTAAAGAGGGTATTGTGTCCTCTCTGCTGCTTTTAACATTCATGCTCTGCATGCCCCCAGAGTGAAATGAAAACTTCTCAGCCCTCATTCAAGTCTCTTTACAAATCAGGGTCCCACTGATCTTTCTTTCCAGTCTTATTTCTCACTACTTTGAGTAGTAGTAGTAGAGTTGGAGAATCAAAGCTACTTGCTAATAGCTCTAACAAGGATATTCTTCTTCTAGGGTAGTTGATACAGTGGTGAGAACACTGGATCTCAGTTCAAATTCAGCCTCAGACACTTACTTAGCTGTATTGTGCTCTATGGTATTGTTTGTATTTCAGGAGCAGCATTTGAGCTACTCTACAAACCTGAAGTTTTAGACATAGAAACTATCAAAACATTTGGACAATAACTAATTTATAAGGTCAGCAAGAGCAATCTGTTCCCCATACCTTGTTCTCTCCTCTTTCAGACTATGTTAAAGGTCATGGGAGCCTACAACTAGCAAGGTTTTAGAAATTAAAATCTACCACTGATCATTAATTTGAGTCTTATCTAGTGTAAGACATAATGCATTCACTATAAAAATAATGTTAATGATTTAACCTAAATTGATGAACCAAGAAATTAAGTGCCAAGGCATTTAAATTGCTTTTTAACTCTTTGCTAACTCTTCAAGTTGCCACCCTCTTGATGATGGGTATAGATTCTTAGAAGTCATCTAATCCAACCCTTTCATTTCACATGGGAGGAAACTGAAATCCAGAGAGGGGAAATCCAAGGTGAGACAGCTAGCTAAGGACAATTAGGATTAGAAATCTAATCTCTCATTCTGGTTCATTTTCCATCATGAAAAAGAGGAGCCATTGGAGTGGCTTTTCTAATCAAAGAGAGAAGAGAGAGGTGAGCAGTTACCAAGATGGCCCTGAATTCAAAGGATCCATTTGAGATCTGTGTTAACTACCTTTCATTCATAGGATTTAGAGCTAAGAAGGCACCTTGAAGTAATCTAGTCTAATTCATTTAACAGAAGAAAAAATTACAGCCCAGATGGGTGAATATTCTTGCTCAAGGTGACAAGAATAGTAGCAAAGGCACAATTCCAATGTTAAGTCTTCTAGCTCCAGATTCAATGTTTCTTCCACTAAATCATGCTGACACTCTTAAGTTTATACCCAGAAAAATGTGTGCCCCACAAGCCTGAGTCGTGTGTACAGTCTGAATAGGGTTGATTGACTAGGTGAAATTCTTTCAGGTACATTCACTGGCAGGACTCCTGTGGGGTGTGTGCCTGTACTTTTAAACTGTTTTTTGCAGTGTGGGTCATGCAGATATAGCAAGAGCAACTCAGCCAAGCTCAGGGTTGTTTTATTTATGGTTTTAATAATGGAGTCTTGAGGGGTATGGAGGGGGAGAAGAGGGAGGGAAGGAATTTCATTACATATTCCCAGAAGCCAAAATGTAGTTTCAGAATGTTTATTAAATTTATGACTGTTTATGATTTGTCCTAAACTTATTCTTTGAACTACCTTAATAAATATAGTTTACACATCCTTTCACAAAGGAAACAGAATAATTTGAATTATTGTTTGGAGGTTCTGTTTGGTATGTCCCATAATCAAAGCCAGCACATTTGGCTACTTGGGGCTAGGCAGGGGTCAAGCCTCCCAACTGGAGGCTCAAAGGTTAGGGTGATGATACAGTAGGGTGAAAGGGGAAGGGGGAGGCATCTTTCTAAACTTCAGTTTCCTCCTTTGTAATAATGATAATAATAATAATAATTCTTTTACTAAAGCTCTACTATGCTTCTTCAAAGCTTAGAGACCCTGGATTTTTAGAGGCTTTTGGCACATGCTTTGACAAGTATTGCCAAGACCTGGAAGGGTTCAAGTTCAGGCTCTTAGGATGGCTTCTATGTGTGTCTGTCATTCACAGACCAGCCTAGCCAACTGCAAAGAGGCTCATCATTAGATGTCTTGCACTTTGCTGGATTTTTTTCAGCTATAACAATTCTGGAAGGTTTTCTCCTATGGTGTGGAAAGAGTTATACTACTTAGCATTTGGTGGAATAAAAAATGAATTCACTACAAGGAGAACTCATACCAAAGCAGCTACACAATACTGAAAATTCAATTTAATGAACATTTTTGTCAGGCACTGTGCTGGGTGCTAGGTATACAATGGATGAAAGGCCCTGCCCCCAAGGAATTTACATTCTACTGGGATAGGAGGGAGAGAAATTTAGAATATATGCAAAAAGTACATAAAGCAATTTGAGGAGCCCTAACTAGGGGCCTCAGGAAAGTCTTTTTAATTTTTTTAGGGGTTGTACTTGAGCTGAGTCTCAAAGGAAACTCACAATCCCAAAAAGCAAAGTTGAGGTGGGAGACATTCAAAGTATCAACTGAGCAGCCAAAGAGTCAGACAATGGGAAAAGCAAAGACAGCTAGTCTGGTTGGAAGACAAAGTGTATGATGGGAAAGTAGCATGAAATCAGTCTGAAGGACAGATGGAGAACAGATTGTAAGAGGTGTTAAATGGCAAATGGAAGAGGTTGTATTTGATCGGAGAAGCAATAGGAACCCAATAAAGTTTATTGAGCAGGAGACTGACGTTGTCAGACCTGTGCTTAGGAATAACATTTTGGCAGTTGTATGAAGGAAGAATTGAAGAAAGAAGAGATTGAATGCATTTAAGAGCCTTTTGCAATAAGGCAAGTGAGAGATGATGGGGATCTGAATTAGGATGAAGGCTGTGTGAATAGAAAGAAGGGGATAGATGTGAAAAATGTTGTGGAGATAAATGCTTTGAACTGGCAACTAATTGGATTGGGGAAAAGGCGGGGAATTGAGGGATGAGGCTTATTCAGATGTTACGAACCTAGGTGATTAAAAAGATAATGGTTTCACTGGCAGAAATGGAAAAGTTAAGAAGACAAATGAGTTTAAAGAACCAATCAATCAACCATCAATTAAACACTTACCATATATCTAAATTCTAGGGATTCAAAGATAAAAGTTTTTTACTTAAAGAAACTTAGATTTTCAATAGTTTCTTATTTTTCCAATTCCATGTAAAGATAGTTTTTAACTTTATTTTTGTAAGATTTTATGTCCCAATTTTTTTCTTCCTTCCTCCCTTCTCCCCAAAACAGCAAGCAAACTGCTATAGATTATACATGTATAATCTTTTTAAACATATTTTCATATTAGTCATGTTATGAAAAAAAATCAGAACAAGAGGAAAAAAACATGAGAAAGAAAAAGTGAACCAAAAAAAGAAGACAAAAATAATATAAAAAGCTTACATTCTAATAGGGAAGGTAGTGTGTATGTGTGTGTGTGTGTGTGTGTATGTGTATCTATGCACAAAATATATACATAGTATATTCAAGGTAACCTTGTGTAGGAAGGCAGTAGCATCTGGGGAAACCAGATAATGCCTCCTGCAGAAGATTCCAGCTGAAGAGTCTTGGAGGAAAGTCAAGATTTTAAAAGGTGAAGATGAAAAACATTCCAGACATGGCAGATGACCAGTAGAAAAGCAAACATTGAGACAGGAGATGGAATACAGTGTGGGAAAAATAGCAAGAAGGTAGGTTCCCTTGTTCTACATTATATGTGTGGAGATGAGTAATGTATGAGACAGAAAAGGTAAGATGAAATTAACTTGAGAAGTGTAAATACAAAACAGATTCTAAAGATAATAGGGTATCTCTAAAATTTATTGAGTGGAGCAAGAACCTGTGCTTTAGGAAAATCCCTTCAGTAGCTGAAAAGAGGATAAATTGGAGTAGAGAGAAACTTGACTTGCAGAAGACATTTAAGAAACTGTTGTAATAATCCAGGAAGAGGTCATTGGGATTGAACTAAGGTAGAGGCTGTGTGAGTGGAGAGAAGTTGATATATGCAAGAAATGTGGAGATGAAGACAATACTTGGCAAGTGGTTGAATATGTGGGGTGAAGGAAAAATGGTGGTAACTTTAATAAAAATAGAAAAGTATGGGAGAAGAGATTCTTTTGGAGGGGGGAAGTAAAGGAAGAGAAGGGAATAAGCATTTATTAACCATTTACTAATGTGTCAGGCACTTTACCAAACACTTTGCAAACATCTTATTTTATCCTTATAACAACCCTGGAAAGTTGATGTTATTAATATCCCTATTTTACAGTTGAGGAATTTGAATCAAATCAACTGCTGTTGTGACTTGCTCAGGATCACCAGCAGACATCTCTCCAGGAACATGATTGAAAATGAGTGAAGGAGCTGAAGGGGGAAAATTGAGTAATCCGTTTTACACCTTACACTGAGAAATAGATAGGAAAAGGAGCAATTGTACCAAATAGATTCAACAAGAAATATTTGGCACCAGGGAGTGTTCCCCTAGGGCAAGAAGATGATGGAGTAGTAGAGAGAGCGTTGGATGGTGAGTCAGGAGTCCAAGATTTTGGTCCTGGTTTGATCCCTAATATATTTCTTTTTTTTTATTATCTCATATGTTTAATTTCATTTTTTAAAATTAAAGCTTTTTATTTGTATAACATATGTATGGGTAGTTCCTCAGCATTGATCTTTACAAAGCTTTCCATTACAAATTTTACCCCCAGTCTCCTCCTCTCCCCTAGATGGCAGGAAGTCCACTACATGTTAATAATGTACTTGACAAATTGTGCAAGAAAAATCCTATCTACAAGAAAAAAAAAAAAAGAAAATCAGAGAAAGGAAACACAATGCAAGCAAACATTAATAGAGAGCATGAAAATGTTATGTTGTGGTCCATATTTCATATCCCTCTCTCTGGGTGTATATGGTCTTCTTCACTGAACAATTGGAACTGGTTTGAGACAATTCTTTGTTGCAGAGAGCCATGTCCATCAGAATTGATCATCATGTAATACTGTTGTTGCTGTGTATAATGATCTCCTGGTTCTGCTCGTTTCACTCAGCATCAGTTCATGCAAGTCTCTCCAGGCCTCTCTGAAATCGTACTGCTGGTCGTTTCTTACAGACCTAATATATTTCTTTGATGCTGGGCAAATTATTTCACCTCTTTTGCATCTTTTCCTCTTTTTTACCATAAGATCAGATTTAGTTTCCAGGCCCCAAAGTCTGATTTTAAGTGAGGCTAAAAGGATACAGCTGGGGAAAGAATATGAATAGAAGAAGAGTTCTTAGTGTCACCTGAGAAAAATTGCCTTTACCTCAGGGAGCTTCCCACTAGGCATCTAACCAAGAATTTACACCCAGTAGATATCAAAATTTTTGGTTATTTTTTGTTATTTTTGCTATTTTCCCATATCCTATGATAATATTTATTGTTTAGTTGATCAGTCATGTCTGACTGTGACCCCATCTGAAGTTTTCTTGGTAAAGATGCTTGAATGGTTTACTATTTCCTTCTCCAAGTCATTTTATGGATGTGGAACTGAAACCAACAGGATTAAGTGATTGGCCCAGGGTCACATAGTTAGTAAGTGTCTGAGGTCACATTTGAACTCAAGTTCTCCTGACTCCAGGGAAGGTGCTCTATCCATCGCACAACATATATGATAATATAGATTTCCCCAAACTGCTATTGATTTTATAGTTCGAAGTTCTGGTTTCTGGAATCATGGCTCTCAATCACTTCTCATTTCAGTCAGAGTTGGAAAAAATCTTAGAAGCCATCTAATCCGGTCCCCTTACTTTACAGATAGGGAAATTGAGACTCAGAGGAATTACTTTACATGTTGACATAGAGCTAACAAATAATAAAGGGCTTAGATCCTGCTCTTTTTGGTTCCAGGTCAAGATAAATTGATATAATATTAGTAAAGTGCTTGGCACATTGCCTGGCACAATGCACTTAATAATTGTTTGTTCCCTTCCTTTCCCATTCCAAGTCCAGCACTTTAGCCACTACACCAGAAGAATCTATAATGGTTCCTTCAGATCTGAGTTAAGGGGAAAATCTTTTCCCCTCTTATGTTTTCCTTTCTTCAGAATTGGAAACAACAATAATTTACATTTCTAGTGTGCCTCTAAGAAAGCAAAGTGATTTCTCCACAAGATTCCTGTGAGTTAAGAGATACAAAAATCATCTCTATTTTATAGAGAAGAATACCGAGACCAAGTCACAGTCACCCAACTAGTTAAGTGCTGGAGCCAGGCCTGGAATCCAAGTCTTCTGGAATTCTTCTGGAAGTCCTGTCCCTCTTCCCATTACTTCAAAAAGAAGTTGGATTAATTGGGCTAAGGTGTGGTGTTCTATAGTTCCATGGTTCTCATTCAGCAATTTTAACTCATGTGACACCATTATTTACTTTCCATGGTGAGTTTCCAATAATTGTTATCTATAAACTGTTGATGACCTGACACCTGGTTTCTCCTTCCTGCCTGGGATCTTTAATCCCCAGAGAATCTTTGTTTTTTAATTTGGTCCAGTCTCGAGGCCCTTTTTCCATCATAATTCAATGAAAAGTCCTCACATCTCCTGTGGAGATTCAGACTCCTAACAGTTTCCATGGTAAAGAGAGATAGATACCCAGGTTTCAAGTTCCATCTGATTTTAGTTTGTAATTGTATGACAAGAGAATCTATTCATCAGGAAGAATGATGGGTAGCTGAGAGGTAAAACCTGGGTAATCGGTGACTGGTTTCCCTGTAGGGTGTAAACTGCTGGGTGCCCACCAGACATTTCTGTTCCATTACTGGGTCAAGGAGATCTTTTCTACTAAGGAGGTAGGTAATTCATTCTCACCGACATTATTACACAATATCAGCAAATTTGAACCTGTTGTGTCCAGCTCACTGTATGTTTTGTCTTGTCTGAGATAATCATGGGGTCAAGCTGAGAGACAACTCTCTGAAATATCAAGGGAAGCCACAGCCATGTTGGTTAGATTGAACTCAATGTAGAAAATTACTTTAACAAATATGATTTCTTATGTATACATATATTCGATTTGTCAAGTATTTCAACATAATTAACATGTAGTGGATATCCTACCATCTAGGGGAGGGGTGGGGAGTAGGGGGGAAAAATTTGTAACAGAAAGCTTTGTAAGATGTTAATGTTGAAGAATTACCCATACATATGTTTTGCAAATAAAAAGTTTTAATAAAAAAAACAAATATGATTTCTGTTTATAATAGCCAAATAAAATAATGAAAGAAGAGCTGTGTCTGAAGTCTAAGCACTTGGGTTCAATCCAAACTATTGGTAGTTGTTTTTGTTGTTGTTGGGCAGCTAAGTAGAGTGCTGGGTTTGAAGTTAGGAAGACTCACGTTTATGAATGTTGATTGTGACCTCATTTACTTACTTGTTCTGTGACCCTAGACAAATCACTTAACCCTGTTTGCCTCAGTTTCCTCCTCTCTAAAATGAGCTGGAGAGGGAAATAATAAACCATTGCAGTATCTTTGCTAAGAAAACCCCAAATAGGATCACAAAGAATTGGGCATGATTGAAAAAACTGCTGAATAACATCTTCTATCTATTCCCTGTGTAATTATGGGCAAATTATTTAATCTCACTGGACCTCAGTTTCCTCATTTATGAAATGGGTTAAGTGACTTCTGGGGTCAGCCCTAAATCTATAAGTCCATTTTATTTGTTTAATTTAATTTAATTTTATTTATTTTATTTTATTTATTTAAAAAATAAATTTTATTTATATTTTTTATTATTATGCATTTTAAATGCATAATTTAAATAATTTATAATATAATATAATTTAATAGGAGATAATAAGAAAAGCACCTTCCAAACACACATTTTACTTAATAGTTCATTATTTTTCATTCAACCTCTTCTCAATGAACATTTATTCCCAGAAAAGCTGGCAAATTTGCAATAAACCCCAAAGCAATCATTTACCCAATCACATGGTCTGGGAAAGGCAAGAAAAGCAGTTGATCAGAGAGGTTTTTAACCTCTAACCTACCTCAGTCCTTCCTTAGAAAGGAAATGCAGTAATTGATTGGCTATAAGGAAAGGGAAGGGGTTGAAGGTAGCTCAGAAGAGTTAGTGTTTACACATTACAACAGGCGTTCTGAGTAGGGATAATGGAAAATTTTGGGAAAAGGAGATGGAAAATCACTAGATTTCAGACCAATGGACCTGGATTCAAATTCTAGCTCTGTTTCTTACTATTAAATGATCAGGAAAAAGTCATTTCTCTCTCCCCCCCACCCCCTTCCCGGAATTAATTCCTTCTAGCTCTAAACCATACTGTCCTAAGACAAGAGAGGTACAAATGAAGAGAAACAAAAGGAGGAATAGGAGAACTGAGAGGAACAGGATGGTAGAAGGTAATAAGATGTAAGCACAGTAGAGTTGAACTTGTCCTATACTCTTTGAGGGCAGGGACTATTTTTATTATTAGCATTTGTATCCCTAATTCCTTGCAAATAGTAGGTGCTTAATAAATGCTCATTGAATAGCATGAGGTCAATCAATAAACAACACTTATTAAATACTATATATCAAATAGCAGCTAAGTAATGTAGCAAATAAAGTGCTGCACCTGAAATCTTTGTGAGTTCAAATCTGGCCTCAGACACTTGTTATGTGACCTTGGGAAAGCACTTAACCCTGTTTGCCTCAGTTTTCTCATCTGTTAAATGAGCTAGAGAAGCAAATGACCAACCACTCCAGTATCTTTGTCAAGAAAACCCAGAATGGGGTTAAGAAAAATTGGACAACATTGAAAAGATAATTACAATGACTGAATTGTTACCTACAAGAAGTTGATGACTTTATATCCGAAAAGATAATTACAAAAGTAAGAGAGCCCCTTCCCTCAAAGAACTACTTTCTGTCAAGGGGAATATGACCAATTAATAAAAAGGAAAAAAGAGGATCGATTCAGAATAAATACAAAGTCATGGTGAAAGGAGAACAGATCACAAACCAACTCGGAGTATTCAGACAGTTCCCTTGAAGAGAGTGGCACCTGAACTAAGTCCTAAGGCATCTGGGTGCCTCAGTGGATAGAATGCTGGACTCAAACACTTACTAGCTATGTGATCTTGAGCAAGTCATTTAAGCTCTCTTCCTCAGTTTCCTCAACTATAAAATGGAGATAATAATACCTATTTCCCAACATTGCTAAAATCAATTGATTTTTTAAAAAGCTTTTTATTTGCAACACTTATGCACGGGTAATTTTCAACATTGACCCTTGCAAAGCTTTCTGTTACAATTTTTCCCCCATCCCCTACCCCCTCCCCTAGATGGCAGGAAGTCCAATACATTTTAACCATGTCAAAATACTTGACAAATCGAACGTGTATACATATTTATAGTTATCTTGTTGCACAAGAAAAATCGAATCTACAAGAAAAAAAATCTGAGAAGGGAAACATAATGCAAGTAAACATAATAGAGAGCATGAAAATGTTATGTTGTGGTCCACATTCAGATCCCTCTCTCTGGGTGTATATGGCTTTCTTCATCACTGAACAATTGGAACTGGTTTGAAACGTCTCATTGTTGAAGAGAGCCATGTCCATCAGAATTGATCATCATGTAATACTGTTGTTGCCGTGTATAATGATCTCCTGGTGCTGCTCATTTCACTCAGCATCAGTTCATGTAAGTCTCTCCAGGCCTCTCTGAAATTATCCTGCTGGTTCTTTCTTACAGAACAATAATATTCTATAACATTCATATACCACAATTTATTCAGCCATTCTCCAGTTGATGGGCATCCATTCAGTTTCCAGTTTCTAGCCACTACAAAAAGGGCTGCCACAAACATTTTTGCACACTAAAATCAATTGAGATAATATTTGTAAAGTACTTCGCCAATTTTGAAGCACTATTTAAAGGCCAGCAATTATCATCATCATTATCATCATCCCAAGCATGGGAAATAACCTAAGAAAAGGTAAAAATTAGGAAGGTGGAATGTGTCATGCATGGGGAATATCAATCAGACAGATTTATTTGAAGTGTCAAATTCATGAAGAAGGAATGGGGGAAAACTTGAAAAGATAGAGCCAGACTAATAGACTTTTGATGTCAAGTAAAGGAGAGTATATTTGACACTTACTGTCTAGAGATAATAGGGAGCTATGGAAGCTTCTTGAATTGGAACTTGATATAGACTGTGCTGTGCTTTAGAAATATTAATTTGGCAGCTGTTTGAGACTGAATTGGAGAGGAGAATGGCTGGAGGCAGGGAGACTGAGGAAGGAGCCATTGTAATGGTCAAGGAAGAGGATAGGGGACATGGGAGTGGAGAGAAGTGGAAGAATATGGGAGATATTGAAGAGATAGCAGAGGGAAGGCTTGGCACCTGATTGGATATGAAGGATGAGTGCATCCTAGATTTAGAATTGATCTATGCTTGAAGGTTTAGAGGTCCCTATATCCAGCACCCTCATTTTACAGGTGAGGAAACTGAGGAATGGAGCACTTAAGTGACTTGTTCTGTCTGGGGTAGGATTTGAATCCAGCTCCTCCTAACTCCAAGTCCAGTGTGCCAACTCTTCCACCACTCTTCCTGCCTCTGAGGTTGTGAGCCCAACTACCTTAAGGAATAGTGCTTTTCTTAGCAGAAATTGGGGAAAGGCAAGAAGAGACAAAAGAAGTACAGGGATGCCTTTGGCCCCCAGCCATTGAGTCTAATCTTATTTTACACAGGGGGAAACTGAAGCACAGAGAAGTTAAGTGTGTGTCCAAGTTTATGCAGCAAATTAGTAACAATTCTGAGCTCCTGATGCCCAGCCCAATGGTCTTTCTACCCCTACAGGATGCTTTACTGTCACCCATCATTCCAGGGAGTACTCCCTCCTACTAAGTATTACTGGCTCACTTCTGTCCAATTCCCTCCCACTTGAGAAACAAATTTGAGATGCCTGAAGTTATTCAACCCTTTTTCCTGTGCCCCAGCACAATCCTAATTAAACTCCTAGAGAGGTGCCAGTTATCAAGGAAGGGCAGCTGGAAAACTGGCACTGGGAGCACATTCATGTGTTTCAAAAATATATATATATATTCCTGAAAGACCTTATCCTTGGTCAGTTGCAATGTTGTCTTCCTTGGTTCAGAACTTCTTGGGAGACGAAGATTCTCCCTCATCTTTTGAAGAATCATTTTCCCCCATGACCTTTGCATGCCCTCCCTCTCTCCCTTTTCCTTGGCCCATGGGCTTGTAACACAATTTCTGGCAGCAGGGGCCTGAACAGACTAATCTGGGCCTCTGATGACACTTGGGATAACCTCCGGCAGAAGCTGTATGGTCATGACACAGATTCATGGCCTACAGGAATGTGGCCTGAGTCAGACAGTGTCCCTCTTCCTCCCTCCCTCCCTCCTTCTCTGTCTGTCTCTCTCTATCTCTGTCTCTCTTTCTCCCCTTCTTTTTTTTTCCTTCCTTCCCTCTTCTTCCTTCCTTCCTTCCCCTTCTCCTTCTTTTCCTTCCTTCCTCCTTCCTTCCCTCCCTTCCTCCTTCCCTCCCTCCCCTCTTTCCTCCCTTCTTTCCTTCCTTCCTCCTTCCCTCCCTCCCTCCCTTCCTCCCTTCTTTCCTCCCTCTTCCTCCCTTCCTCCCTCCCTTCCTCCCTTCTTTCCTCCCTCTTCCTCCCTCCCTCCCTCCCTCCCTCCCTTCTTCTCTCCCTCCCTCTCTCCCTCCCTCTCTCCCTCCTTTCTCCCTTCCTTCCTCCCTCTCTCTCTCCCTTCCCTCCCTCCCTCCCTTCCTTCCTCCCTCCCTCTCTTCTTCCCTCTCTACCTCCCTCCCTTCTTTCCTTCCTTCCTCCCTCCTGGCCTCCCTCCCTTACTTACTTATTTCCTTCTTTCCTTTCCTTCCTTCCTTCCTTCCTTCCTTCCTTCCTTCCTTCCTTCCTTCCTTCCTTCCTTCCTTCCTTCCTT
>JAJPUD010001501.1:0-31354 GCA_023553655.1 Myrmecobius fasciatus | reverse complement strand
TCTTCTTTCCACTCTCCTTCCTCCCTTTATTCCTTTCCTTTTTCTTCTTTTCTTCCCTCCTTTTTTCTCTTTTTCTTTATCTCTCTATTTCTCTTGCATTTGGCTCTCTCTTCCTCCTCCATTTCTCCTCCAATCTGTCTCTCTTGTTTCCATTAAAATTTTTTTTCAGGGAAACAAAGTCCTGAAACCATAAAAAAGCAAGATTGCACCCAGTTCTATGTGTGATTGTGGGTGTGTATATACGTGGGTGTGTGAGTATGTGGTAACCCATTCTCAGAACTCTGTCCACTGACCCTGACCTAGCTAGCTGATATGAGGCTTACATTGTGGAGGCTGACCAACAGAAACAGTTGAAAGCTGACCATCCTCCTGCTTTCCCAGCTTTCTTCATGTTCAAATTTTGTTTCTCAGAAGAAATGTTTGCATGTGCCCCAAACTGCCAAACCACATCATCTCTCTTTTCCTGGATAGAAATGATGACAGGGGGTATTGGGGAAGTAAGGAAGGGAGGGGGAATAGTGGGGGAGAAGAGAAAGAGTTGTGTTTCTGCTGGCTGGCTGGCTGGTAATATTTGGTTTAGGTTACCAGGCAATAAATCATGGCTTATGAGTGAAAGGCCACTGCTGGTTTCAGACACCATCTGGTTCCATATTCCCTAGGGCTCTGTAGCCAGGGTTACTCAGAAAGATGGCAGATACAAAGCCCCAGAAATCAAGGGTCCACATTTCTGTTTGGCTCAGAGTTTGAATGGAGATATTTTATTCAGGAGGTGATGATGACAGAATAGCTCCTTCTAACAACAACTCCCACTCACTTCATGGGTTTGACATCATATTTTCCCCACCATGACCCTGGGAGGTAGAGTGTCACATGGGTTGCTATAGACAGAGACCACTCTACTTAGTGACCTGCCAACTAGTGATGAATTTCTTCTTATTTAATCATCCTAATCGCCAGGTATATTCAGGCTGCAACCTAGCATGTAATTAAAGTCTTTGCCAAGTCATTTAGCCTCCTTGGGCCTCAGTTTACTCATCTGTAAAAATGAAGGGGTTGGATTGGATGACTTCTCTGAACCTTAGTTTCATCATTTATAAAATGGGAACAATGATATCTGTAGTACTTACACTCTCCTCAATAGAGCAGCCAGTTATCTCCCTCATGATCTTGCCTCCCCATCCCCTACCCAGGCAGTTGGGTGAGCCAGTTCACAAAATACTGACTTTAGAGTCAAGAAGATCTGAGTTCAACTGAATGCAAAATGGGTTGGGGGAGGGGATTAGACCTGATGGCTCCCAAGGTTCCCTAGTTCCAAAAACTAAACCTTTGCCCTTTGGTGAAGATTCTGATTAGATATGAAAAGGTGGGTATAATAAGGAGTAGATAGGACCAAGGGATAACTAATTAATTACTTATACTTAATTTAGAGAAATAGTAAATCAAGCAAAAAGCCTATATTTTATATAGATCTAGTGGTTAACATGTTGTCTCCACCTTTAGAAGATAAGCTTCTTGAGAGTAGGAATTGTTTTTCTTTTTCTTGATATTCTCAAAGCTTATCATGGTGCCTGGAACATAATAATCAATGTTTGACAATTGATTCTATCAGGAAAGATAACATTTAACCACATAAATACATACAAAATAAATCAATAACAAACACAAGGTGATTTTGGGAGGAGTCACTATGAGCTCGAAGCAGGGGATGGTTTAGGTGTCTCATGCAGAAGTAGATGGTTTGAGCTGAACCTTGAAGTTATTATTGTTCAGTTATTTCATTCATGTCTGACTTTTTGTCATCCTATTAGGGTTTTTCTTGGCCAAGATACTGGAGTGGTTTGCCATTTTCGTTTCCAAATCATTTGACTAATGAGAAAACTGAGGCAGAGTTAAGTGACTTGCTGAGGGCCACACAGCTAATAAGTGTCTGATGCCAGATTTGAATTTCAGTATTCTTGATTCTAGACCTGGCACTCTAATCACTGTACTACCTAGCTACGCTGGGTTCAAATCCCATCTCTTAATACTTACTACCTCTGTGACTCTGAGCAACTCTAGATAATATGTAGATAACCACCCTACATAATCCTAAAGACTAAAAAACAAAACAAAACTGCAGAGCTTATGTTGATCAACTCTGACTGAAGGAATTTTCTCATCAGGAATTTTTTGTGGTATCAGACTCAAATCAAAACAGGTCCATTTAATTATCCATAAGTTTGTAAAGACAGACATAAGAAGACAACACACACAGGAAAAAGATCCAGAAATGGCAAAGGTTCTTTATAGGGGAAAATGGGAAAGCTCAGGGATCCTTCAGTTAAGTGGATAGGTAAGCTGGCAATTCTGGGGGGCTTCATGGCTTGGTTTTTGGAGTGAATGAAAAGGTCTCATGTTCTCTCATCTCTCCAAAACAAAGGAAGATTTTACTATCTTGTCTAGTGGGCCCACTAAACCAATGATAAGGATCCCATGACATACATATTGACTTGAAAAACCAAGTAAGATCTATGTTTTATTGTATTTTTATTTAATTTGTTAAATATATTCTTAATTTTAATATACTGTCTTCTGCTTCTTGCACCAAAATAGTTATCCCATATATTCTTTTCTCTTCCTTCCAGAGAGTCATCCCTTCTAACAAATAGTACATTTTTAGAGAAGTAAAAATATCAGCATGCATCATCAATACATTGGAAAAAGTCTAAAACTTGAACAATACCAATAGACTGCCAATTTCCATAAAAGGGTGGGTTTGGGGCTATCCTAACTTTTCATTCCATTCCTATTTGATTTTTGTAATTTTGTTACATTCATTTTTGATGATTTGTTATTGTTCTTTCTATTTACATTGTTGGTTACTGTGTATATCATTTTCTTCTTTTTGCTTACTTCACTCTGCATAAGTTGATATAGATCTTTCTACACTTCTCTGTATTCATCAGACACTTCATTTCCAACAGCCCAGCAGTATTGTACTACACTCATGCACCACAAATGGTTTAACCATTCTTTAATTGATAAGCATCAACTTTGTTTCCAATTCTTTGCAATTACAAAAAGGATTTTTTATATAACTCTTTTTGTGGTGGCCAAAAATTGGAAATTGAGGGGATGCCCATCAATTGTGGAATGGCTGAACAAGTTGGGGTATATGAATGTAAGGAAATACTATTGTGCTATAAAAAATGATGAGCAGGCAGGTTTCAGAAAAACCTGGGAAGATATACATGAAGTAAACTGAGCAGAATCAGGAGAACAGTTACATCAACATTGCCTGATGATCAACTATGATAGATTTAACTCTTCTCAGCAATACGATAATCCAAGACAATTCCAAGGGATTTGTGATGAAAAATGTTGACTGCACCCAGAGAAAGAACTATGGATGAAATGCAGATTTTCACTTTTTTTTTTCTTTTTCATGGGTTTTCCCTTTTGTTCTGATTCTTCTTTCACATGACTAATGTGGAAACATGTTTAACATGATTATACCTATGTCAGATTGCTTGTTCTCTTGGGGAGGAAAAAGGGAAGGGAGGGAGAAAATTTTGGAGCTCAAAATCTTACAAAGATGAATGTTGAAAATTACCTTTAATTGTATTTAATGTAACTGGGAAAAATATTAAGTTTAAAAAGATTGATATAAATATTTGGGAATATACAGGGACCTTTTTCTTATCAATAGCTTCCTTTCCCAATTATGTTTTAATATAGTTCAGCCACACTCAGTTGTGCTGCAGACTACATCAATGAACTCAAAGGTCTGGTGCCCCCCAAAAGACACCAAGCCCCTCAAAAAAAACTAATGCCAGTAATCAGTTCCATTTTACAAAGAAGTGTTGGAATAGGAATACAAATATTTTTATTCTAAGTTGAGGAAACTGAAATTTAAAGACATGAGGGACTTGCTCAGGACAGCTAGTGAATGTCAGAGCTGTCTTGAACTCAGAGTCTCTGACTCTAAGACTCTGTCTGTCCTGTAGTAATCTGGTTGGAGTTCTCTATCAAGCTAGAATTAGGCCAGAATGAAAGATTTCCCTCTTAATATCCCTTACTCCTAGAGGGGAAACTGGAATGATTTGGAATTAATAGAACATGATTGAGGGAATAAGTACCCCAGATTCCAGAGTCTATTATGACCTCTTAAGGCAGCTGGGTAATTCTCTCCACAATGCTGGGCTTAGGATTTAAAGAGTTCATTTACTTATGGAATAAAGGGGATGAATGACACTTGCTAATCACTCAGGGTTCTAGGTTCCTTGTTGGGTCAAACCAATGCTTTCTGCCCCGGGCCTGATGAAAATTCCCAGAAGATAATTTTCAAAGGTCACAGACACTAAATGTGACACTAATGCTCTTAAAGTAACGCAATCTAAGAGCTAGCCTAAGAGGCTAGAATAAGAGGAAATGTTTCTTTGCACAGATGAACTTTTTTATTGTTCACTTGTTTCAGTCATGACTCTCCATGACCCCATTTAGAGTTTTCTTTGCAAAGATACTGAAGTGGTTTGCCATTTCCTTTTCCAGCTCATTTTACAGATGAAGAAACTGAGGCAAAGAGATGTAAGTATCTTGCCCAGGGTCCACATAGCGAGGAAGTGTCTGAGGCCAGATTTGAACTCAGATTGATGAGTCTTCCCAACTCCAGATCCAGTACTCTATCCACTGCAGCACCTTGCTTGCCCCTGAACAAGTGAACTAAATATTGCAAATTCATCCCACACACATGCACATACATATACCTGTGATTTCACTGGTGCAAGGAACTCCCAGTTGAGGAAATTCTCTAACCTATGGAGAGTTATCACTTTCTACCAAACTCTTAGTCCTAGAGCATTAAAAGATTAAGTGCTTTGCCCAGGCCATCCAGTCAGAAGCACACCTGAACATGTCATCCTGATTCTATCTACTGTCCCACCTAACTTCCCTAAGACTTCCTAACTGTAAACCTAACTCTCTCTGCTTTTCTTGCTCTCTCTTTCCCTATTCCCACCAAACTTTTGCCTTATTAGTTCCTAAATGCTTAGTTCTAATTGCTAAGGCTACCTAGACTTGGATAAAGATGGAAATTTCTGTCTAATGTCCTCAGTTCTTTAATTTTCCTCCCATCTTCAGGTTTCCTCCAACAAAATATTGGTGTAAAAGCATAAGAAACCTAGAACCCAGAATGGTGAACAAATATTGCTCCTGTTCACATGATTCTCTTTAACTTTAAAGCCCAGTTTTATGGGAAGAATCATTCAGTTTTCCTTTGTGGGGAAATGTAGACCCTGAAATTTGAAGGACTTTTTCCTTCACTCCTTTCCCCTAGCTCCTTTACCCCTCTAGAATTTTAATAAGTGGGCAATATTCTGGGTAGTGCAAAGGATAGTACACCAGACCTGGAGTCAGGAAGACTCTTCTTCCTCATCTCCCTGAGTTCAAATATGCCTCAAACATTTACAAGCTGTGTGACCCTGGACAAGTCACTGAACCCTGTTTGTCTCAGTTTCTTCTTCTGTCAAATGAGTTGGACAAGGAAATGTCAAACCATGCTAGTGTCTTTGCCAAAAAAAAAAAAAAAAAAAAAAAAAACCCACAAGGAATCATGAAGAGTTGATTGAAATGATCAGAGAAAAAACTCCTAGTATCTTTGGGGATTTCTTTTGGGGGAGATACCAATGGGAAGGGCTGCTGAACTCAGGAAGGGACTTATGGAATCTTGAAAAATAGAGGATGCCTCCCTCAAACCTGACATATTTGATATTTGGGGAATGGGATAAAAGGTGAAAGGGAAGACAAAGAGGGGAAAAGGAAGAGGAGCTCCTAGAGGTAAAAGCAAATCATAACTGTCAAAAGAGAAATGAATTACTCATATCTTCTTAAATGCATTTATCAAATGAATGTTCATTTCAATGAATAATTTAAAATACTAGGGAAAAAAAGAAGCTTCCCATCTGTCCAAAAACATGGAAATTTGCATGTCTTAATTCCTATAAGTACTCATGGGTGAAAGGTAGCCAGTTCTAGGCCCTAGAACATACAATGGCCATCAGATGTTTTTTGTCTGGCAAATTCACATTCATTTTTTGATTGTCCCAGAGGCCTGGAAACACTCTTCAACAGAGGAGTTAGTCCTCTTTCACAGGATCTCACATTTCCTTCCTACAGCTCAGTGATTCAATGAGCAAATTTCTGGGTTTTTTTTTATCTCATTCAGTTATTTCATGTTTGACTCTCTGCAACTCAATTTGGGGCTTTCTTGGCAAAAATACTGGAGTGGCTTGCCATTTTCTTTTCCAGGTTATTTGATCGATGAGGAAACTGAGGCAAACAGCATAAGCAACTTGTCACATAGCTAATAAGTGTCTGAGGCCAGATTTGAATTCAGGGAGATGAAGGAGATGAGTCTCCTGATTTCAGGTCTAGTTCTCTATGCACGGTGCAAGATCAAAATTCAAATCCTGTCTCAGACACTGTCTATATGACCCTGGGCACCTCTCTAGACCTCAGTTTCCTCAATTGCTCAATGAGGAGAGGGGAATTGGATTGGATGATCTTCAAGGTCCCTTTTAGTTATAAATTTATGATTATATAACCAAGATTTTGCTTAGATTATGAGAATATAAGTGGTGGGAAGGACTATGGAATAGCAATAAATTGAACTTCATAGGAAACAGGAGGGAAAGGGGGAAAAGAAAGGGAATAGACTATTAGAAGGGAAAACAGAATTAAGGGAAAGGTGTAAAAAAGGGGGTGGGGCTCTAACGGGTAAGGATTGTTTGAGGGAAGTGGTTATCAAAAGCAAAATACTAGGGAGGAGGGAAAGGGGATAGGAAAGAGAAAAGCATAAGCTAGGGTAAATAAGATGGCAGGAAATACAGAATTACTTATTTTAACTGTGAATGTGAATGGAATGAACTCTCCCATAAAGCAGAAGTGGATAGCAGACTGAATTAAAAACCAGAATCCAACAATATGTTGTATACAAGAAACACATCTAAAGCATAGAGACACATACAGGGTGAAGGTAAAAGGCTGGAGCAGAATCTATTATGCTTCAGGTGAACAAAAAAAAAGCAGGGGTAGCAATCCTGATCTCAGATCAAGTGAAAGCAAAGATAGATCTGATTAAAAGAGACAAGGAAGGAAACTATATCTTACTAAAGGGTACCATAGACAATGAAGCAATATCAATACTAAACATATATGCACCAAGTGGTATAGCATGGAAATTCCTAGAGGAAAAGTTCAGAGAGATGCAAGAAGAAATAGACAGCAAAACTATAATAGTGGGGGATCTCGACCTCCCTCTCTCAGAACTTGATAAATCTAACCACAAAATAAATAAGAAAGAAGTTAAGGAGGTAAACAAAATGTTAGAAAAGTTAGGCATGATAGATCTTTGGAGGAAATTAAATGGAGACAGAAAGGAGTTTACTTTTTTCTCAGCAGTCTATGGAACTTATACAAAAATTGACCATGTGTTAGGACACAAAAACCTCAAAATCAAATGCAGGAAGGCAGAAATAGTAAATGTATTTTTTTTCAGATCATGATGGAATAAAAATCACATGCAATAAATTGAACTTCATTTAGGGAAGTAATAAATATTTAAGCAACAAACATTTATTTGGAGCCTATTATATGTTAGGTGGAATATAAGGATCAGGAGGACTAGCACCTGTGGTGTGAAGGCTGCTGAGCCCTTTTCAGAGAAACTCATCTTCTTTCGGTATCTACCTTTCACCCAACTCTCACATATAGCACCAAGAAGCTATAGCATACACAGAGGCCATATCCTGCTGTCTGTGGTTAAACCAGGCTAATGGTAACCCAACAGGTCTCAAACCCATCAATGAGTTAGAGGGATATCTATCCCAAGCATGTGAAGACTTCTTCAGGAAGAATGGGAGGATGAGAACAATTTGTTCCAATGGAGCTATGGAGTGCTTGAATTTGGTCAGACACTGAAGATACCAAGGTTATCCACAGCATCCATAGCAATCCATTTCATTACCAGCCATCTTGATTTTTGTCATATCCCTGGACTTGAATGACTTTGGAAGTGAGGGTGATGCTGATAACTTTGTGCAACTCTGATTCACTTAAATCCAAAGTCAAGATATCACCTGTGATGTTCTCTTTGAAAATGAAGGCTATATTGGATTACTTGCTCTCTAAGGGAGGGGATGGGAGGAAGAGAGATAGAAAAATTTGGAACACAAGGTTTTGCAAGGATAAATGTTGAAAACTATCTTTGCATGTATTTTGAAAATAAAAAGCAATTAATGAAAATAAAAATATGTAAAAAAAAAAGAAAATGAAGGAAAATAACACTATATGTTTGGTATAGAGCAGCTAGGTGATGCAGTGCATATAGTGCCTGGACTGGAGCATAAAGACTTAAATTCAGATATGGCCTCGGACACTCACTAGCTATGTGACCCTGGACAAATCCCTTAAACCTCTTTGCTTCTGTTTCCTTATCTGTCAAATGAATTGGTAGAAAGAAATGGAGAAGGAAATTGTATCTTCCCCAAGAAAGCCCCAAAGGCGGCCAATTGAAAAACAATAACAAAAACAAATTGAAAAACAATGTAAGGTATTGAAGATATAAACTTTGTTTGAAGAAATAGTCCCTACTTCCAAGGAGTTTTCCCCTTCCCTCCCCCAGATCTTAGGGCCTTCCATGGTAGGCCTATCTTTTATTTACTTCATGGTGTAAATTGTCTCCCCATTAAACTGTAAACTCCCTGAGGCCAGGGGTAAATTTTTCCTTAAAAAAATTTTCCTCAGAGTTTATCACAGTGCCTAGCATATAGTAAGTACTTAATAAAAGCTTAATGATTCTTTCTCTATGCCCAAAGGGCTATCCAACTGTGCATACCCTTTGACCCAGCAATGTTTCTACTGGACCTGTATCCCAAAAAGATCTTAAAGGAGGAAAATGTGTGTGGCAGCCCTTTTTGTAGTGGCTAGAAACTGGCAACTGAGTGGATGCCCATCAGTTGGAGAATGGCTGAATAAATTATGGTATATGAATGTCATGGAATATTATTGTTCTGTAAGAAATGATCAGCAGGATGTCAGAAGGACCTGGAGAGACTTACATGAACTGATGCTAAGTGAAGTGAGTAGAACCAAGAGAACTTTGTACACAGCAACAAGAAGATTATATGATGATCAATTCTGACGGATGTGGCTTTTTTGAACAGCAGGATGATTCAGGCCAATTCCACCTGATAGTGATGGAGAGAGCCATCTGTACCCAGAGAGAGGACTATGAGGACTGAATGTGGACCACAACATAGTATTTTCACTTTTTTTGTTGTGGTTTGCTTGCTTTTTGTTTTCTTTCCCATTTTTTCCCCTTTTTGATCTGATTTTTCTTGTACAGCATGATAATTGTGGAAATATATATGGAAGAATTGCACATGTTTAACATATATTGGATTACTTGCCATCTAAGGGAAGGGAAGGCAGGCAGAAAAAAATTGGAACACAAGGTTTTGCAAGGATGAATGTTGAAAATTATCTATGCATATTTTTTGAAAAATAAAAAATTTTAAAAATAAAAATAAAAACATAAAAAAAGATTGTTCCTATCTAGAGAGATAACAAGTACATGCAAAATAAATATGAGGAAATTTCAGAGACAAGACACCAGCAGTTGGTGGGGGTGGTCAGGCAAAGTCTCACGTAGGAGGAGATGATTTGAGCTGAGTTTTTTGAAGAAAGCTGGGGATCCTAAGAGGTGGAGGTGGAGAAGGAAGTAATAGAAAGAGATGAAGAGCCCAAGTAGCCAGTGGTAAATAGTCTGTGGGTGATGTGAGCTGGGCCCTGCACTCAGCGACTCAAGAGGAATTCAGAGAATCCTGGGAGAAAACTGCATTCACAAAGAGTGATGCCCATGAAGGATTTCTCTGTCCTGTGCCAGGGAGAGTAATCTCCTCATGGTGTATATAGCAAAACTGTTGTCAGGAATTGGCAAATGCTTGTGAGAAAACAGGTGCACCTTGTGAGAAAATTGAGCCGAGAATAGCACTCTGACAGAGAATATGCTAGATGTGGTGGGGAGGAAATGAGGGGAAGGAAGGGAAGAGAAGAAAAATAAGAATCCATGGGGAGAGAAAGAAAATTTTGGAAGGGAGCAGTGTTAGACTCTTAGCATCAGAGAGTTTGAATTGGAAGGGACCTTAGAAGTCATTGAGGATGACCTCATTTTACAGATGAGGAAACTGAGACCCAGTGAGGCTCAGCAACTTGCCTCTTTGGGTGGTCAGTTGGGCAGTGTCTGTGATGTATTTTAAACCTAGATCTCTCCATCTCCAAGTCCACTTCTCTATGATGTCCCCATTCCCTTTCCCCATAATGCCTTTCATTGCATCTTCTTCAACCCAGGATCCCTGATATGCTTTTGATTAGGGAAGAAGGAGGCTTTATTGCTTGGGAGAAAAGGAGCTTTGGTGGGCAGTTATGTCTGAAATTAATGAACCCACCAAGGGATGATGCCTTCTTCTTTTGGAGTGGGGTTCAGGAAGGAACTGCTTCTCAGAACTTGGATTATCCCTGAAGGTGGTAGTGGGGTGCCCAGGGTTATCCCCAGCAAGATTTGACAATAGGTGGAAAATACCACTATGAACTCAACTTTTTTTCCTCCCTATCTCCTATTAGCCACATTAATCGAGGTGAAATCAGGTTGAAATGAACATCAGGGCAACCTCAAAAAGGGAAAATTCAGTTCAATTGGGCAAATGGATCAAATGCCTACTGTGTGCTAGATGCCCATGCTAAATACTGGTGTTACAAAGATCAAGCTACAGAGGCGAAACCTGAGCAAGGCTTGGGGGATGAGAAAGGTCATTCACAGACTTGGCCTTGGGTACCATGTGGGAGTTTGGGAGGTGACTGTGTGGGTCTGGGTGTGTGCCATGGGCCATTTTTAACATCAGCTGTTGCAGCCATTCATTCCTCCTACTTCCTTCTCCCATCACTGCATAGGTCAGTGGGTCTGGAGCTAGGGTGGGCAGAAAGCAGTGACCTTTTCTGTGGATATCTGGGCTGAAGCTCTGGCTCTTGGTAAGTGAGATGTAAAAGCAAATTGTAGGCAAGAATATGAGCCTCCTTCCCAGACTGGAACATATATATAGAGAGAGGGTGTATGTGTGTGTGTGTGTGTGTGTGTGTGTGTAGTAGTTGCAGTAGTAGTAGTAGTAGTAGTAGTATATAGTATACATATGTTTTTATTACCATACCTGCATAAATATGTGTATATATGTGCATATGTTATATCTATACACATATATATAAATAAATACACACACTGAGAGAAGCCAGCTAGGTTCCCTGTCACAGGAATGACATTTTTAGTCCAATAATCATTTGGTCATTTGGGACAGATTCTTTCCCAGCAGTCTTAGGAATCATAGTTAAAACGAATAATATTTTCTGTTTTTCTCTAGGACCTATTGATGATATGGTTTCCTATGAGATTTGTTCAGCCTAGTTGTCTTCAGGGGAAGCTTAAAATGGATATATCAACATGGTTCATTTGATATCACCTGTTCCCCTTTTCCATTGATGGATAGTTTTGTTAACAATGTGTATTATTTCTTAGATGATTTATTATTTGTTTTTAAAATAGATTTGTATTGATATAATTTTTCTTTAAAAATTACCTCAGTTTCTCTATTTATCCTTTTCCTCATCAAAGAATTTTTTTAAAGATAAAGAAAACCATTCCACAAAACCAATGAACACATCAAAAACAAAACAAAACAAAAAAAACCTGACATTGCATGCAATTTTCCACATTCATTGACTCCTCCCTCAGCAAAAGAGCAGAAGAAAGCAGAGACAAAGAATATGACAAAGATGTGTCTATTAGGGACTGAGCTGCTTATGTTTTGAATGATTCCCCCCTCTTCTGGATTTCTAAGTATGGCAGCTTCAAGGAGGCTGTTATGTCATTTATATTTAATGAGTTATGTTATATTTAAATTATATTATTATATAGATATTGTTCTATAAGAAATGAGGAGACTGATTTCAGAAAAGCCTGTAAAGACTTCAACATGAACTGATGCTGGGTGAAGTGAGCAAAACCAGGAAAACAGTGTACACAGTAATAGCAAGATTATGTAATGGTCAGCTGTGATGGATTTAGCTCTTCTCAGCAATTCAGTGATCCAAGGCAATTTCAATAAACTTTTTTTTTTTTTTTTGCTAAGGCAATTGGAGTTAAATGACTTGCCCAGGGTCACACAGCTAGGAAGTGTTATGTGTCTGAGACCAGATTTGAACTTAAGTCCTCTTGACTTCAGGGTTGGTGCTCTATCCACTGGATCACCTAACTGCTCCTTCCAATAAACTTTGGATGAAAAATGCCATCCTCATTCAGAGAGAGAAATATGGAGACTGCAGAGACTGAAGCATATTACTTTTACTTTATTTTCCTTCTTTTTTTTTTTCTTATGGTTTTTCCCTTTTGTTCTGATTTTTCTTTCCCAACATGACTCACATGGAAATATGTATATATTTTAAAAAATGTGTATATATATGTATATATATATATAAAATCTAAAAATAAAATATAAAAGAAATGAAAAAATGTTATATAGAGATATATATCTCACAGGGAAAACTAGGTGGCACAGTGGATAGGATGCTGGGCCTAGAGCCAGAAAGACTCTAGTTCAAATGCATCCTCAGATACTTACTAGTATGTGTGACTCTGGATAAATCATTTTATCTCTGTCTGCCTCAATGTCCTTAACTGTAAAATGGAGATGATAATAGCATTTACCTCTCAGGAGTGTTGTAAGGATCATATAAGAGAATATTTGTAAAGTGTGTCTAGCCTAAAACAGGCTCCTAACTAAGGTTTGTTCCATCTTTCCTTACCTTATCCTCCTGAGTTTTTTATTCTACTCTGGTAGCCCCAGAATTAGAGATCTACAGATAGAAAGGACCTCAGAGGCCATCTAATCAATGAGGTTACTTTATAGTTATATGGCCTGGGGCTATACAAGGTAGTAAGCATTAGAGATGGGTTATGAACTCTTCCCCTGTGACTCCAGAGCCAGTGCAGATCATCAGGTCTATTCCTGTGTACACACACACACTTTTTTTTTTTTTTTAAACAGATAAGGAAACATGCTCAGGGATCCAATTTAATTCAACAAGCATTCATTGAACATCTGTTATGTGTCAGGCACTGTACTAAGTGATGGAGATACAAAAACAAAATTCACAAATTATCTCTTCCTTCAAGAAGCTTACATTGCACTGGGAGGAAACAATATTAACACAGACAAATACATATAAAATATATTAAAGCAAAAGAAAGTCCTTTCAAGGGAGTGCTAATTACTTGGGGGTGGGGGCAACATTGAAAGATCAGGTAAGGGAAGACTTTTAACCTGTATCTTCTGATTCCACGCTCAATACTCTTAGGCTCCCTTTCTCCCAAACACATTCCCTGCTTTTCTTTCCCAGTTAGGAAGGAGAGTCACCTTATTTTGGCCTAGCCTGAAATAAGGTGCCTTTAGCTCCCTACCTCAGCACTGTTTAATCCACCAGTAATCCAGACTCGTTCTCAGGGTGACAGGGGAATCCTCCTTAACAGATCATGGGAAACTATGCCTTTCTAAGGTTGTCACCCTAGTGCTTCAGAGGAGCCTACGTCTTCACATTTGGGTTCCATTCTGGGGGAGGAACATGAAAGTGAGTCGTTATGGTGTGGCCAGAGTAGGACCCTGAGGGAGCTCAACAAGAAGGGGACCTGTCTCTGTGCAACAGACTAAACTTAGTCTCCCCAACCTGTCCAGGGCTGCACCTTGTGAGGAAACTGATCCAAGGTCACGACTCTCCAAGACTGAGAATGTACGTGCCCTCCCTAGTCCAGCTCCAGGAAGTTTGCTGTGTGCTTGTTTTGAGTGTATTATTAAACTGTAATCATACTCTGCACAGAGCCAGCCAAAGCAGTGGCTATTTATAGAGAGGTGAAGAAAGCTGACTCAGACAGGAGCTGACTTGGGGTTTAGAGAGGGAGCTTGGCTTCCTGGTGGCTACCTTGGCCTGCTGTCCCAAAAGGCTAGAGGTCAGAGAGAGAGACAGACACAGACAGAAAGAGAGAGAGAGACAGAGACAGAGACAGAGAGACAGAGAGACAGAGAGACAGAGACAAAGGCAAGAAACAGAGAGACAAAGACAAGAGACAGAGACAGAGAGAGACACAGAGAGAGACAGAGACAGAGAGAGAGAAGAAAAAGGAAAAGAAAGAGGAAAAGAGAGAGAGGCAGAGACAGAAAGAGAGAAGGAAAGAAATAGAGATAGAGAAAAAAAGAGAGAAAGGAAAGAGAGAGAGGAAAAGAAAAAGAGAGAGAGAGAGAGAGAGAGAGAGAGAGAGAGAGAGAGAGAGAGAGAGAGAGAGAAGCCTGTTTTCTTTGTTCTTTCCTCTCCTGGGGTAAGAGTCAGCATCAAATTCCATTGCACAACATTGGAAGTTGAAACCTGAAACAGTTTGGATTAAAATAACATTGAGCCATCTTATCCTGGTCCCTGGAGAGGCTCAGAGACCTGAGCACCAAACAGCTTGGCTATAGATAAGTAGGCTTCACGTTGATAATGTTTGAAAAGACCATACCCAGGGCTAGAGAGATGCTCCACTTGTGGCATTCTGGACTTCTGGAAGCCCTTAGCAGACAGGTGCTTCCCTTATTAACACAATGCAGAGAATCCACAACCTAGAACTGGAAGAGATTCAAAGGTCATCTAGCCTAACCCTCTTTTTGTTACAGATGGGTAAACTGAGACACAGAGCAGTTAAATGGCTGACCCAAGAACAAACAGGTAGTAAAAATCAGAGATGGTTTTCAGCTTAGGGTCCTTGACCTTTGATCCATCCTCTGTTCTGGTTAGTGCACATCTGGAGTATTGTGTCTAGTTCTGGAGGCTACATGTAGGAAGGGCTTTGATAAACTGGGCACCATTAAGAGGAGGATAATCAAGAAGGTAAAAGGCCTTAACATTAGAGAATCAATTAAAGGAACTAAGGATATTTAGTTTAAAGAAGAGAAGACTCAAGGAAGACATGATAACAATGATGATAATAGCAACTGTTTATATAGCCCCCAACTGTATGCCAGGCACAGTGCCAAGTGCTTCACAAATTATCTCATTTTGATCCAGAAAATAACTCTGAGAGGCGGTATTATTATCCCCATTTTACAGATGAAGAAACTGAGGCAGAGGTAATAAAAGTGACTTACCCAGGGTCACACAGCTAGAAAGTATTAGGCCAAATTTGAATTCATGTCTTCCTGACTCTAAGCTGGGCACTCTATCCACTGTGCCAGCTACTAATCCCTAGGACACGATGGCTATCTTCAAGTATTGCAAGGTCTGTCATGTGGAAATATAATCAGATTTATTCTGTTTTGTCCCAGAAGTCAGAATTAGAAAAAAAAAACCAGTTGGAAATTGCAGAGGGTCAAATTTAGGCGTAACAGTAAGAGAAATTTCATAATCTTTGTTTTTGTTGAGTCACTTCAGTCATATCCAACGCTTCCTGCCTCCATTTAAGGGTTTCTTGGCCAAGACACTGGAGTGGCTTGCCATTTCCATCCCCACTCATCTGACAGATGAGGAAACTGAGGCAAACAGGGTCTTGCCCAGAGTCACACAGCTAGGAAGTATCCGAGGCTGGATTTGAACTCAGGAAGTTAAGTCCTCCTGATTCCAGGCTTCTTGTTCTGTGTGCACTATGGTGCCACCTAACTGCCCCTGATAGCGGTGAGAGTGGAATAGGCTGTCAGAGAAGGCCAGGCATTTCCCCCTTCTTTCCCCTCCCTCCCCCCTCCATGGAGCTCCTGATTTCAGAGGTTAGATAATCCCTTGTGGGGTATATTGCAGAAAGTAATCAAATGAACTGGGTAGCTAGTGGGATGACTTTATTTATTTTTTATTTTTCTTATTATTAACGCTTTTTTACTTTCAAAGAATATGCATGGATAATTTTTCTTTTTTTATTATTAAAACTTTTTATTTGCAAAACATATGTATGGGTAATTCTTCAACATTAACCCTTACAAAGCTTTCTGTTACAAATTTTTCCCCCCTACTCTCCACCCCTCCCCTAGATGGCAGGAAATCCACTACATGTTAATTATGTTAAAATACTTGACAAATCGAATATATGTATACATATTTGCATGGATAATTCTTCAACATTGACCCTTACAAAACCTTGTGTTTCAAATTTTTCCCTCCTTCCCCCACTCCCTCCCCTAGATTGCAAGTAATCCAATATATGTTAAACATGCTAAAATATATGTTAAATCCAATATATGCATACATAGTTATACAATTATCTTGCTGCACAAGAAAAATCAGATCAAAAAAGAAAAAAATAAGTAAGAAAACAAAATGCAAACAAACAAAAACAAAAAGAGTGAGGATGTTATGTTGTGAACTACACTCAGTTCCCACAGTTCTTTCTCTAGATGTAGATGGCTCTCATCATCACAAGATCACTAGAACTAACTTTTGGATACGATAATGTCTGAGTCAGGAACCATGTATGTTCTTTTGGTGCATGTCAGTAATGAGAATGAATGGTATAAAGAAAAATGTGATAAGGGTATTTATTAAAAGATAGCTAGAGGTAAGAGTGAGATTCTGAAGGGAAACAAGGGCTAGTCAAATGCTAGTGACATGAGACAAAGAGCTTTTCATTTCTCTATTTAATATACAATGATTTTGATGGTGTTAGGTGGTACAGTGGATAGAACACCAGGCTTGAAGTTAAGAAGACCTGAGTTCAAATCCTGCCTCTGACACTTACTAGCTGGCAAGTCACTTCATTGTGGTTTGCCTCAATTTTCCTCATCTGTAAAACAGGGATAATAATAGCACTTATCTCTGAAGATTGTTGTGAGAATCAAATAGGATAATAATTGTAAAGTTCTCAGCACATTGCCTGACATATATAGTAAGTGCTATATAAACATTAGGTAATATTATTTTTCTGGAAACACCTTTGTTTCTTCTTTTAGACTTAACACTGCAGTATCTGAAAGAGGTGAGAAAGAACTCTGATCTCACTATCAATATAGGATCAAATCCTGATCCTCCCACTTACTCTCCTGTATAACTATAGCAAGTCCATTTTGTTTTCTTTCTCATTTTTTTTCCTTTTTGATCTGATTTTTTTTTTTGTGTGTGTGTAGCAAGATATTTGTGGAAATATGTATAGAAGAATTAGACATGCTTAACATATACTGGATTACTTGCCATCCAGGGAAGGGAAAAATTTTAGAACACAGGATTTTGTAAGAGCGAATGTTGAAAATTACATACATATATATATATATATATAAAATAAAAAAATTTAATTAATAAAACAACTATAGCAAGTCAGTATACCTCTCTGGATTTCTCTTTTTGTAGAATGGACTAGATGATTTCTTCCAGCTTCAAATCTATGATTCTATGAAATATTAGGAGTTCTAGGGAACTGATCAATCAACAAGCATTTATAAAGTACTATGTGCTGGAGCTGCAAAGAAAGGCAAAACCAAGGCTCTGCCCTCAAGGAGATTACATTTTGTTGGGAGAGACAACATGTAAATAAATAGGTAAGTACAAAGCTGAGGGAAAGTAGCCTCAGAAATGAAGATTCTTGATGCTGGATGGGGGGGGGGAAATGAAAGTGTGCAGAAAGTGTATTTGAACTAAATTCTGAAAGAAAGTCAGATTCTAAGAGGCAAAGTTGAAGAGGGAAGGCATACCAGGCATCGATAACTGCTAGTGCAATGGCATGGAGATGGACTATTATGTGTGAGGAATATTAAGAAGGCAAGTATAACTTGTATGATAGAATGACCATACAAGGCAGGTAAAGTTTCCAAGACAGAAAGGAACCAGACTGTGAAAAACATTAAGTACCAAACAATGGGTTTTAAATTTGTTCCTGAAGGTACTAGGGAGCCACAGGAATTTATTGAATAGAAGAATAAAATGATCAGAGCTCTACTTGAGAAAAAATTACTTCGGCAGGCATATGAAGATTGGATTTGAGCAGGGAGAGGTTTGAGGCAGAGACTAATAAGAAGGCAGTTAATTGCAGTAGTTCAGGTAAAAGGGGTTGAGAACCTGAGCTAGGATGATAGTTGTATGAGGAGATTTCTCTGTAAGAGCTATTGTGAAGATAGAAACTCACACATATCTCAGTTCACAATCTGGACTTCTCAACAGCCTCTTCACATCCTGAAGGGATTTCCACCAGGAGGACTTTCTTGATATTCAGCAGCCAGAGTGATTTTCATAAAGTTAAGTCTAATCATGTCATCACCCTTCTACCCACCTCTATTCAATAAACTCCAGTGGCTCCCTATTGCCTCCAGGAACAAATACAAAATGTTCTGTTTGACAATTCAAAGCTCTCCTACCTTTCCAGCCTTTTCACCTCTTACTCTTTGATATGTACTCTTCAATTCAATGACACTGATGTCCTGGCTGTTCCACAAACAAGGCACTCTATCTCGAAGATGTGGGCATTTTCTCTAGGCTGTTCCCCATCCCTGAAATGCTCTCACTCCTTCACTCTGACTCCTGACCTCCCTAATTTCTTTTAAGTCCTAAATAAAATTCTACTTTCTACAGAAAGTCTTCCAGCTCCTCTTAATTCTAGTGCCTTCCCTCTACTAATTAAGTACTTTTATCCTGTATTTACATACATAGATTACATACATTACTTGCTTTATATGTTTTTGATTGTATGTTATCTTCCTGATTAAATTGTAAGCTCCTTGAGAGCAAACATTGTCTTTGCCTCTTTTTGTATCCCCAGCACATAGGACAGTTTCTGGCACATAGTAGGTACTTCATAAATGTTTATTGATTACTTTATTGATTGCCTAGACCAGGGCTTTTTAAACTTTTCCCACTCATTATCCCTTTTCATCAAAAAATTTTTATGTGACCCCAGGTATATAAGTATATAAAATAGGTGAACAAATCAAACATTTGCTGATAATAAATCAGAAAGAAATTTATTTTAAAACAATTCTTTAACATACATATAATTTTTCTATTTATTAAAAACAAAAACAAATTTGCATATTAATGTAATGGATGTAGTTGTTTATTTTTACATAAAGAATTACATCTGGAAGAATATTTGATATATTTTATTGTTGCCTAATTTTTCAAGCTCTCCACATTTAATCACACCACTTCAAATTAAGTTGCAATCCACAGTTTCAGCAGGACTCATCTATCACTCACTCTTTAACTCATTTTCTAGACTTATCACTAGCTGATTTGCCCTGAACTCATTTCTTCTTCCATCTTGCCACTATACCCTTCCCCCATCTCATATCTGATAACTCCTTTATATGTTATTTTTCCCTATTGGAATATAAGCCCCACAAGGGTAAGGGTAAGAACCATTTTATTTTCTTGTAGTTATATTCTTACTGTTTAGCACAGTTCCTGGCATTTAGTAAGGCATTTAGTAATAAATGTACACCCTATCTACTTACCTCTTTGTTGTCAATCTAAAAATGACTCTATTTGGCAACTGATTGGAGAAAGGCCCACAGCACATTTGGTGGTTTCTTTAGATAGGATATATGTCAGATTGTGGCCAAGAATCACACTACACAAAAATAGTGGAAGAGGCAAGACCACAGATCCATGGAAACATCAAAATATATTTCTCTAACAGCTCTCAACAAGAAACCCAAAGGTTTTTCTCAACTGTTTTTCAACTATCTCCAATAGTTTTCAGTAATGGAGGCAACATCTCAGAGTGGATGAAGAGCTGGCCTCTATGTCAATAAAAGCTAGGTTCAGATCTTTCTTTTGACACATTTGTACTGACTGCATGACTTGGGCAGGGGACAAGTCCTCTCACCTCTCAGCATTCCAAGACAATTCTCTGATTGTAGAGAAGCTGTCTACCTGCATTAATAAAGGAGTTTCTCAAAACAGTGAAATCCCTTACCTTTATTCCCATGATAATTTCTGATAATACTATTAGATAGTGAGAACATTATAATCCCCATTTGTTAGAAGAGGAAATTAAGATTCTTAAAGGGACTTGCCTCCTATATTCACAGAATCACACAGAATTTCAGTTGAAAGAAAACTAGCTAGCTCTCTAATCCAATACATACTTGACAAAATATAACAATAATAACAAAATCCTTTATAACATATTTGACAAGTGAAGCCATTCAAACCCGGATATCAACATTTTATTTGCTATTCTATGTTATTTTGCCTGCTCTGAGATTAGCATTGCACACACTTGTATATTCATATATCTAAGTAATTTTCTACCATTCACAGACTCATAAAGTCTCAGATTTGGAAGAGACCCAGAAGGCACCCAAGTCCATTCATACCTGTGTAGGAATCTACTCTCCATCATCTTTGACAAGGGTTCATCCAGCTTCCAGCACTGAAGTCCTCTGGCAATAGGGAACTCACTATTTCCTGAGGTAGCCCTGAGTGAAAGCCTAAAAAGCAACTGATTTTTGCCTACAGTAGTTATACAAGATCATTACTGGAAGGAACCTTAGAAGTCACCTAGTCTAACCCCCTCCTTTTATAGATGGAGAAACCAAAGAGTTTTAAGAGATTTACTCAGTGTCATACAGATAGTAAGTGGTGGGATTTGAACTCTCTTCTTTTGACTACATATCCATTAGTCTTTCTCCTAAGAGAGTGGAGGGTGGGATGTCAATGCTAGGAATACTCCCAGATCCCAATTGGTTTGAATAATGAACCCAGTAAAGTATAATTCCATCAAGCTGGTATCTATATTTAATATAATTATAACTTCAGGTAGTATGAATTCAAATCCACAAAATCATTTCTTAGGACTCATTATTTGCACAAATGGGGACCTTGAGTAGGACCCTCTCTCCCCCAAATTTTAATACTATTACAAAAGAGTCACCTGTCATCATCTAACTGTGAAACTGAAATAGAGGTGTGATGAGAAAGTAATGAGACCCGTATGTGTGGCTTTTAAAAATAAATGTTGCTACTTTCTGATATCACCATGTGCTACTCTGAATTTGATGGGCCTCTTCAAATGCTCATTGGAAAGCTCTTGATCAGGAAGAAATCCACTTTGGTCCCTGTGATTCAGTCCTTTGATCAATCACTATTTTTTTTCTTTGTTCTGCTCTAGAAACAAATAACATAATAGCATTAGTTTCTAAAAGGCTTGTGGGAAGCTGCCAGGCTGCAGACAGCTGTCTGCTCTCCTCTTAGTCAAAGTTCAGTAATTTTCACTGTACCTTGAACTAGGTCACTGTAGCAGGGCCTTAACTCCCAGCCTGGCAGGGCAGGCTTTCCATGTCTGACTCTTGATATGCTTGTCTCGGGAAAAGGATTCTGTTTCACCTTTGGAGGGGGAGAGTATGTGCGTGCATGAGTTTGTGTGTGTGTGTGTGATGAGGGGAGATGGTGTGTGTGTCTCCTTCACTCCTCGGGGAAGGCCATTTTTAGACCAGTGAGTGGGGAAGAAAAATCATCTAGGCCAAAAATAAACCAATTCTGCAGTAAGCAGGGTTTGAAACTGGACTGATTTGCTCCAGCTATTTTTTTTTAAAACCAAACTGGCATTTCAGGGTGTAAATAGCAGCTCAGCTTGTTTTCTCTTGAACTGACAACAGGGTTGGGCTTCCTATATCCATGGGGCCCTGTGACATTGGGAAAAGGGGAAATGCCACTCAGAAAAGCTTGCCCTGGAGCTAATGAGATAAGACCTCAATCCTTTGGTCAATGTTCAGGTCTGGATTGTATCTTCATGGCCAGGTTGTTTCTAGGACCTTCTGTAAATACAAAGACAGCTCTTTTAAAGGAGTGCAACAAAAGAAAAAAAACAAAACAAAACAGGATGGACCCTGTCCAGACACACTGAGCTACTCAGGGGGCAAAGCTGAACCATTTTTTAAGATCACAGGAATTGGAACTAGATGGGACAATGGGTACATGTCAGCCCCCTTATTTTACAGAGGGGAAAACTGATGCGTGGAGGGAAATGACTTTCTTGAGGTCTCTCAGATTGTCAGCAGCAAAGCAGGAATTCCAACCCAGCTATCTTTGTTCTTTTCACAAGACAATGGCTGCCTCTAAAGCAGGGGTCCTTGAATCTTTTTGTCATGGACCTCTTTGTCAGCTTCATAATACCTATGGATCCTTTGTCAGAATAAGATTTTTAAATGCATAAAATACAATACAGAAGATTACAAAGAAAGCCAACTATATTGAAATATAGGATGTCCCAGAAGACTTAGGGCAGTTTTAAACTATGAAAGATAGCTATCTTTCTATGAAAGCTATCTTTCATAGCTTAAAACTGCCCTAAGACTTTTGGTACATGATATATAATAATCTCTAACTACCAAACAATTATTCAAAACAGTTTAAAAACAACTTCACAGACCGCAGGTTAAAGAACCACAGTCTAAGGAGTCTGTCAGGGTCTTCTACACATCTACAACTTTTGGATCTTGATGTCCCTCCTTTTCTTTCTCCCTTCCCTCCTCCCCTCACCCTCCAATCTTCTGATACATTAGCTGTACTTCTCCATAGATCGGAGGGACTAACGTTCCCTTTGCTCCGACCTTCCATCCTGCGCTTAGCAGAAGAGAGAGACTTTGTCATACTTCCATTGAAGGAAGCTTGGATGAAGAGGCATCTCAAAATATGTGAGATGGGGAACTTGCTATTAGTGGGACTACAGGTCTTTGCAGCATTTCTATACCTGTATAATCAGTCAGGGACTAAAGAGTGTTGAACCTGAGGTCAGAAAGATCTTGGATCTGGTCAGAAAGACCTGAGTTTTGATATTCTAGCTGAGGGGCCATGAGCAAATCATAACCTTTGGAAGCCTCAGTTTTCTCATTTGTAAAATAGGAATAAATAATATGTTGGATTTTTCTCTGGTTCAAATGAGAATATATATACTTATATGTATGCATATACAAATGAATGTTTGTGTGTGTGTGTATACACATTTACACAATATACACATATATATATTCTCTATGAGCCAAGTAGAATTGAAGTAGTTTGAAATATGAGATGGGCAGATTTAGAGAATACACCCCAAATGTTCCCAACATTTGTTCCTGACCTGTGGTAGAACATTCCAAGCTCATGTTGCTCTGATTGGCCAAATTTGGATACACTGTAACTTAACTAACTTAATGATATCACTTTGGTCTCCTTTGAGAGCCCAGGAAAACAACCAAGCACAACCAAATATATATGTATATATGTATACACACATGTATGCATACATACATACATGTGTGTATCTTTGCAATCTTTAAAACATAGCCTTGGAGTCTGGAAGACCATCCATCACATCCTACCAATGTGATCATGGACAAATCCCAGGGCCCCCAAACAACTCTCTGATTTTAAGAATTGGACCAGCTGCTGAGCTGCATCGATGAAGGAGTTTTTCCAAAGTGAGAATTCCCTCCATCTTTGAAATCACAATGAATTGAAATCACAAAGGGAAAAAAACAGCGGTCTATTGTTATTGTTTATTAACTTAAAAAGAGACCTACATGAAGCCTCATTCCTATTTGGCATGTTGAAAAATCGTGAAACATCTATTATGGCCCTCACCATGACTGTATCCAGCTTTGAGCTCGAGCCCATTTCCACATTGGATCCCTTACCGTTTACTGTCAGTACTGCTGTGAGAGGCAGTTTAATCTAGTAAAGACAGAGCTGTGTTCATCTTAGTCTGCAATTTTTCACTTTTTATCTTTGAGGGGACAAATGGACTTCAGCCACCTATCTTTCCAGCCAGGTCGCTTATCCAATCTGTCCCTTGAGTCTCCGGCATGAAATAAGCAAGGTGTCAGCCAGAAAATAGCCCTTCTTTATGATCTGCCTAGCAACCCCTAGTGGAAATGATTCTCAGATCACTCTCTGAGCTTCCATCAATCAATCAGTGGGTGTTTGCTAACATGCTACACTGTGCCCAACCCTCCTCGCATCTAGACATGTGCCTTTCCGGTCTTTTTTTTTTTTCTTACCCCTCTTTATACACTTTCCACCCTCTTAAAACTGGTCTATTGCTTCTTCTCCATAGAAGCTATTTTGTTTTCTGCCTTTGTATCTCTGCACAGGTGGTTCCCTTCTTTTTTACACTCTAATAATAGCTAACATTCATATAGTGCTTACTATGTACCAAGCACTGTACTCAGTATTTCACAATTATAATCTTTTTTGATCCTCACAACATCCTTGGAAGGTAGAGGCTATTATTACCCCCCTTTTACTAAATAAACAAATTAAGTGACTTACCCAGGGTCACACAGCTAGTAAGTGTATAAGGTCAGATTGCAAGACTGGACTAGGAGACAGAAGGACTGGGCTTGGATCCCAATTCTGTCTTTAACTTGCTATGACACTGTGAGCAAGTCATTTCACAGCTCAAGACCTTGGTTTCCTCACTTACAAAATGAGATTATTCCTCAGTTCTGAGTATGAGTTTGAACTCGGCCACCTAGCTGCCCATGCTAGAATCCCTGGATGGCTTCTGAAGCTCAGTTCAGGACCTCCCTCTTCCTCAATTATTACTATTTTCTCTCTTGAAAATATGTGTATAGCTTCATGTATACTTTGTATTTACTTGCTTGTATATATGTCATTTGTTTCAAGTAGAACATAAGTTCCTTGAGGATAGGAATTGCACTGGTTTTGACTTTGTATCACTGGCACTTTGTATCTTCTTTGTGCTTGATTGATGTTTGCTCCACTGAATTGAAATAAAATTAATAGGGATGGCTAGATGATACAGTGGCAAGAGTACCAACTATGGAATCAGGAAGACCTGAATCCAAATATGGCTTTAGATACTATTTGTGTGACCCTGGGCAGGTCACTTAATCCCAATTCCCTTAAAAAATGAAATTAGTATGATTGATTGCCAGACTAGGAAAAAGGCAGTGTTAGTGGAGAAGCAAGTGGTTGAGAAAATCTCCTATCTCTTCTGCTTTTTAGAGTAAATGGGTCATGGGTATCATCTCTGGGACTGACTCCTGGCAGCTATTACCAGCAAAACTCACCATCAACAATTGATAAAGTAGTATTGAAGAGATCATAAAAGCAAAAATAGGCTCAAGTAATAGATGGGAAAAATGGTTTTGCATTTGAGATGAGGAGATGGACACAAATTGTATTAATCAGCTGGGTCGAGAGTTTCCATTATTAGCTTCTATTCCCTTTCCTCATTGGCCAACAAACCCTATTCAGTGACCTCTAGCAAAAACAGGTCCCACTCATGAGATAAGAGAAGTTTGATAAAAGCTTTCTATTAACAGCCTTGCCAGATAGCAGAAACCACTGATATGTGTGGGACAACTTGGCTCTCCCTGTGTACACAAATTTAGCACCGAATTTTCCAATAGAATCACTTAAGGTAGATAATGTAGTGGAAAGACTGGACTAGGAGACAGAAGGACTGGGCTTGGATCCCAACTCTGCCTTTAACTTGCTATGTCACTGTGAACAAGTCACTTCACAGGCTCAAGACCTTGGTTTCCTTACTTTCAAAATGAGATTATTCCTCTCAGTTCTAAGTCTGAGTTTGAAATCTACTACTAGCTAACTCCAAGGGGAGTCAATTATCAGACATCTCTAGATCCCCACTCTGATAAGTCAATGGGTTATGGAAGTGACCATGATTCTTGAAGACTAGGTCAGGTTAATAGAAGCTCTGTCAAGTTCTAAGAAATCAGAAAAATTTCAAATATGGGCTGACTGATTGACTCTCTATATATCCTTTTCCTTTTCTGGGGAGAGGGGCAAAGCAACTGGGGTTAAGTGACTTGTACAGGGTCATACAGCTAGTAAGTGTTAAGTATCTGAGGTTAGAGTTGAACTCAGGTCCTCCTGATTTCAGGGCCAGTGCTCTATCCACTGTGCCATCTAGTACCTCAATTATATGTATCTACCATCCAAAAGCCAACTTAGTTAAATGCAAAGGAGTCCATAGTAGGGAGAGGGGGACTGATTTATTTAGCTATAGCAATTTATTAAGCTGTCTTTTAAAGTCCAGAAAGGATGTGACCTATATTCATTGGAATGAAATCATGCATCCTGATGTCACTATTGGCCCATTGGGCAAATAACTTTGCCTACTACACTTCCAAGTAAACACAAGCAAAATCTCATAAATTCATCAACATGGAGTTGGAGGCCACCCCAATTTTCTCATTTTATAGAGAAGGAAACTGAGGACAAATGAATTGCTCTAGATTTAGAGCTGGAAGGTGCCATTGGGGCCTTTTAGTCCAATCCCTTTATTTTCCAAATTAGGAAACTGAGACCCAGAGAGTTTCTGGGGTCACAGAGCTAATAGGTAACTGACTTAGGCTTGGAACCTAGATTCTCCTCCACTGGACTTCAAAATCTAATGCCCTATCCACTATACCATTATATGTGCTCTTGGAAGAGTTTGGAAATCTACATAATAACTGCTTATCTAAATATCAGCAAACCACTTTTTAGTAAGGTAAAGGAAAGGCCTTTTGCTGGCGCCATGCTGCTGAACCCTTACCCTTAGGTATTTCCTGAGTTAGCATAGCTGGCATTTCCTGGTCTTCTGCCAAAACAAATAGACAATATATAAGGTGGCACATCACTCACATTGAGTATTCACCTGGATTTTCTTGAATTTAGCTGACAGCATGGCTCTTCCCCATAGCACCAAGGAGTTAACATATTTGCCCTGCTTTCCTGGTGACTAATGCATTGTGTGTCTCAGAGATCAGTGAGGGAAGAGACTGACAGTCAATGTGGGAAGTGGATGAGATTTCAGTTCTCCTTTTAATGCCTTTGATGGGTACAATGAGTAAGGAAAGGGATTGTTGATGCCTCTATGGTGGCCTTGGTTGCATAATTTTGTCTTGAATGCCTGTTTCTTCCTTTGCTCTGTGGCTTGTATATCACATGATTTAAAATGGATCTCCCTTTCCAGCTTGTTTGGGATGTGGATAAAATGGTTTATAAATAGCCCCTTTCAATGGGTACTTCAGCTCTTGAGCACATCCCATCACTCTGAAAAATGACCTGTTTTGCTGGAACTGCAAGTGATGATGACCTCACCAAATCACATGTGTTCTCTGTACATTTTTCTTTGTTTCAAGGGCCTCCAGAAAACACACAGTCTCCTGGACAGTTCCTCCCTGTTCATCATAGAGTCACTGTAGTCTAATAGACCTAGTTTTGGCAAAAGAAATGGGAGATCTTGACTTCCAAACTTTGCACAGTGCCATTATTTGAGAATTGCCTACAGAGATACTTAATAAATGCTTTATGGTAGATTGATTGATAGAATCACAAATTCAGAATTAGAAGGGATCTTAGTCAAAGGATCTTACTTAAATTTTGAACTTAAAAGAAACTCAGAGATCATCCATTCCAGAGATATCAAACACAGCAGGCTGGGCAATACTTGGGAACCAGATTAAAATGTAATTGGGAAACATTTTAAAAAATACAATACAACATATATAACATCACATTTAAAACTAAACCAATATTCAACCCAAAGGGATCTTTATATATAGAATGAGAATCAATGGTTCCCTTTTCTTTTTGAGTTTGATAGCACTGATCTAATAACCCTTTAATTTTATAAAAGAAACTGAGCTCCAAAGAAGTTAATTATTTTGCTTATGTTGTTGTTGTTCAGTCATTACAGAGTTGTCTGATTTTTCATGATCCCATTTGGGATTTTCTTGGCAAAAATATTGAAATGGTTTGCCATTTCCTTCTTCAGCTTATTGTACAGGTGGACATCTGCAGGTAAGGGTATGATACCCTATGTGGACAGAGGGAGGAAAGGAGGAAAGGAAGAAATGAAGGAAGAAGTCTTCCAACTGACCAATTTCAATTGGATAAACTGAGGCAAATGGAATTAAGTGACTTGCTCAGGATCACACAGCTAGGAAAGTCTGAGGCTGGATTTGAACTCATGAAAGGGAGTCTTCCTGATTCTAAGCCCACTCCTCTATCCACTGTACATAGAATTATAACTAGAAGGCACCTCAAAGGCCATCTAGTTTAATTCCTTCAGTTTACAGATGATGACATTGAGTCCCAGAGAAATTCTATGGCACAGTAATATTGTCAGAGGCAGTTATTTGATTCCAGATCTCCTAACTCTCAATCTACTGTTCTTTTTATTATGATACTCTCTAGTTCAGTCTCCTCATTTTACAGATGAAGGGACCAGGGACCTAAAAAATTAAGTAAGTTATACGGAGTTACATAGGCAGACACTATATCCATAATTATAGTTCTTCACAATAATAATGTTGATAGATTCTCTTCTTAGATCTGCCTGCTTCCTTGCTGGGTGACCTTGGGCAATCCATTTTCCCTCTTCCTATGAGTTCCTCTTCATAAAAAATGAGGAAAGCAATATCTGCCTCAGAGGGATGCAGAAAGGATTACTGAGGTGATGGCTGCAAAACGCTTAGCACACCACTGTTCGTAAATAAACACATGCTATCTGTTTAACTGCCTTCATTATTCTCTCAGATTTAAGGACACCCAGTCCAGTGGTTTATTACACACAATGGAGTAGAGAAGTACTACAGGTGCTATGAGCTAGGAAAGTACAAGATTTTACTAAGGGGGAACACACTCAAAAATGGAAGTAGAGGAAGGATTGAGGAAAATGGGATCTGGGGAAAACATACTCAAAGTTAGAAGTAAAGTAAGGATGGAGGAAATTGGGCTCTGGAAGAATACATTCAAAGATGGAGGTAGAGAGATCACTTCAAGTTGTCAATGGCTCTACTTGAAGGGCACATGTATTTGTCAGATAAATAAAGGCTTCACAAACTCAAATTAATGCAGAATAAGATTTGTTATCCCTTCCCTCTTCCCTCAAATAATCTGGCTTTTATATTTTCCTATTTCTTTCATAGCTACCACCATATTTCCAGGCACCCGGGTTTATAAATCCAGACTCTTTGCCTCCTTCTTCTTTCTTAATCCCCTCCCCAAGTCTAATTAGTTGCCTAATCTTATCCACTCTACCTCTGAACTATATTTCACAATTATTCCCTTCTTTAGACTAGCATAGCCAGCTTTATAGTTCAGATTCTCATCATCCCTTACATGAATTATTACAAAAACCTCCCATTTGGCCCCTCTAGCTCCAGTTTCTCTCCTCATAGCAGCCAAATGGATATGTCTGAAGCACAAGTCTAATTATGTGAAGAAGCTTCAAGAGTCCCCCACAGCTCTTGGGATAAAATAGAAAATCCTGTTTGTCAGTTCAAGCCTTTCATAATCTGGCTCTAATGGTGATTATAATAGCGCACATTTTTATAGCATCTACTTTATGCCAGGCACTTTACAAATATCATCTTAATTGATCCTCATAATAACCCTAAGGGGTAGATACTATTATTAACCCATTTTACAGATGAGGGAACCATGACAAATCGAGGTGAAGTGACTTTCCTGGGGTCATACATGTAGTAAATGTCTGAAGTTAAAAAAATGTGAACTCCTTAAACCCAGATCAAACAATCTATCCACTGAGCCACTTAGCTTATGTTCTGATCCAATCTAACATGATCTGATAACACATTACTAGAGGAAACCAGGTGTTGCAATGGATAGAATATTGGGCTTAGAATCAGGAAGACTCATCCTCATGAGTTCAAATTCAACTTCAGACACTTACTAATTGTGTGATCCTGGGCAAGTCATTTAATCCTATTTGCCTCAGTTTCCTCATCTATAAAAAAGTTGGAGAAGGAAATAGCAAACTTCTTCAATATATTAGTCAAGAAAACCCCAAATGGGGTCACGGAGGGTTGGATAGCACTGCAATAATTAAAAACAATACACTGCTCCTTGTTCTAGTCAAATCAATCTGCTTGCTGTTCCTTGTATACAACATTCAATCTTTTGCCTCCATGCCTTTGCATATGCTGTGCTCCCTCAATACTTACTTTCCTCAACCCTATCTCTGCCTCTTAGAATTCTGAGCTCCCTACAAAGCTCAGCTCAAGTGACATCTTCTACTTCTGTTCCTGTCCAATGTTGTTTTCCTCACTTTCCTGAAGTTCCTTTTTATATATTATTCATTTACATATTTGTGTGAGTGTTTTCTCATTCCTGACCCAAGGAGATTATAAACTCCTTGAGGGTAAGAACTGTTTAATTTTCATCTTTGTTTGTCTAGGGTCTAGCAAAATGTAGCCACACATAGTAGCTAAGTGATGCAGTGCTGGGTCTGGAAACAGTGAGCCCTGAGGTATGACCTCAGATGCTTACTAGCTGTGTGACCCTGGTCAAGTCACTTAATCCTATTTGTCTCAGTTTCCTCATCTGTAAAATGATCTAGAGAAGGAAATGGCAAAGCAATCCAGTATCTCTGCCATGAAAATCCCAAATGGGGTCATGGCTAAAAGCAACTAAACAAAAGATGCTTAGTTAACACTTATTGAATTTAATTGAAATGGCTCAAAAATATGAGGGAAGCCTGACCATAACAAACATAAACTCATTTAATAAGAAATTAATTGGTTTCCAATATGAGGAAAGATTTCACCAATATGGGAATTCCCTCCACCATCACAGACTGCCACCCATATAGGACTTGGTACCTAAGACCTAAGGAATTGACTGACGCTCTGATTAAGAGATTAAGTGACTTCTCCTAGGTGACACATCTGAGAAGTGAGAGAGGCTGGATTTGAACTCATCTTCTTAATTCCAAGTCCAGAATTCTACCCACTCTGCCATGGGGTTTTTATTTTAAGTGTTTATAAGTAAAAGCTAAATTGAATTATTTTCCTGTCATATAGAAAGTAAAAGTAAAGTACAGGAAGAGTTGATCATTGTGTTTCTGTGAAATTTATCAGATAAGATTTATTTATTTATTTTTATTAAAGCTTTTTATTTGTATAACATATGTATGGGTAGTTCCTCAGCATTGATCTTTACAAAGCTTTCCATTACAAATTTTATTCCCAGTCCCCTCCCCTCCCCTAGATGGCAGGAAGTCCACTACATGTTAATAATGTTGAAATACTTGACAAGTTGTGCAAGAAAAATCCTATCTACAAGAAAAAAAAGAACATCAGAGAAAGGAAACACAATGCAAGCAAACATCAATAGAGAGCATGAAAATGTTATGTTGTGGTCCATATTTCATATCCCTCTCTCTGGGTGTATATGGTTTTCTTCAGTGAACAATTGGAACTGGTTTGAGACAATTCTTTGTTGCAGAGAGCCATGTCCATCAGAATTGATCATCATGTAATATTGTTGTTGCTGTATATAATGATCT